>OY744520.1:134640040-134642540 GCA_963556195.1 Sepiola atlantica | reverse complement strand
ACATACACAAAGATATATATATATATACATATATATACACATACACAAAGATAGATATATATATATATATACATATATATACACATACACAAAGATATATATATATATATATATACATATATATACACATACACAAAGATATATATATATATATATACATATATATACACATACACAAAGATATATATATATATATATATACATATATATACACATACACAAAGATATATATATATATATATATACATATATATACACATACACAAAGATATATATATATATATACATATATATACACATACACAAAGATATATATATATATATATACATATATATACACATACACAAAGATATATATATATATATATACATATATATACACATACACAAAGATATATATATATATATACATATATATACACATACACAAAGATATATATATATATATATATACATATATATACACATACACAAAGATATATATATATATATACATATATATACACATACACAAAGATATATATATATATATACATATATATACACATACACAAAGATATATATATATATATATATATACATATATATACACATACACAAAGATATATATATATATATACATATATATACACATACACAAAGATATATATATATATATATACATATATATACACATACACAAAGATATATATATATATATACATATATATACACATACACAAATATATATATATATATATACATATATATACACATACACAAATATATATATATATATATAATATATATACACATACACAAATTATATATATATATATATACATATATATACACATACACAAAGATATATATATATATATACATATATATACACATACACAAAGATATATATATATATATACATATATATACACATACACAAAGATATATATATATATACATATATATACACATACACAAAGATATAATATATATATATAATATATACACATACACAAAGATATATATATATATATACATATATATACAACATACACAAAGATATATATATATATATACATATATATACACATACACAAAGATATATATATATATACATATATATACACATACACAAAGATATATATATATATACATATATATACACATACACAAAGATATATATATATATACATATATATACACATACACAAAGATATATATATATATACATATATACATACATACACAAAGATATATATATATATATACATATATATACACATACACAAAGATATATATATATATACATATATAATACATACACAAAGATATATATATATAATACATATATATACACATACACAAAGATATATATATATATACATATATATACACATACACAAAGATATATATATATATATACATATATATACACATACACAAAGATATATATATATACATATATATACACATACACAAAGATATATATATATATACATATATATACACATACACAAAGATATATAATATATATATACATATATATACACATACACAAAGATATATATATATATATATACATATATACACATACACAAAGATATATATATATATATATATATCAATACACAAAGATATATATATATACATATATATACAATACAAAAGATATATATATATATATACATATATACACATACACAAAGATATATATATATATATATACATATATATACACATACACAAAGATATATATATATATATACATATATATACACATACACAAAGATATATATATATATATATATATATATATACACATACACAAAGATATATATATATATATATACATATATATACACATACACAAAGATATATATATATATATATAACATATATATACACATACACAAAGATATATATATATATATATACATATATATACACATACACAAAGATATATATATATATATACATATATATACACATACACAAAGATATATATATATATATACATATATATACACATACACAAAGATATATATATATATATACATATATATACACATACACAAAGATATATATATATAATATATACATATATATACACATACACAAAGATATATATATATATATACATATATATACACATACACAAAGATATATATATATATATATACATATATATACACATACACAAAGATATATATATATATATACATATATATACACATACACAAAGATATATATAATACATATATATACACATACACATAGATATATATACATATATACATAGATATAATATACATATATACACATACACATATACATATATACAAAGATATATTATTATATATACATATATATACACATACACAAAGAGATATATATATATATACATATATATAACCTACACAAGATATATATATATATATATATACATATATATACACATACACAAAGATATATATATACATATTACAAAGATATATTATACATATATACACATACACAA
>OY744520.1:134636772-134639840 GCA_963556195.1 Sepiola atlantica | reverse complement strand
CATATATATACACATACACAAAGATATATATATACATATATATACACATACACAAAGATATATATATACATATATATACACATACACAAAGATATATATATACATATATATACACATACACAAAGATATATATATACATATATATACACATACACAAAGATATATATACATAATATATACACATACACAAAGATATATATATACATATATATACACATACACAAAGATATATATATATATATATATACATATATATACACATACACAAAGATATATATATATATATATACATATATATACACATACACAAAGATATATATATATATATATATACATATATATACACATACACAAAGATATATATATATATATATATATATACATATATATACACATACACAAAGATATATATATATATATACATATATATACACATACACAAAGATATATATATATATATACATATATATACACATACACAAAGATATATATATACATATATATACACATACACAAAGATATATATATATATATACATATATATACACATACACAAAGATATATATATATATATATATACATATATATACACATACACAAAGATATATATATATATATATATACATATATATACACAAAGATATATATATATATATATATACATATATATACACATACACAAAGATATATATATATATATATACATATATATACACATACACAAAGATATATATATATATATACACATACACAAAGATATATATATATACATATATATACACATACACAAAGATATACATATATATACACATACACAAAGATTATATATATATATACATATATATACACATACACAAAGATATACATATATATACACATACACAAAGATATATATATATATACATATATATACACATACACAAAGATATATATATATACATATATATACACATACACAAAGATATATATATACATATATATACACATACACAAAGATATATATATATACATATATATACACATACACAAAGATATATACATATATATACACATACACAAAGATATATATATATATACATATATATACACATACACAAAGATAATATATATACATATATATACACATACACAAAGATATATATATATACATATATATACACATACACAAAGATATATATATATATACATATATATACACATACACAAAGATATATATATATACATATATATACACATACACAAAGATATATATATATATATACATATATATACACATACACAAAGATATATATATATATATACATATATATACACATACACAAAGATATATATATATATATATATACATATATATACACATACACAAAGATATATATATATATATACATATATATACACATACACAAAGATTATATATATAATATATATATATACATATATATACACATACACAAAGATATATATATATATATATATATACATATATATACACATACACAAAGATATATATATATATATATATACATATATATACACATACACAAAGATATATATATATATATATACATATATATACACATACACAAAGATATATATATATATATATACATATATATACACATACACAAAGATATATATATATATATATACATATATATACACATACACAAAGATATATATATATATATACATATATATACACATACACAAAGATATATATATATATATATACATATATATACACATACACAAATGATATATATATATATATACATATATATACACATACACAAATGTATATATATATATATACATATATATACACATACACAAAGATATATATATATATATATACATATATATACACATACACAAAGATATATATATATATATATACATATATATACACATA
Source organism: Sepiola atlantica (assembly GCA_963556195.1). Lineage (NCBI taxonomy): Eukaryota > Metazoa > Mollusca > Cephalopoda > Sepiida > Sepiolidae > Sepiola > Sepiola atlantica. Next base: position 134,637,928 of record OY744520.1, on the reverse strand, counting down.
CACAAAGATATATATATATATATACATATATATACACATACACAAAGATATATATATATATATATACATATATATACACATACACAAAGATATATATATATATATATACATATATATACACATACACAAAGATATATATATATATATATACATATATATACACATACACAAAGATATATATATATATATATATACATATATATACACATACACAAAGATATATATATATATATATACATATATATACACATACACAAAGATATATATATATATATATACATATATATACACATACACAAAGATATATATATATATATATACATATATATACACATACACAAAGATATATATATATATATATACATATATATACACATACACAAAGATATATATATATATATATACATATATATACACATACACAAAGATATATATATATATATATACATATATATACACATACACAAAGATATATATATATATATATACATATATATACACATACACAAAGATATATATATATATATATACATATATATACACATACACAAAGATATATATATATATATATACATATATATACACATACACAAAGATATATATATATATATATACATATATATACACATACACAAAGATATATATATATATATATACATATATATACACATACACAAAGATATATATATATATATACATATATATACACATACACAAAGATATATATATATATATACATATATATACACATACACAAAGATATATATATATATATACATATATATACACATACACAAAGATATATATATATATATATACATATATATACACATACACAAAGATATATATATATATATACATATATATACACATACACAAAGATATATATATATATATATACATATATATACACATACACAAAGATATATATATATATATACATATATATACACATACACAAAGATATATATATATATATATACATATATATACACATACACAAAGATATATATATATATATACATATATATACACATACACAAAGATATATATATATATATACATATATATACACATACACAAAGATATATATATATATATATACATATATATACACATACACAAAGATATATATATATATATATACATATATATA
>OY744520.1:134429272-134626772 GCA_963556195.1 Sepiola atlantica | reverse complement strand
ATAGCCATTTAGGATTTGTTGCGGGAATGGTTAATGTAAGATTCGAGTTAAATTCATATTTATTTTTATTCAGCGCTGGGCTGGATAAAGAGGGGTCGGGGGGGGGGGAGATGAAACAAGAGCGAAAGAGAAGATAAAGAAAGAGGGGGAGGGGAAGTTTCAAATTTGTTGTGTCTGCTTCCTGTCAATGCAGACATATAACAATTACATGACACCCAGCTTACGGGGATATTTTAGTTTAACTCATTGATGGATTTATGGCCTTAATGTTAATAAATTATGTTGTTATATTTTGATCAATTGGCATTTAATTTTGATTATTTTGATGGGTAGTTAAATGTATTTTAAATGGTATTTATCAGTTAATTAATAAAACATAATGGTAATTGTCTTTATTTTTAGTAAGATTCATATATGGATTAGTGGCAGTAATATTAGTAGATTTAGTTCTAGGTACTAATGAGTTAAAATATATTGGGAATTATTCTTGGTAAGGATCGTATATAAGTTTATGACATTGATATTGATGGATTATACTATTATATTTAGTTTTAATTATTTTGGAGTATAAATAAATGTATTTCGATTATAAATAATAGTGATGGATTAATAAAACATACTGGTAATTGCTTTTATTTTTAATGGAATTTATATATCGATTAATTTCAGTGGTATAGATAAATAAATTTTATTATTCGTTGTAATCCTATTATTAATGGTGGGGTTAACACATGTACATGTTTGAATAAAAGCATTCACTATATATATATACATATATATATATATATATATATACATATATATACATATGTTACAGTACTGTAGGGCCCCATTATGCAAGGCACAGTAGGTTAACTAGTATCAAATAGCTAATTTTGTTATTGAAAAATAGGTTTTGTTTCTGGACTCAGAAGTGAGTTCAGAGAAGAGTTTGATCCAAGAATAGTCATAATAAATTTAGACACCTGACGTGACCTTTGAGTCAGAGATCAGAGTGAGTCGTTTTTGTCCCCATCTCGTGCGTGGGAATGATGATTACGTCACCACAGAGAACAAGAACTTAGCTTTCTAGAATCAGTCTGAGCTTAGAGGCGATACCGTTCAGACCGGGTGCGAGCATGTAGCCGGCAAACTGGTAAGGCCCCGTTTTGGGAGGGCAGAAGATATCCCAAAAGGAACCAGAAAATAGCCGAAGTATGAGAGAGTCGAAACCGGAATCCCCCTGACAGCAAACGAACTAAGAAATAAGAAACTTGTGTGAGAATAAAGAAACTTGTGTGAAATTTCCCTTCAAAAAAAATTTGTGTCTCGTGTGTTCATTCTGTCTGAGACAGACCTCTTCCTTCGATCAAGATGACACAGCCAGCGAAGACTAGACGAATCACAGGCCAAAGAAGAGAACAGAAGATAAGGTAAACCTTGAGATTTATTTGAGAAGAACTTTTTAAGAACTTTAAGAAATGTATAATGAACTTTCCGTGATTTGATATAAGTTGAACTGCAGCGTTTATAAATGGTAAAAGAACTCTTTCGAGACTGTGAACAGTACTTTTTATATGTGGAATAAGATTTATAAAAGTTATATGTGAACATTATGTTATTTGATGCCGAGAGCTTTAAGAGACGTGTCGCAATGGGACATTCGTTATTTGAAAAATAAGATCTGTAAACGGTTATCGTACGTATAAATGAACAAAGGCCGTAATTGAAAAAGGCTTGAGATGCCGTGAACAGATTCGTGATTTTAAAAAGGCCTGAAAGGCCGTAAATTGATACGTGAAGATTTAAGACTGTGGTTACGAAACGTATAGATTAAAATGATACGTGAAGATACGTATTTTAATGTAAAAGGCGTATCGCAACGAAGGTTTAAGGTTTATATAAAAGGTTTAAGGTTCATGTAAAGTTGTAAAGAACGTATCGTTAAAAAAGTGGATGTGCCGTAAAGATGTAGATGCGGCTATGTCACATATGTTGATCTGGTGTTGTAGACATGTAACGTGTATCGTTACACATATACATATATATACATACATATATATATATATACGTACATAATTATTATTATTATTACTACTATCATTAATATTTACCAATAGCATTTATTATTTTAATTATTATCATTATTATTATCACATATTGTGTAAACTAAATTAATTTGTTCGTAAATTTGTTTGCTTTATTAATTAATTAATGATAATTTTATAAGTTTAAAGAAAAAAAAAACGGTTGGGACTAAAAAGAAAATTTAGTGGCCCAGTGTTTAACGACTCTCCCCCCAGCACACACACACTTGTGTTCTGCCACTGATTACTATAGCTGATTTATGCTCATGCTGTTTGCCGGTGTTGAAGAAAACCCTGGACGGATTTTTGACATGTCCTATTGCATGTATCTCCTTCCCCTACTTCTGTCTTAATCGTAAACGATCTCATTTTATTTATATCTATCTATCTTTTTATTCTACCCTTTTTATTATATCTTTGTCTTTTCACTTTATTTTACATTGTATATATTATCTTTTATATTAATATTTTTTATTATTTTTTGATTTTGATTTTAACATGAGTTCCCAAATGTTGAAATTTTAAATTTCGTTTTTTTTTTCTTCATTTCATTCTTTCCAAATATGATCTAAGGTTAAGATCAGATTCTAACTCTGCCTGATGAGATCTCAGTTTATAATAGCTGTTGATCGATAACATCGACATGCCAGTGTCGCAGATTTTGTAAATGTCTGTGTAAATAAAAATAATCATATATATATATATATATATATATATATATATATATATATGGAAAGCGATAGAGAAAACAAAAATATATATATATATATATATATATATATATATATGGAGAGAGATAGATAAATATATAGAGGGAGATAAAAAATATAAAAAAATTTGCATAATTTTTATTCTTGATTAGAAGATTTCTAGATTCTTGAATTTTACCTTTTCATCCCGTTCTTAGCATCAAACATGGCGACTGTATATTCTGGAAAGGAGCAATGATTACAAACTTACTACATTGTTAGAAAAAATATATCAAATTTCAAATTGAAAGTTTTCATAACTACTACCAACAAATTTTATTTATTCATACAGCCAAAAAAATACTGATTATTTATTTTTGGCTATTCACTTTGATTTTGTATAGTATTGCTCAAAATAAATAACATATATAAGTAGCAATACACATCAAAAAATTTTAATTGCTTAAAATATCTCAATAATGACATATATAGAAAGATGATCTAAGAAAGAATCTTTAAATTTTTTAAATCTGACCCAAAATAAGGAAGTTATGACTATTTTTGTGCCTTGCACGATTGGATATTTTCACCATATGCGTTTTGTTTTGGTGCAATTGATTTAATGAGATGTTAGAACATTTGCCTGAGATTTTTCGTATCATTTTCCAGATTGTTTTAATTTTAGTCTTGTGTAGTTTGGATACAAAGTTCTGCAGGAAGTTCTTTTTGATTCCCTAATAATTCTTCGTGCTTTAGCCCGACAGTTTTTAAAACTGTTAAGGTTTTCTTTCGTTGGATTTAAGCTACATTTTTTCAGAGCAGTATGATTTGTTTGTAGAAGTTTGGGGAATGTTCATCCAATTCCATTTTCTCTGGTATTTTGTTTCCTTTTTTGGTTTGTTCCTGGTTCTTCATGTGAGGTTTTTATTTTAGTTTGTGTCTAGATTGAGATCGTTGTCATGATTTTTCAGATTCAAGGCTTTTTGAGTTTCTCTGTCTTTAACAGGAAAGACCTGGTTTTCAATTTCCACCAGTTCGAATTTGGTTTCATTTTCAATTAGTACAATCTTTAAAGGAGGTTTCGTTTTTGGAGGTTGTTTGGGTTGAGAAGAGAGAGAGAGAGAAAGAAAGAGAATTGTTGTTTTTGTTTTGTGCTTTGCAAAACCGGATTGAGGTTTGCAAAGAGAAAGAAAGAAAAACAAAAAACTTTAATGTTTGTTGCATTTTTGGTATCTTCAAACAGCCTGATCTGGTAGCACCAGGTCAGTGAAGGAAAACTCCTTTCAGACTGAGACAATTTTAATTTTTGTTCCAATCAAGAGTTCTCCTTTTTGTGGGAGCTGGATTTCCCTACATTAAAAAACGATCTTGTGTCTAACTGCCTTCGTAGGAAGGCAAGTAAATATTACAATGTGTTTTTATTTATTTTACATGTCGACAATTTTCTTACTTTTTCTTGTTTTACAGTTCGCTCAAAAATAAGATTTTTTTAAGCTGTCTTTAGACAGCTTAAAAAAATCTTATTTTTGAGCGAACTGTAAAACAAGAAGAAGTAAGAAAATTGTCGACATGTAAAATAAATAAAAACACATTATGGTCGTTTAACTGTTGGGTGCTTCATTCTTGAAAAATTGTAAAAGCTATGACTACCACTAACCCTAAGTTTGGGGGTGGAGCTTGCATCTCGGACTTAGGGTTTGTAGTAATATAAAAATCATTTTTTTTTACAACTTTCAGCATGTTAAAAGTCGGTAGATAATTAAATTATACTGCGTTTGGTATATGTCTTGTTTTTCTTTTTTAGTTTCTCAACTATTAACTATTCTGCACTTTTACCAAGTGAGTAAATATTTATTTTAAAATATGAGGGGGGGGGTTAACTCTATTTAAAACTATAAAGGGGACCCCCCCCCCCCCAATTAGAAAAATCAATTTAATTTGCTTTAAAACAATAAATTTTTTAAGAATATATTTATTTTAAAATAGCCAATATTTAAAACTAGTGGTGAGAGAATCTACCCAGCCCCCCAAAAACTTAGAAAAGTCGATTTTGTTTGCTTCAAAACAGAGTAAATACTTTTAAAATATGGGGCGGGGAGGGCTTAGCCCGTATTTTAAACTAAAGAGAGCCTAGCCTGACCCTCCTGAACAATCCTAATTTTTAGTTACCGAATTGTTCTTGCCTCATGCCATTTTTTCATATTTATTCACTTGTGCCATTTTCACTTATGCCGGTTTTACATAGCACCAGTTTAGAAGTCATACGTTTTTAAATTCTCCATAAATTGAAAATTGATTTAATTCATTTCAAATGGAAATAAGCATTATGTTTAAAGTATTTCAAACTGAAAAAAATACAATAAAACATTAATTATTTCAGAGGATATATACATGGTGACTGGACAATGGCCAGGGTGGCACCAACAAATTTTTTTTTTTTTTTAAATTATCCAGAGTATTTTAATACTCAACTGTGAACCCTGAGAGGCATCATATAGACGTTTATCAAATAGGTGCGAAAACAAATTTGAACATTTCGAAAGTTTTGATGAAGGAATAGGTGTAAGTGAACTTAAGAATATTTACTTTGTTTACTATAATTTACCAATAAAAAAAATTAAATTAGACTCTGCTATATCTGGGAATGAGATTCCTAACCTGCGGTCCTGTGGCTTTTATGTTGTAAATAAACAATATTCTAATAAATACATTGCATTTGTTTAATGAAACAAACACAATGTATTTATTAGAATATTGTTTATTGTCAAGAAAAGAAATTAAAAGAATCGTTTTTGGAATCGGAAATAAGGCTAAATGTTTTCCGATTCTGATGCACCAAAAAGTTCTGATTTTTCTGATTAATCATTCCAACGCTACTTTTAATGAAACTGATCTCAATAATAAACAAGAACCTAAGTCAGTCGTGAGACTGCATACCTCCGTCTGATGGGCCAAAGTCTTATCTAGGCCTTACTTCTCCATATTATATAAAGTATTCCCAAAATTATGCCATGAAAATACTGGTGACTCAAAAAACTTTATCTGATCAGGCTGAAACTTTGCGCAGTGGTTACTGTTATCAAAGAACATCAGATACATACATCAAATTTTGAAAAAATGGTAGCTGAAATTCCGTCAAAATTTTAACCACGACCGATCCTTTTAAGTTCAAATTCATATAAGATGCAAGACTTCATTTGCTACAATATGGACCAAGTCTCTACAATGAATAGAACTGAAATTATCGCCAAAAGTGTGAATTTCACCCAGACATCCCAAAATTAAATCAGTTTTAAGTTAGACCACACTGGATATTTTGAGCAAGTTTGGTGATGTAAACGCTAGGCTGTACACAAAGTGAGAAACCAATAAACGCAACTGAAAACATAACCTCTTTGGAAGAGGTAATAATTCTTACCTGTACGTCCAATATAAATTATATTGTCATTAGTAGAAGGACACACTTTCTGAGCACCATCCATTGTAACCGTGTGTAATTTGTGTCCAGTCTTTGGATCCACAGCAATCCAAATGTCTTTCTTGAATCCTTTTAGAAAAAAAAAAAAAAGAAACAATGTGTGTGAGAGAGATTATTACTGATGATTACAGATTTTCTTGTTAATTTCACCTGATGATAAACTTTCAAGTTTATCTTGTCGAGTTTAGATAAAGTTTTCACTGAAGAGATAATTTGATATATGTTCTTGTCAACAATATTGTTAATGATATATGCATCCAACGGTTAATAGTGGCCAGATTCAAAAGAACCTAAGTTACTGGCTTGGTTTTGTTGAATGACAACCCTTTTTGAGTTATTTAATGCCGAAAAAATACCAATTGTAAATAATTCGATGTATATGATTATTTAACGTTGCTATTCTGCTGGAATTGTGAGTTGGTGAGAAATGGAGTATTCATATGCTAGGAGTGCTTAATTGACCACACTATATCTGATAGGATTTGAACTCAACATAACTGATTCCAAAGTATGCAACAGTATTCATTAATCTAAGCAATACTCTTTGAGTCTTAACAATCTAAGACATCCTAGTTGGTAACTTGATCTTGCTAGCAAATTTTCAAAATTGAGAGCACAATGTCAAAGTTTTGCAGCCATATAGCAACAATGACAGGATTACAATTTAGTAGATATTGAGCTCAGTTGATTTCAAGATATCCCCTTTCTGAAGGACTTTATGACAAAGTCTGGCCGCCATTGCTTGATTTGCCTTCGTCAGTCGAGAGGTCATTTCCTTGAGATGACACTGCCTATGTTTTGTGAAGTGAACACTCTTGATTGGGATGGTGTTGTTCCAATAATTACCTGAATATAACATGCCATCATTTGTGCGACAAGGAGCAGCCGATACAAGCTCTGGGATGGTGAAAGGTAATTTCTTAATTCCCACTATATCTTTGGTAATGGCATAGAGAGAACCATCTTTGGGATCTGGAAGGAAATAACTGTTAGTTCTGCAAAGAAAAAATGAAAGAAAAAGATAAAAGATTATTTTCTGGACTGAAGAGTTTGACTGGAAGCGTTGAGAAAACAAATGATCCTAGTGCATTTTATTACTAATTACACACACCCATATATAAGGAGAGAACTTGAATGCCTACTAGACACCACCCTCGGGTGTTTTCGGTCTCTCTGTACAGAGGTTTGTCAGAGATCCTGACATGAGGATACTTTCTATTTGAAGTAAACCCTGACCGATTATTAAAAAAAAATATGGTGTGTTGTCTCCTCTATTGTTGTTATATATATATAATAAGCATGAACGGAAAGAAATAGCATTGAAAGAGTGAAAACGAGAGAGGAAGATGTAAACACCCATGTGTTTACACCTTCCTCTGGTATAAGAGCTCCGGAACATGATATTATAATGAATAAACTGCATACATTGCCCCCCCCCCCCACAAGATGATTATATCATGACGAACGAACACTACCCTCTCCCCCCCCAAAAGAGGAGTTAATGCTTGGGAGGATGGTATCATGAAACAGAATAAATAGTAAACTACCCCGACCCCCTAAAACAGGGAGAAAGTCATCCTTGGACGATGATATTGTGAGGAATGAACATATATTATACTGGGGGTTGTCGGTCCTGTGCAGTTCTAGGAGGTGCACCCTCCCAGGCTTTGCTTCCCCTCTTGGGGAGGAGTAACTTTATTGCTTACTGTCTGAGGCGCCCCCACCGGGGAATGCCGACGGGGCTGCCCAGGCAATTTTTAAACAGCCATAGTGCTCAAATTTTCGAGCGCTGGTTCTTTCCCGACCTTGTGTCACATCTTGCCTTGTGAGAGGAAGATAAATAAAACCTTCTTTAAGATAGAGAAGGTAATACATGGGAGAATCACCCCATAAAAGGAGAAGGTAATGCCTGCGAGTATAGTATGGCAAGTTTTATTGTACATGTAAAATGCCGAAATGTAAAGTGGGCTGAAAAATATAGTCGTCATCTTTATAAACAAAGAGAAGTATGCAAGTTAAGGAAGAACGATAACTTCCTTTCATTTAAAAAAAAATTAAAATATACATGTTTATAACTGTGAGTAATCGTTTTTCCTTAACTAGCCTCTTACTTGGCTTGTTTAGATGTAGACTATAGTTTTCCAATCTAATTTTTATTTTGCCGTTTCATGTGTACGATGAAAATTGATATAATTTATGGTTTTTAATGTTTACTTTTGTTTTGTTTTTTTACAAAACATGGTTTAAGTAAAAAAAAATATAAGTTCATTATGAGTAATGCCGAAACTTATTTCACTTTAAATAATTTACGATACTAAAATAGGAATTAACGCCAAATGAGAGGAAATATACTCCTTTTCCTAAAGAGTAGGGGTTAATCAGAAAAGTCATCATGCCTGTTTTTTATTTATTTTATAATGGGGGGAGGAAGAGAAATTTATTAAGAAGTGAAAGAAAACGTTACATTAAAAATAGCTTACAATTTAAACAGAAAGTCAAATTTTAAGTAAAAGACGTTTTTATTTCAGACTTTATATTTATATATTTTTGCTCTTTTATCTCATAAAAAAAGAAAATCTATCGTCGCTAGAAAAGGGGAGGGTGAGAGATGAGAGAGACGCCGCCAATTTGTTTTTGGTCCCCCGATTTTATAAATCGGGGGACTTATGTTTTGAGGCATGTCTGTCCGTTCGTATTTTTCTCCGCAACCATCCATCGAATTTCTCTGAAATTTTGCATGAAGTTGTAACTTTGGTAAGGTTAGAAAGTGACATTCTTCGATTTTTGAAAAAAAATCTGGTTAGCCCCCCAGAGGGTCAAAAGGCCCGAAATGGCAAAAAATGACATTTTTTGCCCCATAACTTTTCATCCATCCATTCAATTTTTCTGAAACTTGGCCAAAATGTAGAGGCAATTGTTCTGGATATAAAATGAGCATCCTTGACCTCAGAAAAATTTTGGTTCGCGCCCCCAGGGGGTCAAAAATGCCCCAAATTGCCTAAATTTATTGCATTTTACACTCGCCAAATCGAGTCACATACAGAGGGGGACCATGCACACGCGCGGCTTGTTTTTTTTTAGTTTTAAAGGAGTCCCCTCTCTTGAGAGAGAGAACCCAATCACCTCATTTTTTCTGTGAATTATGTATATCTTTCTAGCTAGCTAAGATCTAGGTTTCATCATAAATTATCTCCCTTGATATTTTAAGAATGTTTTTTCGTAATTTATTCATTTTTTAAAATTAAATTACTTACATTAATAACTGTTAATTTACACAAAACTATTGTAGATACACAGAGACAATAAAATAATATAATCATAAATGTATAACAGCAAACATTAATTAATTATAGAGGGTTATAAAAAAAGTTATGCAAATTAGACAGATATTTGAATGTCTATATGTGTTTCTTTAGTACGATATATACCGTATTTGAAAGAATATTAATGTATTATTGATTATCCTGTTTTGATGGTAATATTGGAGTGATAAATAAAAAAAAACTTTTGCATTTATTCATTTAGATATTTCTCTGTACCTATAGAGGAGGATTACTCGTCGTCCACTTTTTGTGGTTTTGTCAATTTGGAGTGTTTCATTTTGAAGTGCTGTCGTAATGGTGCTGTAACTTTGGTAAGAATTTACATATGTAATTTGTCATGCCTATGAATCTTTGTTGTTCTTTTTTGCCTGTAGGTAGTGGCAGGTGAATGATCGCTTCCACTTTAGTCGGATCTTGTTTTATCCCTTCGCTGGTTAATAGATGTCTAAGGTAGGTTCTTTGTGATGCATTGAAGATACACTTTGATTTATTTAATTTTAATCCGTGTTTTCGGATTCGTTCGAAAACTTGTAGTCTATTTGTGTGTTCTTCTAAAGTGTTGGCCCAGATTATATCATCCTATGAATTTTTTACTCCTTCTATGCCGTAATATTATTTTTGCGATTTCTTTTTGGAAAACTTCACTGGCGCTGTGAATTCCATAAGGTAATTGAGTGAACCGATATCTTCCAAAATGTGTGTTAAATGTTAGTAGGTGAGAGCTTACCTCGTCAACTGGAATTTGCCAGTATCCATTAGATGCATCGAGTTTCGAAAAATATTTTGGATTATGCATCTGTGCAAAGATATGCTCCGCTGTAGGGAGCTTGAAGTGTTGCCTTTTTATGGCTTTGTTTAGATTTTTAGGGTCTAAACAGAGTTTTCCGTTCGCTTTTTTAACGATGACTAGTGAATTCACCCAGTTTGTCGGTTCATTAACGGATTTTATGATACCTAATTGTCATATTTTTAAAATTCTTTTTTGAGTTTTTCCTTTATAGAAAAAGGGACCGATCTTGGTGGATGAATTACAGGAGTTATATTTGGATTCACTGTGATATGATGTGTAATTGGCAACATGCTGATTTCTCCGAAACAGTCATCGTATTTTTTCGTTATGTCGTTTGCGTCCGACGAATTTATTTTTTAAATTCTGTGAATTAGGTTTTTATCTTGAGCTGTCTTTGCATCTATAACAGCGTCCGATTTGGTTTTAGCAACAATTAATTTTACTTGCTTTGTTACTCCCTTGCACTTGTTGTGCATTTCCCTAGCACTTTTATCGCGGTATTGTTGTAAAGAGATTTTTTATTAGACTGAAGTTTACACAAACAGGAGAGTTCCAACTGTCTCTGTAACAAGGGAAATAACTGGGTGACGCTAATTGTCCCATGCATGCACCACATGATGATGTTACAGATATCAACATCCTCAAGCAATCCAGCACGCCCCTGGGGGCACTCCCTCTATTAATAGAGGGCAGCTTTGAATAACAAATTAGAAGCTGTTGACAATGAGGAACTGATAAAAAATATGAATAAAAACAAAAATAAATAACAACCCGTTCATACACCAGGCAGGAAGATGTAAGCAATGGTGTAAACCTTCCTGCCCCTGGAACTGGCACTCCAGCCATGACAGAGGCCAACTAGGGTCAGCCATCAGGCCCCCTATCTCCATCATATGCAGCAATAAAAAAAAAACAAAAAAAACAAACATAAGAGGCGGTCTGTTGCGCAAAAAAAGGTGCTATTGTTTTGCTACCACTACTTAAAGTTTGAAAAGTGGAGCAAGACATCAAACGAAATCCTGGCCGAAAAAAATCAAAGTATCTACCCTCTCTGAAAAAAAAAAAATATATATATATATATATATATACACTAGAGTACCAGTTCCGTAAAAAAATAGAGAAAAATGTTATGTCTTTTGAACAAATTAATCAAAGATTTGAAAATAAAAGGCAACATCTTTATATGATAAAATGTATTTACATTCAAGCAATGAACTATTAACATTGGTTTCTTCTCAGATATTTAGTAAAATTAATTTTGGGGTGCAATTTAAGAGAATAAAAATGTACTTCCCTGTACAGGGATTGACCCCACAGTCTTCAGATTATGAAACTTGTGTTTAAAACACTCTCTCCTTACCCCTTCTCATCCCATTCGCCCTTCATTATCACCTGTTAGGTCATGTTCAGTAGTGACCAGACGGGCACACACCTGATCATTATTGTTATTGATAAATATTATTTTAATTAACCAATTCTCCCTCTTCTTGCATTTTTCTTTATTTAAGGCACTAGATTTTTGTTTCATAGTTTGACACATCTGTAATTTTAGGGGTGATAACAGCACTTGATGAACACTTGATTCATAGGAATATTCTTGCATATTCAATGTACTTTCAAAATATGCAAACCAGTTTAGTGTAATTTGTATAATTGATAGTGGCCATATTGACTATATGATGTGGTGAATCAATTTATCTACCTTTTGTTGCCTTGCTATAAAGTAAAAAGTTTTTTTTTTTACTAGATTTCATTGACGACTATAGCTTTCTATCTAAAAGCTAAATATGCAAATCTGATTTGGCAGTTATTTAGGTCAATTCCTGATGTGTATTTTTTTGAATATGTATTTGTTTTGTTCGCTTCCAAGAATTTTTACATTTTTTCCAGCTCAACAGCTTCTAACAGTCATCCATACAGGAAATTGGAGGAATCTTCACTTTCCCACTCAGATTAACTACCATGCCCACCGGGAAATCTTCATAAGACAACTATTTCTTCCTAGCACCATTATTTAATTTTCTTCAGTCTTGCTATTGCCTATTAGTTACTATACATTTTCAACTTAGTAATGGCACACTTCCTTTAACCACACTTTATTCTTTTTGGGGCATTTTTACATTCTTGATTGATGGAATAACATTTTAGCAGATTGGCCTGATTAACAGTTGCTTCCATTATTTTTACTTTCTAATATTTATTTACGTTTGATGCATTTCAGATTAATGTTTTACGAACCATAGGATTTCCATTAAAACAACAACAAAAAAATGCAAACAATCAAATAATCACAGTAGTGAGGCGGTTTAGCTCGAAATTTTAAAAGGATTGTACATTTTGTGATACAAGCATCAAATTTAGCACAAATGTACATCGATATATGGCGAACATTTTCAGATATTGAGCTAATCGGAATTCTCCCTTCATGTCCGCCATATTGGAAATCAAAATGGCCACCATTTGAAATCTACATTTTCGATTATCTTTGGGTCTAATGCTGCTATTGACTCGATTCTGGTGTCTAAATGTATGTTTTGGGAGGAAAGACAGTCGATGATTACAATCTGCATTGTGTATCTTTATAAATTAGCCAACATATTAGATTTTAAAATGGCCACCACTTGAATTCTACATGTGCGATTACCTCTGGGTCAAATATTTCTATAGTACATGACAAATAAAAAATCCATTTTTCAAAATGACATACTTTATTACAGTATTACACTTAATTCATGAGAGATGAATATTCATCATTATGTATTTTTGACAAGACAACATTTTACTCAAAGTCTGTGAAGTAAAAATTGTTTTGACAAGTTTGAGTTATTGATTAGATTCTGTGTTGTTCTAGGTTTGATATGGCACCTTTCATAAGAGATTTGGTAGATTAGTCTTCTCCATTCCTTCAATCAATATCACAAAATGATCAATTTGGGGGTTACGCCTGAATATCCACAAAAATAGTGTGAACACAAAACAACGTAAACTTCTCAAAACTAGCTTTCCCTGTATAACTCTAAATAAAAATATCAATTTACTTCAACTATTAATTCTGAGTTTTATACTTTTGATACATGTCTTAAGTCATTAAATATCTAAGTTAAAATTCTGACATGCTATGGTGTAATATATAAGGTTGGGTGTGTACTGACATTCTACAATGGTCTGGTATTTGAGACTAGGTATACATCGGTACTGAAGATATGTGTACATAAACAGTATCATGTTAAGCAGTTCAGCACTGCCACAAGTAAATGAATGTTGCGAATTCATCTTCATGTGCAGTCCACTTCACACACAGAGAGCTGTGCACTTAAGGGCAGCCTTCTTGAACTTGCAGTGTCTCACACACCCTTTTTGGCACTTGCAAGAAACCAGCTCAATGCAGGTGGGAGCTGCCTCAGGTAGCCTGGTCCAGTATGGTGTGTATTGTCCTTCAGTCATTGACCAAACCTAGTTGGTTAGTGGTGGGAGTTCTGGTGCTGGCAGCAGTATCTGACCCCACACATGTCAACCTTGATATACTGCCCTCTTGACATGTTCTTCTAAAGCTGCCTTCGTTGGAGGGATCAGCTGCACATTGTTCTTCCTTGCGAAGAGTTTCCTCCTGGCCTTGTCAATGTCCGTGCATTTACTGGTTCAATCATACAACAGGATCACGAACCTCTCGATGATGCATATTGCATCATTTGGTATGTTACTTGGTGCGGAAGACAGCTGCATCAGCGCCTCAGTTAACTCAGGCAGTACTGTCCAGACTGCACATGCGGTCTTCTTGCCATATCTAGCACAGCTTGACACAGTATTACATCCAGTTAGAGCGTGGAACAGTGCACGAGCCTCCTCTGGTTTCAGTCCAGCTGCTATTTCATGTGCTGTTAGGTATCGGAAACTTGGGTCTGTTCCGAATGCCAGCCATAGTTTGTCTTCTGGTTGCAATTCCTGTACCACGGACACTGCCAGCACCACAACATCGGTCTCTACAGTCCGGATGACTATTGAATGGTGTCCGTGCTTAGCTGCGTGAGATGCATGCAACAATATCCGACTGTCAGCCTCTTCATGGTTGCATGGGTTGAGTGAAGTCAGATGCTGAGCATTGCCTCTCCATCAGTAATGACGAGTTGCTTGTTCTCCTGGTCAAACCATTCCAAGAGAGCTGTTGAGAAACTTAAACAGATCGGTCTTGTTGCTGTCCACTCGTAGGAAGTGCTGCCAATTTCCTGGTATGGATACAGAGGCCACCACACGTCTCCACACGCCTTACCCCTGCTTTGCACTTGTACTACCTTTCAGTGAATCAGCAAGGTAAGTATCCCAGATCAGATCCAGGCGTGACACTGTTTGCAGCTTAGTAGATATATATGGAATGAAGATCTGATGTGCGTACTCTTCAAAGGTCTTTTATGCAGCCGGCTTCAGCATCTGGACGATAGCTGTTCCATTAAGCACTATACAGGTAGTGACATGAGTCTCTGTCTTAGCGTCGGAGATTTCTTCCAAACATGTGATGAGATCACTCTTGGTACCAGTGAAGAGGTTTCCACCATTGGACAGTGCAGGAGGACATGTCTGGTTCTTATGACGAAAGAACTCCTCAATGGCAGCCAATGTACAGGCGTGCAAAGAGTTCACAGTCATTCTTGACGGAAGTGAGCTGTTGTTGACCGTTGCTCTGACTTCTTGGAGTTGAAGTGCTGAACACCTTCAGCTTGTTACGAGGTATGGGTTGTCCACTGCCGTTGTTCTGTATAACAGACACTCTCTGGTGAAAGCCTCGAACTGCCCTTGGCCAATCTTCTTGGCATTCATCACGGTCTCCACAGCAGCAGGACCTGCAATGTCCTTTGAATCCAGTATGACTAGATCCTGACTCTCCTCCTCGAATGGGTTCCCCATCTCTTCTATTACACCAACGAGAGAGCAGACATCTCTCACAAATGAGGCCTGTGCACTTGGGGTCTGACCATGATAACGTGTGTCTGCTGTTTGCCATCTACAATATTGGTTCCTGTCTGGGAATTCTTCTATCACCCTAGCAACTTCTGGTCCTGCAACCATCCAGCGACGAAGGGCACTAGGGTTGTCAGTAAGCCCAACTATGCCACCGTCTCCTTTGACGCAAGCATTATTCTGCTCATGTGCCTGATCAAGCGGGATTGAAGAGAACACCCTCTGAGTTTTTTTAACTGTGAAGTGACCGTCGCTGAATTTTCTGGCTACATTTGGGTATTTGGTAGTTAGCTCAGCCATGTCTTTCAGGTGCACTGGTATCCACCTAGCAAAATGGGTATGATCTAGTGCGTGAAACCAGGGGACCAGCTCTGTCAGCACATCTAGGTTCATTGCAAACGATTCTTGCCTGAGAGAACGCACATATACTTGAATCAACAATTCTAGTTCCAGCATAGTTGTCCAGTAACGAAACTGGTGGATGTTGTTTTGTCTCTGGCGACACCAGTCTTCAAACGCAGGAAGGTCCTCTGCATCTCTGGTTTCTCCCAAACAGAAGCTGTTGTAGGTATGGTGTTACAGGATGTGCAGTGCCGCTGCAGTCACTTGATGTGCTCTTCTAGTGTGCAAGACCTGAGATGCTCGCAAGAATGAGTCTGCTGTTCCTGCTGTCGCAATCTCAGCTTGCACCCAAAGTGTCTTCAGGCTGCCATCTCGATGTGGAGACCACCAAACATCACGAGGTTGCAGCAAGCGCATCAACCTCAATGATTCGAACCCCCGGACATCAGTCACTACCTATCATATGTAGTCATTCGCAGACGAATTGATTCCCTGTATCACAGCTCTTTATTGTGGCGAGACGGATAAGTTCTTCAAAACGAGATCGAAATTCGACTGTTTCGTCGAGAGCCAGAGATTCTAATATTGGGTCAGCGGCACGAGCTACGAGGATGTGAAAACTTGATATTTATATAAACACTACCAATTGCCGAGGAGTGTTCAGTTCCTTTTTTATGAAGAGCTTTGCATTATTGCTAATGTAAGCTGGCGATTTCACTTAATAAACTGTTCAACCCACGAAGAGATCGAGGCTTATGTAGTTTACGTTACCTTCCTCGATTACACAATGTCTGTTCGTTCCAAATTTAAGAGTACATGATTGTTGACTATACAATCGTCTCCGCCAGCTACAAATCCTTACATATCTTGTGGCTTCATTTATGTACAAGTATTATTCGAAAAGGTATGAATTGCACCCCCACCCCGCATCTAAAATGAGTATAAGTGTTTGAGAACTGTGACGTAATCAGTGACGCTATTCCGTTTACAGACAAACAGACACCAAATCTCTATTGAAATAAAGTTAATTTATATGCATATTGTTACCATTGGATTCCTTGCCCCAAAAAACCTACACTTAGGCACCAGAATCGAGTCAATAGCAATTTTAGATCCACAGATAAGCGCAAATGTAGATTTCAAATGGCAGCCATTTTTAATTCCAATATGGTGGACATAGAGAAAGAATTCCGAGTGGCGCAGTATCTGAAAATGTTCGCCATATGTTAATGTACATTTGTGCCAAATTTGGTGCTTGTATCACAAAATGCACAATAGGTTAGCTATGCTGCCCCACTACAGGGGTCACACTAGGTACATTAAATTAACTTTCTTTTTTCCTTTTACAGTACTGAATTTCAGAGGCTTACAAATAACTTGGTGAAAAGAAACGCTTTATTTATTTCCAAAGGCATAGTTTTTTACTCTTGGAATAGCAATAACATTTTTGAGCAATAAGCCAGTCATTGACACAATGTTCACTTGCATTTTTAAAAACATAAAAATTTGTAAGTTTCTTCTTTTAATTCTATTTTCTCTTTTCAATTCTAATAAATAATTTCTGCAAAATATAAATTCCATAACAAACTGACTTCAGAACCAATTCGCAAACATTCAAGTGAAAATATAAGTTATCTCCCTTACATTATTTGAGTTAATCTTAGGAAAAAACTCAAATGTCTTTATTGTAACAATCTTCCTAGCCGAATAAATTATTTTTTAAGAAATTGAAGTGAAATATATTATTTTCTTGCAAAGGACATGGTAGAAGGAAAAAAGCTGAAGACAAATATTGACATGTCATATGCAATACTATTTATATCTAAAGTTGAAAACAGACAGACGTTAATAAACAAAGCATAAGTTGCAGATTTCTGTATTTAATCGTTTTCTCATAGGCAGATTCTGCACACATTTGTCTATACTTGAACCTATGTGGATTAGAGCAGGTCGATTTTGGAACCATGGTAATGTGATGGTAATGATAGTTGGAGTTTGGCATGATAAATAACGACACAAAATATTTTTTCCCAAATCGTTACCGTTAAGTGAGGAAACGACATTAAAGGTTGGAAATTAGCGATTTTGCATGTCCTTTCGGTGATCAAAATATTCTGTACCGTTGAAGAAATAAAAATGTGTAAATGTCATTTAATAAAGATTTTGTCAACTAAATTATTTACATTGTTGCGAATAAATCAAATAAAAATAAATAAGGATTATAAATAATGAAAAATATTCCCTTGTAAAGGCAAAATGGAGATTAAATATACAGTGTTTAGTAAACACAGTATTTTACTATTTATGTAAGTGACAGCGATAAAAGATTGCTTCATTTTTTTTTCTCTTATGGAATTCAGGATTTGTGATTTTTCAGTAGAAAACAAATTAGACTAAATTTAATTATCAATAAAACACCATTAAACCGAAAAATGTCTTCATTTTAATGATAAAATAAAATAAATATCGTTTGTTTATAATAGTGTCTCTGGAACTTTCTTTTTAGTTATTATTTAAGTTTACACCGTTTTAAATGCATGCTGTTGTTATTGTTTATGAATTATATGAAATATTGACCGTTGTTGGATTTTAATAATTAGTAATTTTGTATTTTTATGCAAGAAACTTAATCATTTGAAATAGAAAGAAAAAAAGCTTGTTTAATCTACATTATTTTATATTTTAAGTGTATCTGGCGTTAATTCAAACGCGTTTGTTTTTCTCCGCTGAAGAAATTATATTTTCATTTTTAGGTAAGTAATACAGTTTCGTTCTTTCTATTTTTTTTTTTTGTGTTTCAAATTAAATTGTATCAATGAAGTTTGTATTAAAATATCATAATGTTTCTGTTTTGTATTAAAAAATATAGCTGATACTATGTTATACTCGACATACTTTAAGCTAATTTTTGGCGCTTTTTAAGTTATTACCCACCATTTGTTTTTGCATTTTTTATGGACCATTTTTTTTGTGTGTGTAAACTTACCGGTTATGTCGCTAGAGAAATCTTTTTTTTTTTTACCCAATATTTTCGATTTTAGAGTATTTTCTTTAGTGTGATGGTCATGAATTGGGTGATCATTTTACATTAAATTTATTTGGGAAAATTATACCCCACTCTAAAATATTGGGTAAAAAAAAAAAAGAAAAAGGATTTAACCATAACTCAAACAGTATTGAGAGTCTGTTTAAATGATCCTGTCATTTCAAGCCACAATTTTAGATGCAGCCTAACCCTAACTCAAATACACTATCACTAAAGCTAACCAAAACTCCTTACCATGATTGTCAGCCATTTTTTTTATATGAAACTAGAAGATATTATACATCAAACTGTTTTAGACTTATTCATTTATTTTCTTTTTTTTTTTTCAGATAAAAATGTCTGTAAAAAGACGTTCTGTTTTAACTCACAGTAAGAGTTCCAAAAGATTTCCTGGTCCACCTTGTCCTTTGGATAAAACGGAACCCCCAACTTTACGACAAGTTATCCAGTTTAGTTATTTCCTTGAAAATACATTTCAAATAATGATATTTCCAAATTGGTTACAAAAGAAATAATCAATATTTAGCAAGCAGTGAACCCACAATTGTCTTTGTTAAGCGAATATTATATAGGGCAGAAGGTGAAAGTATTTTGCTTCAAGAGGGCCAAACTTATTAACAGGAAAACTCTTACTGCATCCAAAGTGAAAATAATTAAGGAACAGCTGGACAAATTATTTGATATTTCTTCATGTTGTCTGTCTTAAAATGTGATGACTTTGCTGTAAGGTGCAATACACAAAATTGCCAAACAAGGCATATAGTCTGCACTTGTCCCCCCAACAAGAAATTAATATTACTTCTATGGTTGTTATTCGTTTGGATTTTTTAATTTGAACTAATTCATGTCCCAATTTTCAATATTTAAATTAATTGAAAAATATGAATCTACTTCTTGATATCTTTCTTTTTCTGGTAAATAATATTGTGATATTTTCCTTAATATTTGTCATGTATGCTAGATTTGTTATTAAACACATAACCATTTTGACATTTCAGATTCTCATTGAAGAGAGAGAATATTTAAAAGATCAGAGAGAGAAAACAGGACCAAAAGGCAGTTTCCAAAAATGCTGTCAAAAAATACAAAAAAGATTCAGCTGAAGCAGATAGATTAGACAGCAACAAGATTCTTCACATGTTGCTTCCTCTACATCATAAATCTTTTCACAGACATCTTCCAGTGAAGAAACAACTGATGACAGTTTTGAGCCAGAGAGACAGTCTAAGGGACCTTACAGTCTTTTAAAAGTCCCTAGAAATTCTATGAAACTGATTAGAGGTGATATATCTTCTAACCTTGGGGCTTGCCTTGCTAATGCCTTTCTATTAGACTTACAACACATAGGCCTTCTTCATCCAACCATTAATTTAAAAGATATTATAGATAAATCAGAAATAGATAGGTAAAAGACAAGAGTGAAAGTAACCAACCATCAAAAACATGTCCAGGAATATGAACATCTTATCTACATCAGAGTCTGCAGAGTTGATAAGGACACTTTGTATTAAATGAGGTTACAGGGGAAATGGTGAAAAAATGATTAAGGAAAGCAAGGGACCAGAGCACCACTTAGCATTTACCAGAGAGATAGGAACTGCAAGTAAATATCTCACCCATAGAGTGATACCCAACATTGGTGCAACTGGTGTTCTTCTAGCAGAGGATGTTGCTGTTGTTCTAGAAGAGTACAACAGTGTAAATACTGTTAAGGCAATTTTGGTGGACAATACCAGTACAAACATTGGTTGTGAAACCAGAATGATTACAGCTTTGGAGAAAAAACTTAAAAGGGAGTTACATACCATTGGCTGTTCACTTCATCAAAATGAACTGCCATTTAGAGCCATCTTTAAGTTAATTGATGGAACTACAAGGAGCCCTGCCACTTTCACTGGTTCTCTAGGGGAACTTTGTGGAACTAATTAACAGGATTTGCCCCAGGTAGCATTTCATAGTATTAGTGGTCCTCTGGATAATTTGTATCTTACTGCAGAGGTAATGAATGATTTAAGTGGTGACCAGCTACTACTTTGGGATATGCTATAGGCATTTCTAAAGGGAAAGTGTTTAGTCTTTTTTGTAATTTTGTACAATTTTTACAGTTATCGTTTATTGAATACGGTTAAAAAATGACATATTTTACTAGTGGTGATTCATACTTAGAATTCTGGTTTGAATATATTTTCTATTCATTGTATCTAACAAAAAATATCAATTTTATCTGGATTTATTAGTGAAATAGTAAAATTTTGAAGTCAATTTGTCAGCAAAATCCTGCGGAAATTAGGCATTTCTGAACATTTTTGTACCCAATCTTTAAAACTAAATGCTCAGTTAAGTTTTAAAGTTAGAAATCTAATTTTTGGTATCAGTTCTCACAACACCAAACCCCAGCTTTCGCCACCATAGCAGCATTGATTTTTTAAAGTGACAAATCAACCTGCCCTAATGTGGATACTTTACTCTAAAATGTAGTTGTGTAACAAGTTTACATAGTTGTTGGATGAAGTGGAGAATTGTATTTTTACTGTTTGAGAAAAAGGATTAAAAACGAATAGGAACAACATATTAAATGAGTTATTTAAGGATTTATTATTTTCTCATAAAAACTCTAAAATTTAAATTAACACACGTTTTCATAAAACCAATCTGCAGGTGGAAAGTAATATTTAGCTTAAGTTGATTCCAGGATGAGCAATTTGACACTGCCGGCAGTGAATGACTGAAATTAGATTTTGGACATAATAGGCGTGAGAAAAACTACGAGGGGTGAATTATAATAGAAAAAAAATAAAGGTAACATGTTTTGTTCAGAATAGGATAAGTTAACCTCTATTGTTAATCAATAAAAATACTGTGCAAAAGAGTAGATTAATTATTAATAGCACACTTCGAAGAGATAGAAAAAGAGAGTGGGTCTAAATGGCAAATAGGACATTTCGTCCCATATCATCCAGCCCTGACGCCACCACCCTCAAATCTTTTTTCCTAAAACGTCCGGGTCCAAAATAGGAGGTCATTACGCCCAAATTGCTTATTTCTGAACGAATTTCGTCTTTCTGATAAATGGGGTTCCCTACTCCAAGCTATCTGAAATGGCAGATTTATCTTAGTTTTGAGCTAAATTTTATGGAGTAAGAAAAAAATTTGAGGATGGTGGTGTCAGGGCTGGATGATATGGGATGGAATTTCCAAAATGGACAAAAGCAGACATATTGAAATTGTCTGATCAGTACACACATGCAATGCGTATCCGCGACTATTTTGAAATATGTATATATAGTACAAATTAAAGAGAGTAGAAAGTGGACTTTGGGTTTACTTTCAGCAGCCTCATAACTCTTGCTTCCCTTATTTTGTCCTTTAGTCCTAACAATCCATGAGCGATGTTTCTGTCAAAGGGGGAAGAATAGCTGTTTTCTGGGTCAGAATCTATCCATCTAGCACTTATCGTTGGTTAATTTTTGATCTTGACGTAGTATTTTTTTTTAGCTCCTAACATCAAGTGGCTTCATGCCTTGTCTGGAGCAACTTCCATAAAAATTTTTTTTTAAATACAGAGTACTAATTAATTAAAAAAAGAGGAGTATTCCTTTTGTTTCAAAAGACAATGGATAACCCATGAAAGGGTACCTACATGATGAGTTTATAGTTAAGCAAGGGTTGCACACTTCTACACTTCTCAGTAACTAAGACAATTGGAAGCAATGCATGAAAAAGAACAGAGTACAGAAAACCTATCCATGCAAGCTACAAGAAAGTGAAATGTTAGTTTTATATAAACAATATAAACTACCGAATAGTGCTCTATTCGTTGTTTTTGCATTTTCTTGAGTTTTCTTTCTCCTAGATGAGTTACCCTATCAAGGTTTGAGATGAGTGGTCTATCCGACTGTTTCACTGATAATGTGGAGGAGGATATGCATTGATACCTTTCCCAAGAGCATTAAAGAAAATAACTTATGACACCTAGCAGTCCCAAACAAAGTCATTCATCGAAGTACTAACCAGTGGAGAATCAGGAATTTTGCTTTGCAGCAGCAGTAGTCTGGTTTCTCTAAACAAACTCTGGAGTCTTTTTTTTTCATTAGACTCTACTGACCAACTGCAAATATATTTAATTTTTTCATTTGTAAATATTATCAAAAGTATAGACATTTTTAAAACAAGTTTTACAGACTCACTGATATCTTATTCACCCCTCTCCCTTTTTATGTGCATTTTTTAATTTTAAAACAAGATTTACAGACTCACTGATATCTTATTCACCCCTCTCCCTTTTTATGTGCATTTTCAAATTTTAAAACAAGATTTTCAAGTATTTCTGTAAATTTGGCACATCTACACACCACCTGTTTCATGGAGAGAAAGTTGTTAAAAAAAAAAAACTATCAATCACTCGTCACATTATGGATTTTTTTCTCATTAAACTTGTTACATTAAAATGGCAGAATGTCTTGCTGAGCAAAAAGTAGAGAGAATAACCCGAACTGTAAAAATCTGCTGTTTTATGTTGAATATCTACAGGCACAAACTATATATAGCTACCATTACCAATAATGCAGAAAACGAATTGAGCACTATTCAGTAGTTGATATTGTTTATATAAAACAGTAATATTTGCCTTCCTTATAGCTTGCATGGATAGGTCAGTGGATAAAACATGCAGAAATGTATCTAATTTGATTGGCCCTACCCTTTCTTCTTTGCGCCCTCTCTCTCACAGACGTGATGTTGCTAGTCTCAGTATTTACTATAAATACTATTATGGCACGTGTTCTTCAGAGTTGTTTGATTTATTTCCTGCTTCCTTTGTTCCAGCTCATTTGACTCGTTGGTCTCCATCAATTCACTGTTTTGATACCTCATTGTAATATAGCTCCCTATTCAAGTAGCTTCTTTCCAAGAACTGCAGGCTTGTGAAACTCTTCCTGCTGACTGTTTTCCTCCTACATATAGCCGTGGTTTTTTAAAGACTAAGGCCAATAAGCATCTCGTCTTTGCAATAATCATCTTTCGTTCTTATATAACGGAAAATGTAATGAAAATGTAACTGTCCTCGGCGCAGGAATCCTTCCTGACTGTGAACACCCTTTCTTTGGCTCGTGATGTCGTCTATAGTGGCAGTGAAAACCAAGATGTGTCGGTCGTATCTACTCTTGGTCGGGATGTTTGCTTCGCTGGTTCGCTGTGAAAGCAATGTCACACAAACAGAACAAATCGACAACAGAAATAAGTCAACAAACGGTTAGGTCTTTTCATAAGCAATAATTATTTAACAAAATAAACGGTTGGTTTTAAACTTTAACCCAAAGTCTGTTTTTCGATAATGGCTTGTTTACTAAACTATCTTATCTCTCTGTGTGTATGAATCTCTATTTACGATTTCCCAGTTGTTAAATAAGTTGTAACTTAATCTATGTTTGGAGAAACGGTGTGTGTGTGAAACTCCCTTTACGATTTCCAAGTGGTTAATTAAACCGTAACTTGTCTACTGAAAACGGTGTGTGTGGGGAACAGCACGGCCAACGCCATTCGAACGAGGGGGCCTTTCGCGCGACCCGCTGGCTGGCCCATGCTTCAGCTAACACGACTGTCCAGCTCGAATTCCAATTTCTAACTCCCGGCTTTCTGTCTTCTCGTTTCCACAACAAAACGAAAAACGGCCAACCTATACTCTCTCGCTCTCTCCCGCCGGGCCGCTCCCCCTCCCGTCACCGCAAAAGACCTGTTCTCCCTCTCTCTCCACCACGGGGGGAGGGGAGCGACCAAAAGACTTATTCTCTTTCTCTCTCTATGGGGGGGGGGGGGGGGGGGGTTTCGCGCGCGCGCGTGACCCCCCCCCCCCCACGAGCTGATATCTATCAGTAACTAAAAAGACCCTTGACCAAATTGTTCAGCTGGTCAAACTCATCGAGGTACCGACATAATTGCTACAGACAATTTAAGGAATCCTTCCAGACTTTCGGCGCCATTCCTTTTCTTTGCCAAGACGACCGATTTGGGTTGACTATATACTAGTGGTAACTCTACCTCATTTCTACGTAGGATCCAGCATCCTCGCTGAGATGCACACTGGTGCGCTAAGGTGCACGATCTCCGTCGGTCATAATCGTTGTTTCACACTTATTAGCTCCTTACATCAAATGGCTTCATGCCTCGTCTGAAGTGATTTCCATAAAATAATTAAAAACTCAGATTAATGAAAAAACGATCGGGTTTCAATCTCAGCCCGAAACACTTCCCTGTCTAGTTATACTGAGGCGTGTCTGTGACTGACACACATACATACACACGTGTAGGTAAAGATAAATAGAAAAAGGAGGATATACCAAATAGTCAAATTACTTCATATGGTGAAATTTTAACATTCAATTTTTACAGAAATAAGTGACGATGTTATTTATTTCTTTTGAAAATTTACATAGGTATGATAGAAAGGGTGGAAAAAATGCAGAAATGGAAGACAGAGAGGGAGGAAAGAAAGACAAAAACATGGAGTGGGGCTAAATGTCTTAAAAAGTTTGATAACTGTTAAGAAAACAGAACAAGAAAGAAAAAAAGAACATTTTTGACATTCAACCCAGATATATATGTTATCTAAAAATATTTTCCTTTTACTTAGGAGCTGGGGAAGGTATGGAGATAGGTACATCCAGTATAAAAAAAAAAAAGAAACGTAGATAATTTTGGATAACATAGTTCCTGCTAAATGGGAAATCAAATTTAAACAGCACACCCTATCTAAAACATTAAACCAAGATTAAACTATTTTTTTAAAGTAATTTCTGATGCTTTTAAAAGGTAAAAATAGTTCAAATCACAGGGAAAAAATTATCTAAATGAATAAATGCCAAAGTTATTTAAATCTATCCTAACTATATTAACATCAAAACAGTTTGGGCTTATTTAATTTAAAATAAGATTTGTTAATACCATATATAGTAGACTGCAAATTCTCACAAACTCTGTTTGGTCTTCTTAATTTGCATATTTATTTTATAAACAGCTTCTAATAAATTAATATTCTGTAATATACAGTTGTAATTTTGCATTGTCATATTCTTATACATATGCAATATTTTCGTTGATAGAAAAATGTCTAATGTCGCCGGGAAGCTGAGAACAGATGGTACACTTTGATCTTAACCCAAGAAATCATAAAAAAAAATGTTATGTTTTTTTAAATGAATGAAAAAAACAAAAACAAAAAAAAACACAATCTATTATTGTATTTTCTTTTAATGGGGGTGGGTAATGTAGTATCGGTTCTGTTGTCATAAGACTGTCCTCTCAGGAATTACCTTCTCCTTTTTAAGTGGGTGGGGGTAATCCTCACCGGTATTACATCCTCCTTTGAGGGGGGGGGGCAGTGTAGTATCTGTTCTGTTGCCAAGATACCATACCCACAGGCATTACTTTGTTCTTTTATTGGTGATCCTCCCAAGTATTACCTCCTCTTTTTGAGGGGCAGCATAGTATATGTTCGTTCCTCATGATACCATCCTTCTAAGTTTGTATGGGGGGTAGTGCACTATCTGTTCTGTTGTCATGGTATACTCCTCCCAGGCATTAACTACTTCTGGGGTGAGGGTGTTCGTCATGATACCATCCTCTCAGTCATTATCTCCTCTTTTGGGGATCAATGTAGTATATGTTCATTCACTACTATGTCATCCTCCCAACATAACACAAATGGAAACAACAACCTTCATACTTATCAGTAGATTGTCAGTGATAATTTTTATTGTGCTAATAAAAAAGTGAATCTTTATAAACAAGGGTTGAGCTATGTTCTTTGTCAAGTGTAAGGTGGTCGGAGTCTGCAAAAGCATCAGTCTACAAATATAAAATTTTGGACTCCCAGTCGTTTTATATGAAGTGAAAACCAAAACAATTGCAATAATTCATTCTGAATTTTGGAAAAGAGAATCTATGCATAACAGCAGGTAATATCATCATCATATCTGGTTTAACGGCCGTTTTACATGCTGGCATTTTAGTAATTGAATTCCAAGCTAACCTATCCTTTCCCAAGTCTTTATTTATCCCTCTTTCTCTCAAGTCCATCTTTATCACTTCCTCCCATGTTTTCCTTGGTGTCCCCTGTGTGCTGACCTTGCTATCTCAATTGTTCTACATCTACTAACCCAGGAATTCTCATCCATTCTTTCAATGGCCATACCATTGAAGCTTCCTGTTCTGCACACATCTCCCTATACTGTCCACATTTAATCTTCCTCTGAGCTCATTAGATCTGAGCCCGTCTTTAAGACTTGCATTACAAATCGATTGTATCATTCACATATTTTTCTCTCCATACATGTCCTCAACCCTCACTGGCCAGGTTTCACTTCCATACATCATCACACTGCATATACATGCCTGATAGACTCTTCCCTTGGTTGACAGTGGTAACACTCTGCTGGTTAGTAATGGCAAAAGTTCCCTGAACTTTCCCTATCCACTCCTAATTCTAGCTATAACACTAGCACCGGCTCCATCCTGTGCCCCAATGGTATCATTAAGGTAACAAAATTTCTGAACAACCTCAATAACTTCGCCATGCACATATTTTCTCCAAAATACCCCTACGAAAATTATTAGTAAAAGTCAATAATTATTAATTATTACTCTGGATGGTGACAATACCTAATTAAACTTTTTTTTATTTAAATACAAATAATACCAAACACAAATAATTATTAAAGCTAGCCACCTTAAACAATATGTCCGCACCAAAACACATTTCCCTTACCGTGATACTGTAACGTTTAAAATACTTATCAACCAACAGATTTCATAATTATTAACTTTTAAAAGTAAAACAAAAGTGGAATTGAAAAAACAAAAAACAAATATAAAAAATAAAAATGAAAAAAAAGTTAAAAAATTCAGTAATTAATTTCATTTATTATTTATCAATAGCACCTCTCCTAATCTATATGAAGTCTTGTTATGTCTTGATGTTTATACATTTCGGTTCAATTACAACTCAGAAAAATGAAGGAAGTACAAAGTAGAACCGTTAACAGATTTATTTAACAAAACACACTGATTAAATTAAATGTAGAAAAAACTGCTGAACGCGAGATGCTTGTTTGATTGTCAGATCATTTTGTTTACTTTTCACTGTCCGCAGACGACTTCTTCAATCTCAGGGGCGATAACTTTTACTTTCCTTCAAGGGAAATAACTCAATTTTGATTTGTTAGGTTGACCTAACAAGTATGTGCAAAGTGGCATAAAGTACTTTTAAATTTTCGGCTTACTTCCTTTAGCTCATGAAGTCATTGTCAAGAGTTTTTGGCTGGACTAAAAACAACTAAAACTATATATAAAAAAAAAACTAAATGTGGTAACAGTTTCAACTAAAGTATATGAATTTGTTCTAATTACAGACCTCTAACAAAAAGTCCATGTGTTCAAGGTTATTAATAGTGTATTTCCCTCAAAAACTATGGTTTATTAAGCTTATTGAACGAGTATAATTATGATATCAACATTACACCGTGGCACATTTACGTGCTCAAATCCCTAAAGCCTATGAATTAAAATTAAGAAAAACATAACTCCTAATCTATCTGTAGAGAGCCCTGGTTAAATCATAATTTTAATATCTCTACTTATATTATTTTACTTACCCAAGGCCTGTCCCCGTACTTATTTACAAAAGCAATTTCCATCCATAATCCTTTCATACTGCAAGTATTTTATTTTTATTATTACATAGTCCTCCCTTACTTGAAAGTTGCAATTCATAAATATCTTAAATTCGTTAATTTAATTTATAATATTTAGCATGTATTACTGAGAAGTTGGCTACTGCAAAACTTTTGTTTACACTAGAAATTTTAATAATGAAATTGTAAAACTAGAATTATTTTTTTAATTTATTTATTTTCATTCTTCTATTTTTTTAATTTGAAAACAACTATAGGGCCAAGTTCAAATAAGTAAGCCTTCAGATCATGGCCATACCCATAACAGGCCGGTTAGCCGCATGCCTGACTGCTTGAACTGGGGACCAGTCAGTCACCAGAAAAACTTTTAGTTGGTAACACTTCGTTGTCACTGCTCCAAGCAAATTTCATTCCGAAAATAAATTTTAACTCATCAAATTTATTTCAGCTGAGGTTCTGTTATTTTATCATTATTTACATTTGGATTATAAGTTTGTGAGTATACTGTTAAAAGTCAGAATTGAATTGTTTTATTTACATGTAAACAGCTCTCTTCATTGACAAAATATAACTTTTACTTTTTTTAAGTTTAAAAAAAGTATTGTCTTTGAGAATTTGTTAATAAACCGTACATCCTAAATTTCAAATCTTTTATATATTCTTAGGAAGTATAGTATACATGTTTTAACATTTTATTTACATGTAAACCGCTCTGTTCATTGACGAAATATCACTTACTTTTTTATTAATTTAAAATAATTTGTTGAATATTTCTCAAAATGGTCAAAAAGTGTTGCATGACAGCCTGTCAAGGCAATTATAATGAGCAAAATAAGGTCTGAGTGTTTTGTCTCCCAAAAGATCAAGATAGGAGAGAAAGATGGTTAAAGGTAATACCAAAAGCTAACACTCCTAACCACTCAGACACTGTAGTTTGTGAAAGGCATTTTCCACCTGGTTATGGAACTATGTTATGGGAAAAGCATGACCCAAAGATCCACCATCAATATTTAATAATTTGCCATCAGTGTAATACCAAGTCCTTTACCAGGACAACAAAAAAGGTTCTGCTTCTATGCAAAGTGTACATTTCTTAGATAAAGATTGAATTCATAATTTTACAAATGTGTGTGCTGATATTGACCATCGTGATTGTATGCAAGCATCAGATGATTAATTGTGGCCTGATTCAACAAATAAACCGGTTGTTGTTGATGATGATGATGATGATGATGATGATGATGATGATGATGATGAGTTACCTGCTACAAATCTAACAAGCAACAGTTCATCCAGTCTTGACTGGAAGTATTCCAATTTTTTTTAATTAAAATATTTGAAAACTTAACGTTTGAATGTTACCATGCAAGTATACTCACACACATTTCTTCCCTGTTGAAAAACAGAATAAATAAGTTTCAACATTGGTCTCAAATTGAGGAAGCAATTCGTTACCTTAGTAACTTGAGAATTGAACTAGAGAAACAGGTTTTGAGTCAACATATCAAAGTTAAGTCACAACGAATAGTTGGCAAAAAAGTTTATGAGTCGGAAATGCTTGTCCGAGCATTCAAATATTTTGCCACATCCCAGTCTCTTTATAATAAACTTGGAGATCATTACAAATTATCCAACATGAAAACACTAGTGAATATGACCTGAAAAGTTTCGAAGGTAGATGATCGGAATTTTCTTGGTGATGTGTTTAGCAACCTGTCAGATAAATAGGAAAAATGTATCATCTTAGTTGATGAAGTTTATGTTAAAGTGAGTTTACAATACCAAGGGGGAAACATATTTGGTGTTGCCAAAGATTCTGAAGAGGCATTAGAAAAAACTGTATTGGGTATTATGATCAAATGTTTACATGGTGAACCAAAGTCTTTGATTAAGATGATCCCAGTTGCCAAACTAAATTTGTAATTTTTGTTTCAGAATGTTAGAAATGTTGTTGATTTAGTCAATCATTCGAAAGGTCATGTAATTGCAGTTATTTGTCACAATAATCAGACTAATCAAGCTTTATTCAAGAAATTTGATACTGTTGAAAATAAGCCTTGGGTTACTAAAAATAGAATATACTTGCTTTTCGATTATGTACATACATTTAAAAGTATTCGCAATAACTGGGTAACTGAGACTTGTTCAGAATTGCTGTTTCATTCTGATGGTAAAGAAATGACAGCAAAATGGAAAATAGTGAAACAACTTTTTGCGCATGAAAAAAAATTAATTTGTCAAGTTATCAAAACAAACAGAAGTAGCGGTTCTTCCAAAACCAGTTGAGAGACAAAAAGTTTCCTACTGTTTTGTAATGAGACTGTAATTGCAATGAAAACTTATACATTATTACAGGATGATGATACAAGAGAAACTGTTACTGTTATAGAAGTTTTTAAATTTTGGAAAATAGTGAGTGTAAAAGACATCATGGAAGTGTCAAGACAAATGATCCACTGAAAAGAGTATTATCAGATCGAAATGATGGAAATTTGACATTTCTTGCAAATTTTGGAAGTATGGCAAAACAAATGAGGGGAAAGCAAGGAAAGAGAATAAAATTCTTCACAAGAGACACTGCTCGATAGAGCAATGGTTTAATTGATGTTTGCAGACATTTACTTGACAGTGGGTTCAATTTTGTCATTCTTGGAAAATTTACCGACTGAAACTGAATTTTGTAAATTGAGACAAGGTTCTGATGGTACTTATTTTATTACCGTACAAAATGTTATTCAGAAATTTCATATTCAAAAAACAAATTACTTCTTCGGATGAAAGTTGATGTTAGAGAGTATAGCCATGATCCAGACTATACTTGCTCAAAATGCGGATATCTGATGGATGAATTGGAATGCCAAACAGTTGATCACCTGCCAGACCTAGAAACTGGTATCCCCAAAGATATTAAAATGTCGCTTTTTTTATATAGCAGGATATATCACACGAAAAGATTGTCTTACAAAGGAGGAAATGCGATGGGTGTAACACAAATTAAGGAGTGGTTCAACCGATTCAAAAGTGGACGCACATCAGCGGAGAGTGACCAGCGTTCTTGCAGGCCCCAAACTGCTTGGAGTGCAGCTGTTGTTGAGAGAGTACGAAAAAAGAGATAATGAGGAACGCGACAGCGGAGATGAACCTCATTCTAAAAGACTTCCAGGTGTTTCCGGCAGTGGATGGATCGGTGAGCTAAGTGTGTGCAAGGGGATTAGGGTCCCAACTCCGTCACGCATTTGAAATGTTTTTTCTGGCCTAAGGTTGGAAAACTTTTAGACAGGCCTCGTATATATATATATATATATAAAATGAAAAAAAGAAAAGCCAAAACCTATGTGATTTATGTATTCATCAACATTTCGTATTTATTGAAAGACTTCCTCAGGATAAAGAAAACAATGTAGAAAAGTCATACAGAATATTAATTTTGATATGTCAGAAAGTGTCCAGACTTCGGCATGGCTGTTGGCATGAACAAGCAGAGAACGAAAAACATGATTTTGGTAGTAGTGTTATCAGCCGTGATCAGTTTCCTTCAAAGGACAAAGGAGACTGATCACAGCTGATACATTTTATAATATTCAATTTTTTGGATGGGGCCGGCTAATATAGAACACCATGGCCCGGGCCATGGTGTTCTATATTAGCAATACAAAAATATAGAAAGCCATGAATGAGATGTATTCAGCATTGATTGAGTGGGAGACCAAAAATTTAAGATGGATGACAAACCTGTCTGGATATGAAAATCTTCTTCTTCTTCTTCTCCTATATAAAGGGCACTTGTCTGTTTGTCTGTCTGTCTGTTTGTTTGTATGTCCAGATACTCCTCCAAGAGTACCCAACACACAGTTACACGGTTGACATCATTATGACCGGCCAGCCCTGGGACGTATAATATCTCAGAACCGGAAAAAAATTTTCACGTTGTTTAATACTAATTTGAGAAAAAAACAATGCTATCATATATAATTTTAGAAATATGCAAAGTCACGCTTTTAACAGGAAATGACGTCAGAAGAAAACAGTGTAGGGAAGAAAATCCCTCACACTAAAACCCTTCTTTCCCTCTCACTCCCACTTTCTACCTTCCCTTCCTCTCCTACGCCCGTTCTGTTGTTATGATACCACCCTCCTAGGCATTACCTCCTCCTTTTTGAGAGTTGTGGAGATAGTGCGGCGGTGTGACTGAGTGTCGGCATTCGCCGGTGGTTGCCTCAGGCCAAATTTGGAGATGGGGGATTGTCGGCATAATGCAAAGTCACGATTTTAACAGGAAATGACGTCAGAGGAAATCCCTAACGGCACTTTTTTGAACATGAGTCCATAGTGAAGCAAGGGTTGCTTAATTACTAACGACACTTTTTTGAACATGAGTCCATAGTGAAGCAAGGGTTGCTTAATTCTTAACGATACTTTTTTTGAACATGAGTTTATAGTGAAGACAGGTGTTGCTTAATCCACACCTGTACTTTTTTGAACATAGGTTTATAGTGAAGCAAGAGTTGCTTAATCGCTAACTGCACTTTTTTGAACACGAGTCCACAGTGAAGCAAGGGTTGCTTAATCCTAACCGCATTTCTTCTGTTGACATGATACCATCCTCCCAGGTATTACCTCCTTTTTGAGAGGTGTGAAGTTAGTGTAGTATCAGTAAAATTAAAGTAATAAATAATTATGCTCCACCATTGTTTTCACTAATATTTGTATACATATTAAATAACGCCTCAATAAGTAAAGTAAGAAAAATAATTATGCTCCACCACTGTTTTCACTAATATTTGTATACATATTAAATAACGTCTCAATAAGTAAAGTAAGAAGAGAAATAATTATGCTCCACCACTGTTTTCACTAATATTTGTATACATATTAAATAACATCTAAATAAGTAAAGTAAGAAGAAAAATAATTACGCTCCGCCATTGTTTTCACTAATATTTGTATACATGTTAAATAACGTCTCAATAAGTAAAGTAAAAAGAGAAATAATTATGCTCCGCCATTGTTTTCACTAATATTTGTATACATGTTAAATAACATTTTTTTGTTTTGAACTCAAAATATTTCTCAGGGTTGAGGGAGAGTGAAAAACAAGTTGGAAGGAGGGGCTGGACAGATTGAGGTGTCGGGGAAAATTTTAGGGGTCAGGCCGAACTTTTTAGGGGTAAGGCCAAATTTTTTTCTTTTTTTTTGTTTAGAACTCAAAATATTTCTCAGGGTTGGGGGAGAGTGAAAATTTAGGGGGCTGGAGACATTAAGGGGTCGGGGAAAATTTTAGGGGTCAGGCCGAACTTTTTAGGGGTCAGGCCAAATTTGTTTCTTTTTTTTGTTGTTTTGAACTCAAAATATTTCTCAGGGTTGGGGGAGAGTGAAAAATTAGGGGGCTGGAGAGATTGAGGGGTCAGGCCAAATTTTTTTTTTTTTTTTGTTTTGAACTCAAAATATTTCTCAGGGTTGGGGAAGAGTGAAACATTAGTTGGGATGGGTGTCTGTAGAGATTGAGAGGTCGGGGAAAATTTTAGGGGTCAGGCCGAACTTTTTAGGGGTCAGGCCAAATTTTTTTTGTTTTTTTTGTTTTGAACTCAAAATATTTCTCAGGGTTGGGGAAGAGTGAAAAATTAGTTGGGATGGGGGTCTGGAAAGATTGAGGGGTCGGGGAAAATTTTAGGGGTCAGTCCAAATTTTTCAGGGGTCGGGCCAAATTGTTTTTTTTTTTGTTTTGAACTTAAAATATTTCTCAGGGTTGTGGGACAGTGAAAAAAAGGGCTGGAGAGATTAGGGGGTAGGGGAAAATTTTAGGGGTCAGGCCAAATTTTTTTTTTTTTTAACTTAAAATATTTATCAGGGTTGTGGGACAGTGAAAAAAATGTTGCAGAGGGGGGGGGGGGGCTGGAGAGATTAGGGGGTCGGGGAAAATTTTTTAGGGGGCTGGCACAAATTTTTTTTTTTTTGGAACTCAAAATATTTCTCAGGGTTGTGGGACAGTTGCGGGGGGGGGGGGGCTGGAGAGATTAGCGGATCATGGAAACTTTTAAGGGTCAGGCCAAATTTTTTAGGGGCTGGCACCAATTTTTTTTTTTTTTTTAACTTAAAATATACGTGGGAGAGTGAAAAAAAAGTTCGGGGGGGGGGGGGGGCTGAGAGATTGAGGGGTCGGGGCAAATTTTAGGGGTTAGGCCAAATTTTTTACCGTGTCGGCACAATTTTTTTTCTTTTTTGAAATTTTTTTGAAATTTAAATATTTCTCAGGGTTGTGGGAGAGTAAAAAAAAGTTTTGGGGGGGGCCTGAAAGGATTATGGGGTTGGGGAAAATTTTAGGGGTCAGGCCAAATTTTTTTTTTTTTAATTTTTGAAACTTTAAATATTTCTCAGCGTTGGGAGAGAGTAAAACTAAGTTACGGGGTGGGCTGGAGAGATTGGGGTGTTGGGAAATTTTTAGGGGTCAGGACAAACTTTTTAGGGGTCGGGTCAAATTTTTAATTTTTTGAACTAAAAATACTTCTCAGCGTTGGGAGAGAGTAAAAAAAAAGTTAGGGGGGGGGGCTTGAGAGATTTGGGGGGCGGGGAAATTTTTAGGGGTCAGGACAAACTTTTAAGGGGTCGGGTCAAATTTCTCTCTTTTTTTAATTTTTGTAACATAAAATATTTCTCAGGCTTGGGAGAGAGTAAAAAAAGTGGCGGGGCCTAGAGGGATTGGGGAGGCTGGGAAATTTTTAGGGGTCAGGACAAACTTTTTAGGGGTCGAGCCAAATTTTTTTCTTTTTTTCTTTTTTGAACTGAAAATATTTCTCAGGGTTGGGAGAGAGTAACAACAAAAGTTGGGGAGGGCCTGGAGAGATTGGGGGGGGTCGGGGATATTTTTAGTGGCGATATGAACGTATGTAGCATTCGTACCGGGGCGGCGATAGGTACCTATTTAGCATTCGCATCGTGGCAGCAATAGGTACGTATTTAGCATTCAGCCGTGGCGATAAGAACGTATATAGCATGTGCACATGGGCGGCAATAAATACGTATATAGCATGCGCATCGGGAGTGTAAAAAAAATTGGGGGGAGGCGAAACATTTTTTTTTCTTTTATCTTTTTCATTGAAAATATTTATATGTATGGGGGAGGATGAAAAAAACAATTTTTCGAGGGGGTCTAAAATTTTTTTTTTTTTTTTTCTTTTTTAAACTAAAAATATTTCTATGTATGGGGGGAACATAAAATTTTTCTTTTTTTGTCCTTTAAATTAAAAATATTTCTAAGTATGTGGGAGGATAGAAAAAAAAATTTTCTTGCGGGGAGGCAAAAAAATGTCTTTTTTTCTGTTTTTAACTAAAAATATTTATATTTATGTTAGTGACAATACATGAATGAACACTATTTTGTTTTTCTAACACGACAGGGGCGCATTAATATTAGTTCTTACGTATGCGAACTGGGCTGGAGATTGGTACATATATAGTATATGTACCCTTGCAGAGATAGGTAAGTATGTAGTATGCGCACCAGAGCCGCGATAGGTACGAATATAGTATGCATACCGGGCCGGCGATAGGTTTATATATTGTATGTGCACCGGGGTGGCAATAGGTACGTATATAGTAGTGCATAGGGGTGGCGATAACTACGTATTTAGCATTCGCACCGGGGTTGCGATAGGTACGTATTCAGCAATCGCACAGGGGCGGCGATATGTACATATTTAGTATTCGCACTGGGGCAATGATAGGTACATATGGTGTATGCACACCGGGGCGGCAATATGTACATATTTAGCATTCAGCCCTGGGAGTAGATAGGTACTTATTTAGCTTTCAGCGGTGGCGATAGGTACGTATATAGCATGTGCACATGGGCGGCAATAAGTACGTATATAGTATGCGCACCGGGGCGGTGATAGGTATGTATTTAGCATGCGCACCGGGGCGGCGAAAGGTACGTATTTAAAATTCACACCAGGGCGGCGATAGGTACGTATTTAGCATTCACACCAGGCGGCGATAGGTATGTATTTAGCATTCACACCGGGGCGGCGATAGGTACGTATTTAGCATTCACACCGGGGCGGCGATAGGTACGTATTTAGCTTTCACACCGGGGCGGCGATAGGTATGTATTTAGCATTCACACTGGGGTGGCGATATGTACGTATTTAGCATTCACACTGGGGTGGCGATATGTACGTATTTAGCTTCCGCACCGGGGCGGCGATAGGTACGTATTTAGATTTCACACCGGGGCGGCGATAGGTACGTATTTAGAATTCACACCGGGGCGGCGATAGGTACGTTTTTAGCATTCGCACCGGGGCGGCGATAGGTACGTTTTTAGCATTCGCACCGGGGCGGCGATATGTACGTATTTAGCTTCCACACCGGGGCGGCGATATGTACGTATTTAGCTTCTACACCGGGGCGGCGATAGGTACGTATTCAGAATTCAGGGGTGGCGATAGCTACGTATATAGCATGTACACATGGGCAGCAATAAGTACGTACATAGCATGCGCTCTGCGGCGGCGATCAGTACATATATAGCACGTGCACTGGAACGGCGAAAGGTATGTATTTCGCATTCGCACCGGGGTGGTGATGAGTACGGATTTAGCATTTGCACTGGGGCGGCTATAGGTACGTATTTAGCATTCGCACCAGGGCGGCTATAGGTATGTATTTAGCATTCGCACCTGGCCGGCGATAGGTACGTATTTAGCATTCGCACCAAAGCGGCGATAGGTACGTATTTAGCATTCGCACCAAAGCGGCAATATGTAGATATTAATTATTAGCACTAGGGCAGCGATAGGTACTTATGTAGCATGCACACCAGGGCGCAATAGGTACGTATTTAGCATTTACACCGGGGCGGCGATAGGTATTATTTAGCATTCGCACCGGGGCGGCGATAGGTACTTATATAGTATCTGCACTCGGGCGGCGATAGGTACGTATACAGTATGTGGACTGGGGCGGCGATAGGTACGTATATAGTATGCGCACCGGGGTGATGATAGATACGTATATAGTATGAACACTGGGGTTGAGATAAGTACCTATATAGAAGGCGCAGATAGAGGTGTTACTTTTTATAGAAATATGTCATACTATTGCCCTGGGCAACGTAGGAGAAATGATGGGGAAGAAACAGCTTTCGCAAAAGGCAAAATTAGAAAGTAGCGGTGAAATGGGGCGACCAGGGAAGAGAAAGGTAGAAAGATAAAGAGACGGCTATAGAGAAAGTTTGTATATAAAGATGTTACACACACGATTTTTTTTCAATTATATGTTTTTATGACCCCGAGCAACGCCGGGTAGCCCCGCTAGTCTTCTTCTTCTTCTTTCTTTCTATTCTTCTTCTATTATATAAAGGCCAGTTGTCTGTATGTCTGTCTGTCTGTCTGTTTGTATGTCCAGATACTCCTCCGAGAGTACCCAACAAACAGTCACACGGTTGACATCATTGTGACCGGCCAGCCCTGGGACATGTAATATCTCAGAACCGGAAAAAAAAAACTGATTCTTCGGCGGTCGACTGAGCACTTTTCTCCAATGGGGTTGGGGGGGGGGGGGGGGGTGACTTTTTTCTCCATTTTCAATGTTGTTTAGTACTAATTTGAGAAAAAAACAATGCTATCATGTATAATTTCAGAAATATGCAAAGTCACGCTTTTAACAGGAAATGACGTCAGAGGAAATCCCTAACGGCACTTTTTTGAACATGTGTTTATAGTGAAGCAAGGGTTGCTTAAACCTAACGAAGCATGAGTTTGTATTGAAGCAAGTGTTGCTTAATCTTTAACGGCACTTTTTTGAACATGAGTTTATAGTGAAGCAAGAGTTGCTTAATCCTTAACAGCACTTTTTGAAACATGCGTTTATAGTGACGCAAGTGTTGTTTAATCAATAACGGCACTTTTTTGAACATGAGTTTATAGTGAAGCATAGGTTGCTTAATCCTAACCGCATTTCTTCTGTTGACATGATACCATCCTCCCAGGTATTACCTCCTCCTTTTTGAGGTGTGAAGTTAGTGTAGTATCAGTAAAATTAAAGTAATAAATAATTATGCTCCACCATTGTTTTCACTAATATTTGTATACATATTAAATAACGTCTAAATAAGTAAAGTAAAAAGAGAAATAATTATGCTCCCCCGCTGTTTTCACTAATATTTGTATACATGTTAAATAACGTCTCAATAAGTAAAGTAAGAAGAGAAATAATTATGCTCCGCCATTGTTCTCACTTATATTTGTATACTTATTAAATAACGTCGACAAAAATAAAGAAAGAAGAGAGATAATTATGCTCCGCCATTGTTTGCACTTATATTTGTATACATATTAAATAACGTCTCAATAAGTAAAGTAAGAAGAGAAATAATTATGCTCCGCCACTGTTTTTACTAATATTTGTATACATATTAAATAACGTCCCAATAAGTAAAATAAGAAGAGAAATAATTATGCTCCGCCATTGTTTTCACTAATATTTGTATACATGTTAAATAACGTTTAAATAAGTAAAGTAAGAAGATAAATAATTATGCTCCGTCATTGTTTTCACTAATATTTGTATACATGTTTAATAATGTTTCAATAAGTAAAGTAAGAGTAATAATTATGCTCCACTACTGTTTTCAGGGGTCGAACCAAATTTTTTTTTTTTTTCATTTGAACTTAAAACATTTCTCAGGGTTGTGGGAGAGTGAAAAAAAATGGGGGGTGATGGAAAGATTAGGGGGTCTGGGAAATTTTTAGGGGTCGCCCCAAATTTTGTAGGGGTCAGACTAAATTTTTTTTTTTTTTTTTTTAAACATAAATTATTTCTCAGGGTTGTGGGAGAGTGAAAACAAAGTTTGGGGGTGCTGGAAAGATTAGGGTGTCGGGGAAAATTTTAGGGGTCAGGCCAAATTTTTATTGTTTTTTTTGTTTTGAACTAAAAATATTTCTCAGGGTTGGGGGAGAGTGAAAACACAAGTTGGGATGGGGGATGGAGAGATTGAGAGGTCGGTGAGAATTTTAGGGGTCAGGCCGAACTTTTTAGGGCTCAGGCCAAATTTTGTGTGTTTTTTTTTTTGAACTCAAAATATTTCTCAGGGTTGAAGGAGAGTGAAAAATTAGTTGGGATGGGGGCTGGAGAGATTGAGGAGTCGGATAAAATTTTAGGGGTCAGGCCGAACTTTTTAGGGGCCAGGCCAAATTTTTTTGTTTTTTTGTTTGTTTTGAACTAAAAATATTTCTCAGGGTTGGGGAAGAGTGAAAAATTAGTTGGGATGGGAAGCTGGAGAGATTGAGGGGTCGGGGAAAATTTTAGGGGTCAGGCCAAAGTTTTTTAGGGGTCAGGCTAAATTTTTTTCTTTTTTTTGCTTTGAACTCAAAATATTTCTCAGGGTTGCGGAAGAGTAAAAAATTAGTTGGGATGAGGGGCTGGAGAGATTGAGGGGTCGGGGAAAATGTTAGGGGACAGGTCGAACTTTTTAGGGGTCAGGCCAAATTTTTTCTTTTTTTTTGTTTTGAACTAAAAATTTTTCTCAGGGTTGGGGGAGAGTGAAAAATTAGTTGGGAGGGGGAGGGGGCTGGAGAGATTGAAGGGTCGGGGCAAATTTTAGGGGTCAGGCCGAACTTTTTTGTTTTCTTTTTGTTTTGAACTATAAATATTTCTCAGGGTTGGGGAAGAGTTAAAAATTAGTTGGGATGGGAGGCTGGAGAGATTGAGGGGTCGGGGAAAATTTTAGGGGACAGGTCGAACTTTTTAGGGGTCAGGCCAAATTTTTTTGTTTTGAACTCAAAATATTTCTCAGGGTTGAGGGAGAGTGAAAAATTAGTTTGGATAAGGGGCTGGAGAGATTGAGGAGTCGGATAAAATTTTAGGGGTAGGCCGAACT
Source organism: Sepiola atlantica (assembly GCA_963556195.1). Lineage (NCBI taxonomy): Eukaryota > Metazoa > Mollusca > Cephalopoda > Sepiida > Sepiolidae > Sepiola > Sepiola atlantica. Next base: position 134,586,521 of record OY744520.1, on the reverse strand, counting down.
TTTTAAGGGTCAGACAAAATTTTTTGTTTTTTTTTTGTTTTGAACTCAAAATTTTTCTCAGGGTTGGGGGAGAGTGAAAAATTAGTTGGGAGAGGGAGGGGGCTGGAGAGATTGAAGGGTCGGGGCAAATTTTAGGGGTCAGGCCGAACTTTTTAGGGGTCAGGCCAAATTTTTTTGTTTTCTTTTTGTTTTGAACTATAAATATTTCTCAGGGTTGGGGGAGAGTGAAAAATTAGTTGGGAGGGGGAGGGGGCTGGAGAGATTGAAGGGTCGGGGCAAATTTTAGGGGTCAGGCCGAACTTTTTAGGGGTCAGGCCAAATTTTTTTGTTTTCTTTTTGTTTTGAACTATAAATATTTCTCAGGGTTGGGGAAGAGTTAAAAATTAGTTGGGATGGGAGGCTGGAGAGATTGAGGGGTCGGAGAAAATTTTAGGGGTCAGGCCGAACTTTTTAGGGGTCAGGCCAAATTTTTTTCTTTTTTTTTGTTTTGACTCAAAATATTTCTCAGGGTTGGGGGAGAGTAAAACTAAATTGGAGGGTGCGGCTTGAGATATTAGGGGTCGGGGAAAATTGTAGGGGTCGGGCCAAACTTTTTAGGGGGTCGGGCCAAATTTTTTTGTTTTCTTGAACTTAAAATATTTTGTAGGTAAGTATATAGTATGCACACCGGGGCGGCGATAGATACAAATATAGTATGTGTACCGGTGCGGCGATAGGTATATATATATAGTATGTGCACCAGGGTGGCAATAGGTACGTGTATAGTAGTGCATAGAAGTAGCGATAGTACAACATAGCATGTGCACAGGGATGGAAGTAAGTATGTATATAGAATGCACACCAGGGCGGTGATAGGTATATATTTAGCATGCGCTCCGGGGCAGCGATAAGTACGTATATAGCATGCACACCAGGGTGGCGATAGATACGTATTTAGCACGCGCACCGGGGCGGCGATAGGAACATATTTAGCATTCGCATCAGGCCGGCGATAGGGACGTATTTAGCATTTGCACCGGGGTGGCGATAGGTACGTATGTAACATTCGCAACGGGGTGGCGATAGGTATATATATAGTATGTGCACCAGGGTGGCAATAGGTACGTGTATAGTAGTGCATAGAGGTGGCGATACTACTATATGGCATGTGCACAGGGATGGAAGTAAGTATATATATAGATTGTACACCAGGGCGGTGATAGGTATATATTTAGCATGCGCTCCGGGGCAGCGATCAGTACGTATATAGCACGCACACCAGGGCGGCGATAGGTACGTATTTAGCACGCGCACCGGGGCGGCGATAGGAACATATTTGGCATTCACATCAGGTCAGCGATAGGGACGTATTTAGCATTTGCACCGGGGCGGCGATAGGTACGTATGTAGCATTCGCGACAGGGCGGCGATAGGTACGTATACAGCATTCGCACTGGGGTGGCGATAGGTACGTATGTAGCATTTGCACCGGGGCAGCGATAGGTACTTATGTAGTATGCATACTGGGGTGGCAATAGGTACTTATATAGTATCTGCCCCGGGGCGGCGATAGGTACGTATATTGTATGAGGCGACCAGGGAAGAGAAAGGTAGAAAGATAAAGAGACGGCTATAAAGGAGGCGGAGAAATAGAAGTTTGAATATAAAGATGTTACACACACGATTTTTCTTCAATTATATGTCTTTACGACCCCGAGCAACGCCGGGTAGCCCCGCTAGTATTAAATAAAAAAACAAATACTTGCTTGCTTTCCCTTAAGTTTGAAATATGTTTTTACACAATAACAAGTCTGTATAACATTTTGTTTGTCCTGATACAAAATTCTACTTTAATTTTAAACGTATATACAATTGAAATTTTATGTCCACCTATCGACACAATATTTTTTTTTATAATTTGTTAAGCAATAAAATATTATGGACTAGAAATTCTATGAAAACTTGTTTCTTTTTGTATAAAAAGAATGTTTAAACTTCATTTTATTGTGCCAAAAAGTTCTTTGTGTTTAACAAAATTTTAAAACAGTTCAAATATGTGTGGTGCTAGAAAAAAGACAATGATTAAAACATTAAAGTTACATTTTGAATACTTTAAAAAGAATTTTATTTTAAGACAAAAAATACACTTTAAACATCTATTTCTAAATAGTTTTTCACTTTTATTACACTTATAAAATTCATTATTTATTGTTTCATTTTTTAAATTATTTATCGTTTGTTCTTAATTTGTTTATTTAATTACTGTATTTTTGTTTGCTAAATTCATAATTACAGTTCCTTGGCCATCTAAATTTAAATAATATTTTCATATTTTTTCACAAATAAATAATTTAAGTGTAGTATCTGTTCTAATACTACACTTTATTTTTTCTGTCCTCGGTCAGTGAAAGAGAAATCCTTCTAGATTGAGACAATTTTAATTTTTGTCCCAATTCAGTGGCTCCCTTTTTGGGAGCTGGATTTTTCCCCACATTAAAAATTGACCTTGTGTCTAACTCTGCTCTCATGAAGAGGCAAGTAAATAGGAACACAAATAATTACATACATCATAACCAACAATATTTTCTACAAAGCAAATAGGTTCATATTGTAACTTAAAATCGACTTTGCATGTTTTTGTTTTAATAGCTTCTGTAAAGAAAATTGTATTCAGATTGCTCACAATCTAATAAACAATACGAATTTTAGTCCCTAAAATCCATGAAACAACAATGTTTATTTACTTTAATGCAACAACACAAAAAACTTAACTTTTATTTTTAATTAATTCTTGTTTTTTTTTTAATTAATATTGAATAAGTTCAGTTTCAGTATAAATCAGATCGTGTTTCTTTCTTTTTTTTTTATTGCAATTTTTAACGTTTTATAATACTTTTTACAAAAGCTACCATTCATTATCGACAGCCTGACTTTTCGACATGGTTCATTCGCACCAAAATGTATGACATCATTTTTGATCGAACAGGTCTTCTTAACGAAGGTCGTGCTTTAACTCCCTCAAAGCACCTGCGTTTCCCCACAAATTAAGGATAACCTCCATGCACTCTTTCTCCAAACTCTAAACACTTATTACTTTTTTCTATAATTTTTAAGTTATAAATCAACTAAAATATATAAAAATGTATTATTTTTTTCTAGATGTCAAACACAAACACAGACCTCCCCATCAAAGATGGTACGCTATTATCAAATAATAGCGTACCATCTTTGATCAAAATGAATTATATTCATCCAAAAACTCTAGGTAATGCAGTTACAGAAGATATATGATTATGAAGGTCTATCGCCAAAACTCTAGCAAGAGTTCATAAACAAATAAATAGAGAGTAAAGGATATGTCCTTAAAGCTTTGAACCAGTTTAGAAGATCATCTTTCACACACACTGTAGACTTTTGCCATAAACCTTTTGCATGGCACAGAATAAAAAAACATCCACCCATGAGTCACTATTAGTGGTCTGAGCAATGTCCTCAAGAAACTCGATAAGCTGATCACAACTGGAGTTAGGGATAAATCCAAATTGCGAGGGTTGTATGAGACTATGAGAGTTCCAGAATTTCCAGAGCATTTCAATACAGCTAGTAAGATTGACTGGATGACAGCTGGCAGGTGACATGTGGTCCCTCTTTTTGAACAGAGGAATGACACTGGCAGTTTTCTCCTCTCCATTGTGAAGACAGAACTAAAAGTCGCCATCACATTTGAAAAGCAGGTATGTAACCCCATTAAGACCAGGGAAGAGACAGAGTTGCACTTATTTTTAAGGTGACGTCGCAGCATTGCAGGTTTGATGTTAAAGAATATTCAGCTGACAATTATTTTTATGCACAGAAGAAAGACTATTTGTAAGAGATCTCAAATTTGTTATTCATTTATAAAGTTAGGCCATTTATCACACTGACAGTGAGAGTAAAAATGCCAAATTCATATTCACAATAGAAGCTTTCTAATATACTGGTCATGTGTATGCGATCAACGTCGTCAGATTAATTTGCATATTGATTTGCAAAAGAACATCTCATTAATTAACTATTTGTTTTCAAATTCAATGATTGTCTTCATTTTAATATAACACATTTCTATTTACAAATATATTTTATATCGTGGATAAAGGTTGAGCATTCTTGCTGAAAAAAGTTCCTATTTACTTCCCTCGCCGTGAGGGCAGTTACACACAAGGTCGGTTTTTAATGTGGGGAAAATTCAGTTCCCCCAAAAATGGGGCACTCTGAATTTAAACAAAAAACAAATTGCCCCAGTCTAGAAGGATCTCTTCCATACTGACCGAACAAATACTACACTTTGATCATGGCCCGAAGGCGAATAAACAAATGTCTTGGGTGAAAAGAGTCTTTCTGGTCCTTTCCGGTCAATTTACTTCTGGGGGTTGCGATTCTTGGTTTCTTCAATTTTCTTCCACTAACCTTTCTTAAACTCATGCCAAGGATTTTCAATACTTAGCTGGTTTGGAAGTAGGTGATCATTTTACATTTAAACTGGAAAGCTTCTAAAAGCTAACTAATGAGGGGTTTTTTTTAAACTAATTAGTGAATATTTTCTAAGGCTAATTAGTTTTAATCATCCAAAAAAGTGTCATTTCATTTTTATTTTCAAATTAACTTGTGAGAGTTAAAGATTTAATTTACTAAATTTTCGCACTGAATTTTATTTTCAAAGTTCAAATTTTTCATATGTATTTTCATATTATAAATTTAGTTAATATTTACAAGAGGAGTTCATTTTGTAAGTTCATCATAAAATTATCATCAATTCAAAACCGGTTTCAACTTTTAGAAGTTCTTATCTGTGTCCTTTCTTTTCTAACCATGAATTAAGGTACTTCTATAGCTGGGGATCCATATTGGCCTGAATGTTTCCAATTGCGAAATACGAAAAAAACAAATATTACACTATATCTTTTAATTCATCCTATTTTACTGATAAATAAAAATGTAGGAAGATTTTTTTCGACCTCAGAGAAGGCATTACCCGTTCTACATTTTTGGTTACATGGGCAAACTAGAGCACTCAGAGTTTATTTGTGTGTCGTTTCTTCACATACATTCAGAGGACAATTTTTTTTAAATGAAAAAAAAAAAAAAGTTGATAAACTTATGATAAAAATATTAAATGTAAAAATTAAATGAATTATTTTATTTCTAAATTATTTTTGATAACCAGAAAAGTTGGTGCTTAATCAATAATTTTTTTGTAAAATAAATCCAGTAAAAAGTCTATTGTTTTTTTCCTCTTGTATTTTATACAGGATGGTTAACAAATAATAGTGATTAAAAGAATTCATTAGCTTCTTCCTAAAAATGTATTAATTTTTTTAATTTTAGATATTAATTCAAAATGTGTGTTGGCAAAGTCAATCCAGCCAAATGAAGGAAAAAAAGTATATTCTCTTTAGTTGTATTGAATGAAGAATCCATGCCCACAAAAATCAGCCATAATCCATCAGACGCGTCATTTTCAAGAATAAGAATCTGTGGTCGATTTTACAATAGTTGAAAATAAGGCTTGTGTTGAGCCAATGAGTTATGGAGAAATCAGATTTCCTAGTAAAAAACAGTTTCTTTTTGTGCAAATACAGGCTCCAGATTCAAATATTTCATTTTGGACCATAGAAACTTAGGAAATGTGGTTTACCAAGCTTGAAGTTACTAAGCTCCTTATTATATGACACAAGGTCAAGAATAATGTAGGGCTCTTGCAAAGGCACTCAGGGCCGGTATCGAGTACCAACAAAAATTGTCCAAATCGAATCTGTCAGCATTCTCCTTAGCGCACCATAGGTGATCAGTGAAACCTTCTTCCTAATAGGTGTAATTCCTTCGTCACTCCCGAAAGGAGGAAGTAGTCTGGAAGGATAACCTCTCAAGCATCAAGCAGAACCAGTACAGCAACTGCACTTTAATTTTAGCCCAATCACCAGAAAAAAAGGGTCTGATCTGGTAGCTTTTGGCCTCATGCTGGGCTGTTGCCACATGCTCTATGAGCATCATAAGTAGTGGTGCTACTACCATAATCTGTGGCAGAAAATGTACTTAATGGTTAACCATTGCAGTCAAAAATGACTCCACTCTTTCCTTTCAAAAACATTCAAAAGAAAACAATTGATTTTTATTCAAAGTTTTATATCAATAAAACTTTTCAATGTTTGTAGTCATGTGTTCGTTCTCACACATCTGCCTCTGCAGCACTGACTACAAGCATCAAAGTCAACATGAAACTATTTATGTGCTCAGAATTGTATTAGCAATACACATGAAAAAATTTAAATTGCTTAAAATATCTCAATAATGGCATATATAGAAAGAGCTTGATGATCTAAGAAAGAATCTTTTTTTAATTTTTTAAATCTGACTAAAAATAAGGAAGTTATGACTATTTTTGTGCCTCACACGATTGGATATTTTCCCCTCTTTAAGACCATATGCGTTTCGTCACATTTTTTACACTAATTTTTCAGTAAAAATGTTATATCTTTGTTAAAATACAAGATTAAGCAATGAAATTTACCATATAAATGTATTTTTGTACAAGGAAGCAAAATGTGCCACTGAAAATCTCCAGAAATTAATGGTTTCCAAGTAATCTGCACTAAGTGCACATAAATATGCTGCAATACTTTAAAAATACCATGTATCCATTAAAAGAAAGAAGTTAGAAAACTCAAAGTTGAATTGTAATACATTTTATGTACAAGAAACTAAAATCTAATACTAGGACTGTTTAAAAATGAATATATTGCAAGATTTCTTTGGCATTATTGTAGATTAACACCTTCCGCTAACTCACCCCTTACCTCCCCAAAATATGAGATTCTACTTTTTTTATTTAGGCAATTACATGTTAACACCCTGAAAAACTTGGCAGAAAGAAAGAAAGAAACAAAAACAATTATTTTAGAATTTAGAGTGGGGATCAGTTTCACATAAAATAATCCCCCATTTCAAGGTCATTCTAGCGTTTTAGGACAGTTAATTATTTTTTCTATGGGAGATAAATCCTGTGCGTTTTTCTTGTTTTTTTTTAGACGATTATGAGGGTCTTTGTGGGAGGAGAGGGGGCTTACCACTTGAACTTCAGGTTAGTGGTAGGGCTAGGGGCAATTAAGTGTGAACACCCTGAAAACTTAGCAGAAAGAAAAAAACCCAATTCATTTAGAATTTCGAGTGGGGGATTAGTTTCACATATATTTAATGTAGAATAATTCACCATTACCGGGCCATTCTAGCATTTTAGGGCATTAATGGATTTTTTTCTATGGCAAATAAATCCTGTGCGTTTTTTTTTATAGGGGTCTGCTTTTTTATTTTTTTTTTAGACGATTATGTTTGGTTTTAATGGGCTTTTTTGTAGGATTAGGGCTTCCTACTCGGACTTAGGGTTATTGATAAGGTTAAGGAAGGGGTTTTGTTTTGGATGGAGGTTGCCATTCGGACTTAGTTTTAGGGTTAAGGGAGTTTTTTAGGGGGTGGCTTGCCACTCATATTTAAGGTTAATGGTATGATACGTTCAAGAAGGCATTTTTAGGAGGTGGGCTTGTTAGTCGTACCTAGAGTTAATGGTAGAGTAATTATTTATTTTATAAATTTCACTAAAAGGCAAGAATGGCCGGGAAATCGGAGATCATTTTACATTAAATTTATATGCGAAACTGATCCCCCACTCTAAATTCTAAATTATTTTTTGTTTTTTTCGCCAAGACTTTAAGGGTGTTTACACGTAATCGCCTAAAAAAGTAGAATCTTAATTTTTTTTTAAATTGGCGATTAGAAAGTCATTACTACTAGAAGTTCGAAAGTTTTTTTTTAAGTATTTTTTATAAAATAACCAAATAGGATTAACTTTTTTAAGCACATAAATATTTTTGTCTTATTTTTACAAAGCTTTACAAGACTAGTTAGCTGCTGCTGATGTTATATCAGCAATACTAGCAGTCATTGTTGACTTTCGCTAAAAAAATGGACACTATTTTTTCGGATAAGGTAATTTAAAATTACTACTACGGAAAGACAAAACAACATACAATTATAATTTTAATGCATAAAAAAAGATAAAAGATTCATTTATTTACTAGTTGGGTACGAAAAATGTAATATTCATATTTTCAAATTTTTAAAATTCGTTCTAGAATGAAAATAAACAAAAATCGCCTCGTGTTTATAACTGTTATTACTGCTACTATGTTTTTCAAACTATAAATAGAAAACGCCTTTTTTTTCCGGATAGGGTCATGAAATATCAGGACTACCAAAAGAGAACACATATACAATTATAATTTTAATGCATAAAAAAGTAAAATGATTGATTTACTTACTAATTGAACGACAGAAATGTATTTTTCAAAAATGTTTGACCGACGGCGAGTTGAACTCTTTTTTTGCAAATTTCAAAAAATGAATGAGCCGAATTATTTCGTACACCGACAAACATTAAAAGTGATACTTTACCTGATTAGTCTCCAAATTTTAAGACGAAATTCCACATACAGCAATGGTACAAGACTTTTAAACGAACTGGGGGTTAAAAAAAAAAGTGACGTAAATTGCTGAAAATAGCGTTAACATTTTTTTGCCTTTATTTGCTCAAAACTCTTAAAAATATATAATGTATATTATTATTCATGAATGCACCTGAAAGGATATTCATTTCCTAACAAAATGGTATTTTGAGCACTTAAAGTGCTTTAGTTTTTAAGATATGACTATTTTAATAGAACTACCCTCAAATCTGCGATTATCCAAACAGTTTTCTGGTCGATGTGTATTGCTAATTGTATCGACTCGCAGCAAGTCCAGAAGGAACTTCTTATTCTACACAAGATGTGATTAGTTCAACAGATAAAACTAATAAACTATTAGCAATGGCTGGATTACAAGTTTCAGTTTTCAAGAAATGGGATTGACACCTTTTGGGCCACTCTTGATCCCAAACGTATCCATAACTAGTGTCAGAAAAAACGAAAAAAAAAAACCCAATTAGAATAGAGTTAAAATGAAATAATCAATGCTGTTCATAAAAACATGAACATTTTGAATAAATAAAAATAAATAAAAAATACTTACTTGGCTGTTATTTCAATAGGCATTTTTATTACAGGATCTTTGAAAGAAAAAACCGAAAAACGGAATTAACAAAGTTTATAGCATCAAGTTTTTTAATATTTTACATAACAAATAATGTAAATGTCAATATTATGTCTCTAGCTTTGAAAGACATTGAGAATGAGATTTAAATAGATCAGTCACACACAGTGTGTAAGGAGATGAGGCGAGTGTGTATTTCGGCTTTCATATAGTTACCTTTTCACTCTTCTCTGCCTGTGGGTGTGTGTACCCCCCCCCCCCATGTATACATTTTGACGACTGCACACACGTCACTAATACACACACACAGTAGTTTGAGAACAAGACTTATTCTTTGCATGTCTTTGCAGTGTCATGTGGTCGTCATACAGCAGTTTCCTCACTTCTTTATGCAGTCCTTTGCATTATTATTAAACTTTGAAAGATCTTTCAAATTGCACTGGTTGGGCAATACAGGACAGACAAAGCAATTTTTCCTCTTCATATTCACAAATGGTTGGGTTGGTTTTGTAGCCCCACCTGGCCATAACTTTTGATCACTCCATCCCTGTTCTCAAGAGGCTGAGTGTTCTCCACTGGATACAGGTTGCTTCTGAGTCAGGAGGGAGAACTTCAGAAGGGAGGATTCCCATGTTAATAGGAGAGGGGCATTCTTTAGCTGTGGACTAGAGTCCACAGCTGCCGTCTGGTTTCTGTGAGATGTAGTTTAGGGCTCGACATGCCTGAGGAAGCTTCTCCTTAACTTCAGTTGTTGGGCTGTAAAATAGATGGTGTCCATCACTGGTAGTCTCTGTGATCTCTACTTGGCTGGCAACTTCCTGTTTCACATCTGCAGGACCAATTCCAGCAAGGAGATGCAGGTTGTTCAGGTTGGTAGGTTTCAGGCAACCAGTGATCAAACAGCAGCTGCTGTTCAACACTGGGTCTAATTTATTGGAATGGGTTAATCTCTCGCAAACAAGACATATGTACTCCAGAGGAATAGCACAGGGCCAAGGTGGTATATCTTAGTGTGTGTATGTGCTGTGGCTGCCGACTTGGAGTTGGTCAGTTTCCGTAGGATGTTGTTCTTGTAGCTGACTCAATTCTGTGTTTTTGATATGCCCCTTGAATGCAGTGTGCAGTCCAGGGTTAAGCCAAGATAGACAGGGTTGGCACAATTCTCAAATTATATTCCAAACCATATGATGTTCAGAAGTTGGTTGGCTTCTTGATTCCCGACATGTAATGAACAGACTTGAATCTCGTAGTAGAAAAGTCGATCATCTAGGGCTGAGTTAAGGTTTGCTTTTACTGCTTCAAAATACTCTCTTGGGATGTTACACAGGTTGTCAGCATTGATGAACCACTCAAAGTTCTGGTTCATTGGTGTAGATGTTATACAGTAGTGGAGCCAGCACTATATCTTGAGGTAAGTTGTTCTTTTGTCGATGCCAATGGCTTTGTTGTTTACGGTAATAGAAGCACTTGTCTTTCAAGAAGGCTCCAACGAGACCTGTGAGTGTCAGATCCAGGATCTTTTTCAGGAGGAGATGATGGTTCACAGTGTCATATGTGGCAGAAAGATTAACAAAAACAGCTCCTGTTACCACTCCTTTCCGAAACTCATTTTCAATCTGCTGAGTGAGATTCAGGAACTGGCTTGTTGACTATTTTCCTAGAAATTATATGAAAATCCGGAAGGTAAGTTGGCTGTGGTTTAAATTTGTTTGCAAGTATCCATGACACAAATAAGCATTTTCTTCAATAAGGTATGTGCTCAAAACTTCAGACTTTATATTTAGATAATTAATTGAAAATGTTTTTAAGGCAGAAGAAGAAAATATTTACTTGTATCATGGACATTTGGAAACAAATTCCAGCCATGGTCAACTAAACTTCCAAATGTTCAAGGAAAATGGTCAATTTACAACCATGTGAGTAGGTAAAAACAGAGTTCTATTAAGTTGACAACAAGGCCATAAAACTAGTCAAGATATGTCCAGTTGGAAAGTTTGGTTTCTTTGTTTAACACTTTTCAGGTTATTTAATGCCAGATCAATCATTTTGGTATATTGTGTATGCTTAAAGTTATTAATGCCTTTAAATATTTATTCTTGGTATTTGTCTTATGAAGTAACTGTATGTGTATACCAGTGAAAGTAATGTCATGTCGTCGCCAATAAAAATGTCTGTGGCACCCTGGGTTAAAGTGAACTTGAAATAATTGAAGCCCTGTGATCATTCGACATTCCCTGAAGTCTCAAATTGGGCTCTCACAACCGGATGCATTTTTGTCATTCCAGGAACATTAGAAAGTAGAAGGAAAATGATTTTAAAAAGTATAATGCACATTAATACTTAGTAATAATATTAATATTTGTCTTTTTAGAAAAAATTAATTTCATTCATTAAAGCAATGAAGTAGATAATTAGCATCTGTTTGTCCTAATTTTTAACCAATCTGCTTGATTTTCAAGGTCAAAGTTAAATGCATTTCTGCATTTAAAACAAAGACTTTATTTTATTTCAGCTGAGAAAAGAAAAAACAAAAAAAAACGTTTCAAATGCACTGTGCGTACACACTGGTTATAATGTTGGGGATCAATCTACAAACTGAACAGTCATTGTTCAAATACATTGATGATAATCTGATTGATCATTAGTAATCTGAAATGTTTAGGAGTTGGGTTCACATTAGGAAAATCCTTATTTCTTGTTTTTCAATCCTGGAAAACTCGACATTGCCCTGGATTGAACAAGAAGCCCTATGCTATTTTGATGCAACCTATAACATCATATTATTGTTTTTAATTTTTTTTTTTTACATTTTAAAATATTCCATTTTGGGGGAAGATCTGCAGTGATTGGGTGGAGGTGCGAGTGAAATGACATTAATTGAAATAAACTTTCTAAAATTTAGTCTTTAATCAATTGAAACGTACCAAGCATTTCTCAGTAATCCATTACAACCCCTGCACTCTCCTACGCAAAGCTCCGCACTACATAACATTTCTATTCTTAGTTTTTTAAAAATTTCTATAAATTTTAAGATATACATAAAATACAGTAAAACATTTTTCATGTCAAGTGGGAACACAGCCCTCACAATAATGTTGTACTCCTTTTGATCAAAATGAAACAGAATTATCCAAATACTCTGAGTAATTTATTTTAAATTTTACCATAACAATGGTGGTAGATCTTCAAAACCCCAGGAAGAGTAGTTTGTGAATAAACAAAAGATTTGGTAGAAGATATTAAAGATCTAAATTTTGCAATTCCTTAAAAGTTTAAAATTCTTTTCCAAAAGTTTATTTAAGTCTGATTAAGCTAATAGCTGCTTTCTTTTATCATAAAGAAAAAGAAAAAAACATTTCTAATATGAATTAAATCACAATGAAAATTTAATTAAGAGCAATGGTGTTTCTATTTAATTGCCTCCCACGAAGCATGGGTACTTTGTGGTGTCTGTAGCTCAAACAGTGGATTTGTTTTGGTCCTTTTTCACTTTGTTTTCATCTGAATCTTTACTGACTCCTAAGTCCTGTGTTTTAACCTTTAAATAGTTACTAAAAAAAAAAAAAAACGCATTGGGTCACTCATTGATTGAGTTTGAGTTAGACTGTTTGAATCAAGAAAAAACTGAGTTTGCAAAGCCAGTTAAATTTTAAAAAATAAAAAGACAAAATTCAAAATCAGTCTCTTTCTGCTCGCTATCTCCCTCCCTCTTTTCTCTCTCCAACTATAGATTAAATAATACTACAGAGATATTTCCTATTGTTAATATAAATAATGGCCTATTACTATTTTGTAGCTAATTTTATTAACAAACAGAGTGATGGAAGCGAGAGTGATAGACACCACAATAGAGGGAGGGAGTCAAACATAGTGAAAGAGGGTAAAACTAAATGAGAAAGGTCACTTGACAAATAGTTATAAATTATAAAATTTATAATAATAATATGTTAGAAAAGCCTAGATACAAACAGTAAATATATTCAGAATTAAATTAAATGTGTGTGTGTGTGGGGGGGGGGGGGGGGAGACGAGACACCTAGAATGAATTGAGATCCTGATGATGCATGATGTTGAAGAGTGGACAGCAGTTGTCAGAAAAAGTTGACTGTCCTTATAAGAAAGGAAATGACAAGTGAATTTCTAAATGGACTAAATCACTGTTTTGCATGTGTATGATTTTGCAGCTGTAAGTGATGACTAGTAAACATTTTAAAAGAAAAAATATGCACAGAATTTTTAAAAAAAGAGAAAAGAATGAACTCTATTGTTTGAAATAAAAAATTAAAAAAGAAAGTGGAGAAAGGAAGATAAAATAAAAATAAAATAATTTTAAGAAAAATGATGTGTGTAAATAAACATTACATTACATTATTGATGAACTGTTAGAATTTGCAAATGAACTTTTTTCTTCTCTTCAAGGTTGTCTTATAATTATTTTTTTGATGATCTTTTTCAGCAGAACTGAGTGAAATGCTACAAGAGGCAGCATTTCCTGAATAGGGAGTGTGAGGGATGTAAACATGTGCAATGCTGCACGTTTAGTGGGCTGCATGAAGATGATAGATCTACAATCTAAAAGATATTTAGCTAAGAGATGAGAGACCACCCAAGAAATGGTTGACGTTTTGGAAATAGTAATGTCTTCTTGAATACAGGGTTCCATGCTGTGATTGTGAGTCACTTGAGTCTTAGAAAAACTAATGTCCCTCCAGATACGAGGCTGCAAGTTGTTTTATGTCCATAGATAAACTGGCCCATGATTTTCATGTAGGTGACTGTGTGATCTACCACAAATGAAACCAATATCTATATATATTCCAGCAGTTGGTCTCTGCTAATGGACTCTTTGTGTTCGGTTGGAATATATGTTTGCTTGATTTGCAGGCTTGTGGTTCAGTAGAAGAAAATACAGATCATTGTAACTTCTTAAAATAAAACATTGCTACTTGTTTTAAACTGGAGTTATGGTTTTGTTTGGAGGGAGAATCCTTTTGTTACAGCAGTGACAGAGACCACATGATTGACACTGCGACCAGACGATCATGGCCTGTGCAGTGCACATACTGACTTAGCTTCACATCAGTTTAAAGTTTATAAAAATTGTTATAAGAATATTTGATTTGATTAGAACTGAGTGAATCAATCGAAAAACTCAACCTTCTTGACACATCAAAATACTTATTTTGTAGAATTTTGTATATTCAAACTATTGTTCTCATCTTAGGTGTTTTTATCACAACGTTTCGGCTGATGTAACCTCCAACCTTCCCAGTCATGGCAGATGGAACGAGATTATCAACCTTTATTTAAAAAAATTCCGAAACAAAATACTTATCGTTGTGTCCAAAAAATTTAAAACCCCAGAAATCAACCCATCTTTAAAAAATTTAAATGTTAATTTTTATGAGTATCATTTATTTTGTCTAATTTGAAAGAAAACGTTATTTTAAATCTATTTTTTAGTACATTTATGTATTTATTGTATGGAGTCACAAACTGTAATTGAATAAAAAAAAAAAATGTTAACATCCTTGATTCTTGAAAAGTTGATTCAATGAAGAGATTTAATTTCAGAAACTTAGTCTTTATACAGGGTGTTTCAAAAGTCTTGGGAACATAACGATTTTTAATAACTCAAAAACTATTAGGAGTTGAAAAATGAAATTGGTACCGTTGGAAAGGTTAAAGTTTCTAGTTTTGTGGGGAATCTTCAAAGTTGCTCAATATGAGCACCATTCGTCACACGGCAGACATCTAGTCGATAGTCCATTTCCTGCCAAACGCGTTCCAGCATCTTGACGTCAATGGTTCCCACAACTGCCGTTACTCGAGCCTTTAGTTCGTCAATATCTCTTGGAAGGGGCGGCACATAGACTTGTTGCTTGACAAAGCCCCAAAGGAAAAAGTCACACGGGGTAAGATCTGGAGACCTAGGAGGCCAGGGCATGAGAACGTCATCACCTCGCCCAGATCTCCCAATCCATCTACCAGGCAGCCTTGTGTTAAGAAACTGCCTTACTCTAAGACTCCAGTGTGGTGGTGCACCATCTTGTTGAAAAATGAAGTCATCAGATTCTGCTTGTTCCAACTGAGCCATTAACCAGTCTTCCAGCATGTTGAGATAGGATTCACCAGTGATAGTTGTCTCTTCAAAGAAGAACGGTCCATAGACACCTTTCTTGGAAATTGCACAAAACACGTTCACTTTTGGTGAATCTCGCTCGTGCTCAAGAAATTCATGAGGATTCTCAGTACCTCATATGCGAGTGTTATGCTTGTTAACTTTGCCATTCAGATGGAAGGTCGCCTCATCGCTAAAAACAAGCCGGTCATCAAAGCCGTTATCTTCCAACTTCTCTTGCATTGCAATGCAAAAGTCACGGCGAAGTGGCTTATCAGTGTCCTTCAACTTTTGGACCAACTTGAGCTTGTAAGGTACCATTTGCAGTCGTTTCCTTAAGACACGCCAGACAGTTGCTGGAGCAAGCTGAAGTTCCCTGCTGGCTCTTCTCACTGATTTACGGGGGGCTCCGCTGAAAGGCTGTCCGAACTTGCTCAACTGCATCTTCTGAAGTTGAAGGGCGACCTGTTCGCTTACTTGGGCACAAACACCCATCTTTCACAAATTTAGCATGCCATCTGACAATGGATTTCCTTTCAGGGGCTTCTTTTTTAAATTTCCTGCGAAATGCACGGTGAACACATGTCCACGATTCAGTCTTTGCAAATTGGAGGACGCAAAATGCCTTGTCTTGTTTAGAGAACGCCATTACTGCACCTGGAAAGATAACATGAAAATCATTAGTATGACCAAAAACTTGATTAAGCAAGCTTTAAAATGGCACCAGTTTCATTTTTCTACCTGGAATAGTTCATGAGATATACGCATTTGTAATGTTCCCAAGACTTTTGAAACACCCTGTACTGAAATAATTCCATTAAATAAACTAGCAAAATAGCCTCCATACGGTCATCTATTTTTGCTAGGCTGACGCGTCAGAAATGAACGCTCACCCATAAACCGATGGCGCCCCAGTCATATTTCTTGGGTGGTGAGACATTGATTTTCTTTATTTTGGACCAAAAATTTTAGCCTAAAATTTTTTTTTACCCTTCCCCACCCAAAGAAATATTTTTAGTTAAATAAAAAAAAAAATCCGCCCCCCCCCCCCCATTTATTTTTACCCTCCCTCATCCAAAGTAATAAATATTTGTAATTAAAAAATAAAAATAAGTTTACTATTTAAACTTAACAGCATAATGTGCCTCAGATGCTTCTTGGATAGTATCAGGTTTTAATGTTTTTCAATAGTGAAATTTTAATTCATTAAAATTTCACTATTGAAAAACATTAAAACCTGATACTATCCAAGAAGCATCTGAGGCACATAATGCTGTTAAGTAAAATCTATTAGGTTTTATATTGGAAGAGGCTATTTTACCGGTCACGGCAAAATAACGATTCCTGCGTTATTTTGCCAGTTCATGTATATTTAACTAAATTGTTAAACATACATACGCCCGGCACAATAATTATTTACTAATGTAAAGGGATCGTTATTATGCCGGTTCATTTTTTTAAAAAACCTAATTGTTATGGCCTTGCGAAAGAAAAGGTAATGAAATAAATAAGGGCTAATATTTAAAAACAATTTGTTTTCATCATCAGTTGTGTCGGTTACAGAAAAAAAAAAAAAAAAAAAAAAAAAAAATCGACCTGCCCTATTGTGTTGGTTAAAGAAATATCTGCTTTTAATACAAAAAACATTAAAAGTAAAATAATTAAATGAACGGAAATATTAGAGACAATTAGATTATTTAGTCGGATTTCATTTGCTGTAAAGCGTATCTGATGTAATTTCTTTACGAATTGCTGTTTGCAGACGGAAATATTGGGACCCCATTCGTACACAAGCATCTGAAATCCGGCTAAAGAATCTAATTGTCTAATATTTTCGTTCATTCAATTAATTTTTATTTTCAACTGCTACACATTTTAATCCAACATTGTGAAGCGGCAGCACTTTTTATACCCGCCACGGGAGCCGGAGACACCACGGGCACCAGTAGGCGTGGCTCAAATGAACCAAACAATCGCAATCATTTTAAAATAGATATTTTACCTTTATCATTAAAAAAATACTATTTTTCTTTTCGGTTTATTTTTATTTTGTTACTTTTCATAATAGAATTAATGTTGATGAATTTTCCCAACGTTACTAAGTCTGCTCTCGATTTAAGTAATTGAAATTAAGGAAAGTTATATATAAAGGAAAAAAATAAGCAACAAATAAATGTTACCAAAGGCAACATAAATTATTCTTCTACCTACCTGTATAAGTTTATTTGTTTATTTTATTATTTATTTTGATAAATGATTTTTTTTTATAAAAATAAATAATAAAATAAACAAATAAACTTATACAGGTAGGTAGAAGAATAATTTATGTTGCCTTTGGTAACATTTACTTGTTGAATTAACTTGTTAAAAATGTGCTTTAATAGGTGTTGCTTCGTAATCCTTGAAGCAAGGCCAAACTTTTAAAAATAATGAAGTTATTAAGTTGTTGAATTAACTTGTTAAAAATGTGCTTTACAAAGGAAAGATTTTAATGTAAAATTCTGATTTTCTTTATGAAGAAAAACTTCGATAATGTTAAAATATACAGAAAAATCACTGGATTTAAACAGTTTCTATTTTAAAATGTTCTTTCAATGAAATCATAAAATAAGTCGTAATTTTGAAGAGTTCACTCCTAATCGAATCAACCGGAAGTAAAAATTAATTTTATCGTTATTTTAAAATATATTGTCGCTTAATAAAGTTTTAAATTATACAAAAAATCAATCAGGCAAAGTTTAATTAAAAACAAAAAAAACAAACAATCAGGCAAAGTTTTAAATTATAAATAAAATTTCGTTTAATAAAGTTTTAAATAATACAAAAAAATTAATTTAAATAATAATAAAAAAAGAAGTAATTTATAGTTAAATAAACACGAGCCGGCAAAATAACGTAAGACTCATTATTGTGCCGGGCGTCACTGTATGTTTAACAATTTAGTTAAATATACATGAACCGGCAAAATAACGCAGGAATCGTTATTTTGCCGGGACCGGCAATATAGCCTATTCGTTTTATATTGCATAAAAAATTCATTAAAATATATATATACATAATGTATGAAAATATATACTTTTTAAAAATTGACCCAAACTATTCAATGATGAATGTTAACATTTAACAACAGAGCATATTTAAATGGTATGTTAAATTCCAATAACCAAGTCTTCATTCATTTTTTCTTATTGAAATTTAAAGAAATTCAGTCTAACTTGACAATTGTTTTCCGCACAAACAAAAAAATATACACAAAAAATTTTCTTATAAAAAAACTTATACATAGAATCCAGTTCCTTCAAAGAAACAAGGTTTTTTTCATAGTCCAGGTGTCACAGGAACATCTCAAAGACATTCAGTGCTTGTCCTTGTTTTCATGACTAGGACAATGAACACCATCCTACCATCTCTGTCTCTATCTGGGAAACTTGGGAGATAATTGCTTATCACTTAGTTTCACATGACTAGTCTGATCTGCTCTTGTTCTGACAGGTTGAGAGTACAGATTTGACAGCATGGCTGGCTGCTGTTTCCAACTGGTAGTACAGGAGTCCTAACTCTTATATAGCTGCTCTATCAACAGTTGTATAATATCAGGATAACTGTAGTACCATACTGCGCATGGAAAGAGACTCTGCACTTATCTCTGGTGGGATTTCCAGAGGCCACAACTCCAGAGATGAAGACTCTCGGCTAATAGTCTACTTGTGTGAACTTTGTTTTCTGACATTCAACAAACACTCACTTTGTCCAACACACTATCCATAAACAATATGACTATGACAATAAAAAGAAAAATGAACAAATCAGACCCCCCCCCCCCCCGCCATGACAATCAAATTGCTTCCTCCATTGCGGCTCGCTTTGACAAATATCCGAGGACTTATCTCGATGATGTAGAATCCTTCCTTCTGGTAAACTCTCCAGATATCCTAGCACTAGGCAAAACTAATTTAAACCCCTTAATCTCCTCTAATCATTTTGACATGCCAGGATACCTCCCACTCCTGTAAAGATTGACAAGCATATGCACAGACTCTTGAGTGTATATCCCTAACACCCTCTCATTGACAGGAGAACTTTGTCTAGAATCAGATGATCAGGCGTACACATGCTTTAGATGAATCCTACAACACGGAGTTAGTCATCTATATTTCTTCTATCATTCTCCTTCAACCCAGGACTGTATGTCTCCGATAGTATAGATGCAGCACTTCCTTTAGATCTCAATGCCCTAATACATGTATTTATGGATTTTCATGTCCACCAGAGAGATTGGCTTGGTTTCTGCAACTATACAGACGGAGCTGGTAACAGCACGTATAGTTTCTCTATTTCACATTCTCATTTACAAACCGTTACTTTCCCTGATTTGCCTCCCAGATTATGAAGATCAGCAAGCCTCACTTCCTGACCTATTCTTGAAAACACTGCTTGAAACTTGCGTGACAGATGCCCATAGCCCACTCGGGAACACTGATTACCTTGTGATAATGGTTGATATCACGTTAAATCTCAATCCTCAAACCGAAGTTGTTACTTAAATTGATGAGATATTACCAATGGGCTCATTGGGAATCCCTCAAAGACTTCATCAAGATACCCGATTGAGTCAAACTTTTTCTCTCCCTGCACAAATGGGGTAACAGAATAGGTCCAAGATATAGAAGCACGGAAATTTCATAGTAAACCCTATTCTCCCCAATGGTTCACTTCGAACTGTGTAGCTGCAACTGTGCATAGGCAGCAAACATTCCACCGATTCAACCGCCATAAATCAACTACAAATAGACACACATTTATAACATCAAGAAACCATTTTTAGAGCATAATAGCTGCAGCTAAATGTAGGTATACCCAAATGACCAGAAAACGCAAAACACATATCAGTATTAACTAAATCAATCAGCGCCAACCACAACATGCCATCAAATACACAGGTAATATAACCATTTGGTTTTAAGGTAGAAACAATTACAGGTGGGATAGGAACCTCAGAAAATGAATGAATGAATGACTAAGGGCAGAGTGTTGGACTGAGTTGCTTGCTTTCGTTGGTGTGTTCAGATTTAGGCACTATATGATGACAACTTCTTGTGCCAGGGACAGTACTTCCCTTAGCACATCTCATACTCAGCTTCTTCCTTACTGACACCATCTCTCCTTTCTCAATCACAATTATAGTTAAGTTAATTTTGAAGAAGGACTCACCAGCCTTGAATGTCAAAAGTTGATCATCCACAAACTAGCCTCAAAATGGTCCTTTTCACGGTGCCATCACATGGAGATTTACCATGGCTGGTACAAAAAAATGACTAGGTCCCATCAAGATGAAAGTCAGTTTTGTGGTAGCAAAGGTTCAGAAAATACTTGCAATTTTTATATTGCCCAGCACACCCATCATTGAAATAATCCACTGTTTTGACCTGTGGAAGAGTCTCCCTGAGCAATTTAGCAACACGTTCCTGAAGTTGGTATACAAAGGAAGTTTAATGGTCAAGATCATCAGATATTGTGCAAAATGTGTTTCAGTTTGTGACTACTGAATGAAGAGTGCATTTGTTCTTATTCCAGTAGTAACCTTGTATCTCGTCCTGAAGAACAGAATAATAATTCTCTGCAAAGTTCAAAAGAATTAAGCATTCTCATCTGCCAAGTTCTTCCTTCCTCTTCTCTTGGCTTTTAGTAGCAATACACATGAAAAAATTGAAATTGCTTAAAATATCTCAATAGCATATATAGAAAGAGCTTGATGATCTAAGAAAGAATCTTTTACATTTTTTTAATTCTGACTAAAAATAAGAAAGTTATGACTATTTTTGTGCCGCGCACAATTGGATATTTTTCCCTATGTGTTTCGTCACATTCTTGACACTAATTTTTCAGTAAAAAATGTTATATATTTGTTAAAACACAAGATTAAGCAATGAAATTTGCCATATAAGTGTATTTTTGTACAAGGAATCAGAATATGCCATTGAAAATTTCCAAGTAACATGCAGTAAATGCACATAAATATGCTGCAATACCTTAAAAAATACCATTTACCATTTAAAAAAAGTAGTTAGAGAACTCATAGTTGAATTGTAATACATTTTATGTAGAAGAAACTGAAATCTAATACTATGACTATTAATATATCGATAGATTTATTTAGCATTATTGTAGATTAATACCTTCTGCTAAATCGCCTCCACAAAATATGAGATTCTACCTTTTTTAGGCAATTACATATGAACACCCTGAAAAACTTGGCAGAAAGAAACAAACAAAAACAATTATTTCAGAATGTAGAGTGGGGATTAGTTTCACATAAAACTTTTATGTAAAATAATCCCCCATTTCAGGACATTAACCATTTTTTTCTATGGGAGATAAATCCTGTGCATTTTTCTCATTTTTTTTTTTTAGTATGGGGGGGGTCTCACCTTTTTTTTGACAATTATATGTAGTTTTAAAAGGGCCTTTGTGGAAGGAGGGGGGCTTGCCACTCGGACTTCGGGTTAGTGATAGGGCTAGGTGAACTATGAAAGAAAAAAAACAATTATTTTAGAATTTAGAGTGGGGGATTAGTTTCACATCAATTTAATGTAAAATAATTCACCATTTCCGGCCCATTCTAGCGTTTTAGGGCAGAATCTTTTTTCTATGGGAAATAAATCCTTTGCGTTTTTTTATGGGGTTCTGTTTTTTTTTGTTTTTTTTGTAGACGATTATGTGTGGTTTTAATGGGCTTTTTGTAGGATGGGGACTTGCCACTCGAACTTAGAGTTAGTGATAAGGTTAAGGAAGGGGTTTTGTTTTGGATGGAGGTTGCCATTTGGACTTAGTGTTCTTAAAGAGTGGCTTGTCACTCAGATTTAAGGTTAATGGTATGACGCGTTCAAGAGAAGGCATTTTTAGGAGGTGGGCTTGTCACTCGAACCTACAGTTAGTGGTAGAGTAATTATTTATTTTATATCAAGTTTTCAGCTTGAAAAAATATTTTTTAAATTGCACTAAAAGGCAAGAATGTCCTGGAAATGGGAGACCATTTTACTGAAACTGATGCCCTTACTCTAAATTCTACATTATATTTTGCTGTCTTTTTTCCGCCAAGACTATTAGGGTGTTCACACGTAATCGCCTAAAAAAAGTAGAATCCTTTTTTTTGTAACTGACGACTAAAAAGTCATTCTAGTAAGAATTAAAGTTTGAAAGTTGAGTATATTTGAAAACTTGTATTTCTTGAAGTATTTTTTATAAAAGAACCACAAACAGCATTAACAAAAAGTATTTTTGTCTTTTTTTTTCTTCAGAAGTCCATAAACGAATTTTACAAAGCACACTGTTTATAACTAGCTGCTGCTGATTGATAGCTATATCAGCAATACTAGTTAAATTGTTGACATTCGCTGAAAAAGGGACAATATTTTTTCAGATAGGGTAATTTAAAATTACTACTACTGAAAGACAAAACAACATAGAATCATTATTTTAATGGATAAAAAAAGTTAAGATTTATTTATTTACTAGTTGGGTACAAAAACTTGTTTTTTTTTTAAAAAGTTCGATACACGTCATGTTGAAGTTTTATTTTCAAGATTACAAAAAATAAATAATGTATCAATTAATTTTGCATCCTGACAATAATTGTAATTGATATTTTTCCTGATTTTTTCTCCAAATTTCATGACGAACGATACATTTTTTAAAAGTGATGTAATTGACCGAAAATGGTGTTAACATTTTTTTGACTATTTGCTGAAAACCCTTTAAATATATCATGTTATTGCCAGGGCTGCTGCAAAGAAGGTGGGCTCCCTTTACCGTGCCAGTAAACTTCTCATACTTGACATTATCTTATATCTCTACAAAGCCACCATCTGCCCATACATGGAGTATTGTTGCCACATCTGGGCTGGGGCATCATCCACTAATCTCTCTCTTAGACAAGGTCCAAAAAAGAGTTGCCAACTTGATAGGTCCCTCACTATCCACTAAGCTCCAGCCCCTGTCCCATCGCCACGATGTTGCTTCCTTGTGCCTGTTTTACAAGTACTTCAATGGATTGTGTTCTGATAAGCTTGCTGCTCTGGTACCCCCACGATGTAAATTCACTAGACCAACCCGACAATCTGCTAAATCCCATCCATTCACTGTGGAGGTTCCCAGATGCCGAAGAGCTTTCAACTCCAATTTAAAGTGCTTTAGTTTTTAAGATATGACTATTTTAGTCGAACTACCTTGAAATCAGTGATTATCTAAACTATTTTATGGTCGGTGGGTATTGCTACATTATCATGTTCACTGGTGAAGATAAACTACTGAATCAAAAAGATGAAATAGGTATTAGCTGTAGACACTTCAAACAGTTAACTTCGATAAATATAGTAACAACCTAGTGAATTTACCATAATATTCCATAAAGAAACCTTAATAAACATACTTTCTGGTGTAGCATAAAAATTAAAACTTGACCGGTTAAGTATACAACTAATATTTTATATCATTTACTAATTGTAATTAAATTAGGTATTAAGCTAATTAATAGGTAACTTCCAATATATAAACTGCAGTCATTGGTTGTTTAGTTGTAGAATATAGTAAGCCAATTGAAATAGATTACAAACAATTGTTATAAATGAATAGTATATTTAATAATATCTGTCTCACTTCCACTATTCTTTATGCTAGTAAGGATGAATTAATAAATTTATCACATTGTGTGGCATGTTCGTTTTTATGTTAATTTGCATACTTTGTAATTGTATTATGTCTGTGTGGATGTAATTTCTATATCTTATTTTTATAGAACTTTATGATTTTCATGTATGATTTTCTAATTATTTGTGATGTGTTTTGGCAACTATTTTTCTGTTATTATAAGTATAAAATTAATAATCTATTAAACCCCAGTTATCTACAGTAGATAGATAATTCTAATTATTTGAGATTAGATAAATTTCGTTTGTCCCTTCTTAAGCTTGCTTGTATTTTAATTATACTTTCCTGATTAATGTATGTAGAATTTAATATAATCATTCAGAAGTAGAATTGCCAGTGAAATGAGTAAATATATATATTACGAATTATTTTTCCTGTAATCGGTGTAAGTATCTAATATGTGCGGTAGGTTTCAACCATGTCTAGCCGACAGAGGTGTGTATATGTATGAGAGGTAAGAAATGTTTGTGCATATCATGACTGGAATGTGTGTACATTGACTACTGATCTAAACAGAATCTAATACTTTTTTGAAACTTAGATTAACATACATACCTGTCAGCCAGACATGGTTGAAACACACACTCACAGCATGCATACATATACATATCACCATATATTAAATACTTACATACACAGATTACATTGAAGTTATCATATAGGTACATTTTAAATACTTCAAATTTTTTTATTTAATGAAATTCAAAATATAATGAGTACATTTGTTGTAATACTGGTCGGTTAACAGAATTTTGTTCCCCTCTGATCATATTTAATTTGACACTGCAGTAATAATTGTCTTCTATATTAGCCCACAAAATAAAATATTTTTTTTAGACAATATAAAAAATGAATCTTATTTTTAACAGTTATGGGTATTTTTGCAACATATGTTTACCACAGTAATAATGCCTTTCTATCTTTTTCCATTTTTTTTTTTTTAAATCCTTTTGTCTTGAATCATGTAATTGAATTAAATAAAAAAAACAGGTGCTTCTTTACTTTCACTATGACATGTTAGGCACCTCTTAAAAAAATAGCTAAAGAAATGTAAAAACTTTGTTATGTACTTACGTGGTAGCTTAAAAGAAGACTGTACACAAAAAATTATGCAAATTCATCCAGTATTTATTAAATTAAAAATAAAATAACTATTTTATCTATTAGTTGCCATTTTGAGTTTTTCCGGAAACAAAATTTGAGTTATCTCTCTTGCCTAATTAGTAAGTAAAAATGTCTGCCGATACGTAAGATCGTTTTTTTCTCTTTTGCTTATAATTTAATATTGGATGAATTTATGTAATTTTTTCTGTACAATCTTATTTTCAGCTAACACGTATATAACAAAGTTTATACATTTTAAAAAATATTTTCATGTCATAGTGAAAGTAAAGCACCACCAAAAAAAATGCTTTATGAAAATTTCATTGACTTATTTTATTCTACAAGGCATTTTTGCCTTCTTATAGAAATATATAAGACAATAAGATTTGTATTAAACTATGTTAAAAAGGTAAGTTAATCATAGGTTAGACAAGTTATTTCATGCTTCAAAGATACCAATTGTTTTGCACCTCATACTTAATGCCATATTAGTATCTTGGTGGAGACTTACATAAAAATAAATGTTATCGCAATGATTTAGAAGAGTACTACAAAATGACATTGCATCTCATTGATCTCAT
Organism: Sepiola atlantica; assembly: GCA_963556195.1. Taxonomy (NCBI): domain Eukaryota; kingdom Metazoa; phylum Mollusca; class Cephalopoda; order Sepiida; family Sepiolidae; genus Sepiola; species Sepiola atlantica. The sequence continues at coordinate 134,560,910 of OY744520.1, read as the reverse complement.
AAAAGAAACCTTAGAATTGTAAAAGATAAAAAAGAGTTTTGAGTCAATTTTTTGTGTTCACATCTGACATCCATAAACAGCAAAAACAACATTTTACTTTATTTAATAATTTGAAACTTGAAAGATTTTTAAAGATTAAAAAAAAAAAACAGATAATATGCAGTTCAGGACTAGGGGCAGGAGTATACGGTGTGCCTTCTTGTGATATAAAAAAAATCTTCTGTTCAATATTTAGGAGATTTTAATTTATGTAAGTTTAAGGTAAAATTATCTGCTTCAAAATTCTGAAAGGGCATTTATAAAGAAAATCATTTTGGTGAAAGACCAATAAAAGAAACTCCAGTAGAAAAGTGAACTCCTCTGCTAAAATTTTTTTATAGAAAAATTTGGTGCCAAATCCATAATGAGAAATCTTTTTTTTCTATGTACACAAAGATGATTCATTGGTTTTTATTTTTATTTTTTAAATAAAAACAGTTACTTACCTTCTTTTAGTGTCCATAGTAACTGACCCGTGATAGAAGACTGAGCATATAACGATCCGCTCAGTGTAGACACAACCAAAATATTATCGTGCCAGGAGGGATTAAGAGGCAGAGTCTGAAAAAAAAAAAGAAGAAAAAAAAAGAAGCAAACATGTAAAATACATTAGAGAAAGACAACTTAGACAAAGATTGAGTTTTTCCAATTCCAAACAACAAAGATTACATTAAATACAAGTAGAATACGTTTCTTATTTAATCTATACAAGATTTGTGTTGTTTGCAAAGCAAAGCCCTAAATGCAACTTTACCAAAAATTCCAATTTTGATTGAAATCCAATGATGGTATTTTGGGGGGGGAAGGGTGGGGGGGGGGGTGTAGTGTAGTATATTTTCTGTTGCCATGATACCATACTCACAGGCATTACTTTTTATGGGGAGATTCTCCCAGGTATTGCCTCTATTTTGGAGGGGGTATTGTAGTACCTGTTCTGTTGTCATGATACCATCTTACCAGGCATTACCTCCTCCTTTAAAGAGTAGTGTAGTATATGTTTGTGATATCATCCTCTCAGTCATTACTTCCTCCTTTGGGGATCAGTGTATGTAGTTCGTTCATCATGATATCCTCCCAGCCTAGCAAAAACATGTGACCAGAGGGAGCATATATTTACTAGTATACATATATATATACAGGGTGACCCCCAAAAAACGGGCCCCAAATGTAATTAAGCCCTGTTTCTTAGTGTTTCGTTCGAATGAAATGAATTTTGGGGCATAACTAGTTTATTATATTCACAACATCATATCAAAACACTAGGGTATTTGGCCTTTTTTCTCCGTTCTACAGCACGTGTTCTAGATGGACTCCTTTTAGCTCCGTGCATTTCTTGAGGCGCAGAACGAAGTTGACCATGACGTTCTTACAGACTGAATTGGGAATGGCTCTCATCTCCTCCCTGATGGCTTCCTTGAGTTCTGTGATGGTTCTGGGTTTCCTTGCGTACATTCTATCCTTAACATAGCCCCAAAGGAAATAATCTGGGAGGCTTAGGTCCGGGCTATGGGGTGGCCACTCAAGATTAGGATAGGATCAGTTTAGTGCTCCCCACAGGAGTGAAGTGGTGTTATTTATCAGAAACTACCCCCCCTCCCAAAAAAAAAAAAACACTAGAATCAGGTGGATCCCTTATGAGGGCTGGCAGATATGAAAAAATATCTACTGAAAAACTGTACTGTGTGCATGACTTGAAAATCCCCCCAACCCCTGTTCATAGAATTATTTGGGTAGGAGGGGGGGATACCTAAATAATTCTATGAACAGGGGTTTGTTGTTTTTTTTAATCATAAAGCAATATACAGGAAGATATGAATATAAAGAGGAGTTCAGTTGTCAAATGTCTGGTAAGAAGGACTGTGTGATTATTGGTAACAACATTCAGAAACTGAAATGATTAGGTCTCTAATCTTAGAGAAATGTACAGCATATTTAAAGAAAAAATATCCTGATATTAAAGAGTGGTTTCTCTAAATTTTGTATTCTGTGGATAAAACGGTATGTCCTCAGCACTCATCAGAATGCAGTACTTCTAACTGATGTATTGGCTGGGACATTACATACACAGACCTTAGCAACAAAGTTGTTTACAACATTGATAGTGTGATAAATAATTCTCAAAGCAAGGCGAACACTTACGCTCTCTATATCTCTATCTCTCTCTCTTTCTCTTTAATGACTGTCGCAGGCAGCCGAAGCGCTTACTCTCTCTGTCTGTCTATCTCTCTCTCTAAGATTTTGTCGTGCGATTCAAGCAGCCGCCTGACTGGGGAAGAGGGGAGGCAAGGTTGGAAAGAACAGACGACGTGGGCGACCGGAAACGGAACAGACAGCGAATGCCGCAAAAAACAAAACACACGAGGTGAATTTAAGAATACGCCAGAAAGAGCGAAAAAGGCAGATGGGACGCTTGTAATTAAAACAGAGAAAAGGACAATCGTATCGCCAGTTTAATCCAGAACATTATTACTCCGAAGGATTACGATTCCAGGAACTTAAAGGACAATCTTATCGGGGATTGAATCCATCTTATTCTGATTCCCAAGGATTACTATTCAAGGAGATTATTGATTTTCGTGTCATCATTTATATTGTATGTGCATGGACTTTTGATCCGTATTATACTTCGGACAAACAGCTAAGTATTGGCCTATCTCTTGCCAGTATCTTTCTTATACAAATATATATATATTTCGACTGAACTTTCATGTTGCATACATCTGCACCCACTCTCCAAAATACACGTCTGTCTCCCTCACTCTTTTTCGTGGTGTCATCTTCTATTTGTTTATAAAAATCTTTATTGACTTTTAATTTCTCGTGTCTGTGTTCGTCATTTATTGCTTTGGTTATCCCAATTCCCCTAAGACGAATTTCACCGGTTAATCCGACATTCGACGATTGACCAAAGATGATTAACGTGCCAATGGACATTAAATAAAATAAATCTATGTGTAACGATCTGATTGCTAATCTGTACCGATCATCCCGCAGTTAGGCCGTAACAGGAAGGAATGTATGATGCACCATTGCAAGTCCTGTCCTCGAATGTTTAAAGAAATTCCTTGATAGACTTAGTGATCTAGATGCAAATGGGGCAAGATTTTCTGATTGAAATAATAAACAACATTCTTATCTTCTGGCTAAGGAAAGTGCCAAGCAAAGTATATCTAAAATTGAAAGAATCACTAGAAAAAAATGAGATGCTTCTTGAATTAGATTTTGCAGAGAATTAGCAGTTCTTGATACAGTATTGAAATCTAAAGTTACTATTGGAGTAAAGAGTAGTGTACATTACATCCATTGATGGTGCAAGGATGCAGATGGAAACCTGCAACATGACTCTTTTGTTTCATCACAGATGATAATACTCTAGATTTGTGTACCAGATTCAGACAATATTGGTAGAGTATTTAAAATATGTCACAAAAATTATTTACTTTTTTGATATTTCTGTTGGATAGTTAAAAAGTTAAAAACTTTTGAATTTGTGTGTCCACAAACAAGATTTTGGGATAGATGTTAAGTGGGTTTTTTTTTCCACAGCCAATGTAAATCATCTTGTGATGACATAGGTGGTGCAGTAAAACGCCACACAAAGTTTACATGAACATCAAAGAATCAAATTCTTAATTACAAGGCTATGCTTAACTTATGTCAGGAGGAAATTATATCAATCAAGTTCTATGGTATAAACAAAGAGGATATGCATGGAGGAAGATGATGGAAAAACAATATTAAGATGGTAACAGTGTACCAGGAACAGGAAGCAGCCATCATTTTATTCCCTGTCATCTTCACAAATTCGACAAACTCTCCTGTGAACACAATTCGTTTGTTGATATACATGCCTTTAACATTTCTGCTCTGGTTGATAGCGCTGATACAGGGCCTTCCTCATATGTTACCTATGTATATATTTCTTTTTGGCGAGTTGATATGTTTACTCATGTTGATAAGGAGGAGGGTGATATAAAGTTTGACGTTATGCATCCTCATGAATTGCAGAAGGGTAGTGATTCACTAAAAAGTGAAGATCACTGTTCATGCCATCAGTCCACTTACAACAAGTACTGCAAGAACATACAAAATGAGTGATGCAGATCATAACAAAACTGTAGCTTCATTCCTACATAAAAATCATGTGATCAAGTGTTTTGGTTAATGGCTTATTTGTCTAGGAAGTGAATATTTCTTGTGAAATTGTTTTTGTTTTCTACTGTTGTATTGTTTAATATTTTATGACCATTTGAAATAAAATCCATAAAAAGTCTAAGGCATGAGAATGGTGTTACTTTAGTCACTCCTCCATCTTGCCGTACTTATTGTTATTGGACTTTCTTGGAATGTATTCTGGAGATGAAGTATAAGGTCAATGGTCGGAAAATATGCTGATTTTTAAATATTATTTTGGGCCAACAATGTGAGAATAAAACTATCTTCGATTCCATTCATGATTGTTGTATGGGGAACACATGAGAAAAAAAAAAATTTTCATTGACCAATAGTGCCACATTATTTTTTTTCTTTAGATATTTTCCATGTGCTACAATTTACTCAAATTGTTTTATAGCTCAAAAGTTGTTAGTGTTTTTTATGTCAGTTTTAGATTCCCTGCCCTCAAAAAGTTTCTTGTGCAAATTTTCATGCATACTAATGTCTGGATGGAATTTTATGGAAGAAAAAAAGGCGGGATTTTGTAATGCTGCAGTTTTCTTGCAAATCATGTTTCACGCAAAACTTTAAAACTGCTTCTGTGACAAAGTATCCGCGCTAGTATGCATCTTGGTGGTGATGTTACACCGACTGAGGGTCCTGCGACGAGACGAAGTGGAGATATAAAACTAGTACATATTTGACGTAGAAATGAACTTATTCGAACGACAGAACGAGACGCCAGCTAGTCTCGCGGAATCGTGTAAGATATTCAAAATCAATTACCACCAGAGGCGAGGAGACAGTTGCCAAATGGAAGGTAGAGATTATAGAATTCCATATCACAAATTTAATTCTGAAATATCAAAGCGATATTATTGTTTGGGGTGAATGACACATTTTAGAACCACGATTCTGTGACGGTTGTTTTGAAGACATCACGACCTGGGAGAGTCCACTTGACCCAGATTTATTTGGGCCTGTCATCGTTAATTACAAGCCGGGCACAGCATTTTCAGCTGTGTGGCAGAATGAGAAAGCGTTTGTTTTTGGCGATAACAATGGGCTAAAAAGAAAATCCGATTTATTTTAAGAAAAAAAACAAAAAGGCGCCCACCCTACCCTCCTTGAGAGAGGAAGACACACAGGAAGTAAGATGGCGGAGAAGGGGTGTGTACGACCATAAACATCTTCAATAAAAGTACTATAAAAGTGTTGATAGGAATAACGACTGAACGTGTAGAGAATTCTTTGCGTGCACACAATTTATTTAAGACGTCAGCAGAGAAAAATGAGCTCTGACTATCAGTGTCAAGAAGATATTTTAAAAGGATAGGAGAGACATAAGGAACAAGGCAAATGCATTCGTCTTGTTCCACGAAGGCCTGGGGTGACTTGGGACACATCGCAGAAAAATGTGATTTTGAACCACATGATACAGAAGGAAAGGAAAATCCCTTTAAACCACGACAATATTCCTCCCTGTGGTCACCTAAACATTTCCCACAAAGGCTGAGCTCCTTAGCACGTTCGATTTTAAAATCGTACGATCAATATTTATGGCAATCTTTCACTCCATGGTCGGACTTGAAGCACAACTTGCAATTTTTCCCTTTACCTTCATTAAGATTATTCTTAAGGGAGTAAACCTCCTTTTTATTCTGTACAGGTCCATGAGACCTGTCGGCCATACCGCAGCAGCTATCTGAAAAGGTGGATGCCTGTTTTGGCGGGCAAAACTCCTGCTCTTTATTAGGGTGCAATGGTGCCGCAGTGATAAACTTGATAATCTCAGGGACATTTTCCATGATGGCGTGGAGAGAGGGGTGTCTTTCCTTGCTCCTCGACGTCAACTCTTTCCGGATTTCTAAGGGAAATTTCCGGAACAAAACATGAGCAATGAGTTTACCCGACGTAAAGCCTTCAGCAAAAAAAAAAAAAAAGAAAAGAAAAATCACTATTAAAAATTCAATCAAGTTTGCTTTTACTTGCTGAATATAGATTCTCAATCTCTCAATGCTTCTAATTGAGTCAGGCTGGGGAAAAATTTCCTCAAATATTTTATTTCTTATATCAGCACTCAAACGTTTCAGAGCCCTGCTATAATTGTCTGACGTAATGTCGAAATCTGTCACCAGCTCAAATGCTCTGCCCTGGATTTTCGACTTCAAATAAAGCAATTTACTTGCTTTATCATCCATCGCAGCCGTGCAGAAATCGAAGCGTTTCAGGAAGGACCTAAATTCAAACTTGTCTGAGGAAGAGCTGCCGTCAAAAACTGAACACTGCAAATCCAGTCCCATAAGAGGAATTTTTCTGACATTCTCCCATCTGAGACCCCCTCCACCCCCCTCGATACTAATCATTCCCTCCCGAATTATGTTGGAAAATCTGTTGGACTCCTAGCAGACCACAAAACGATAGTCCTTAGACTCGCACTTCGTTAAGAGCTGATCAACAATGTCATCACAGTGTGCAATCCACCTTTTAATATTTTCTATGTGGGAATTTTTTACAGGCTGTGACATCGAACCACTCTCTACTCATTCGAGAATTGAAGAAATTGGAAATTTTTTTCGTTTCCAACCTACTGTCAACCTCATTTTGGAGGAACATTTTTTAAAAATAAACCTTGTAATAAATATTTATTTATTTTTTTAAGCAAAAAACTTCACTTTCTTAAGAGAGATACACACACACACACACACATATATATATACTATTAATTGTTCTTCTGTCTGGTCGGGCTTGTTTAAAAAAAAAAAAAAAGGGTGTATATATGTTCAGGCATGTTTTGACAGTTTGTATGCATCTCTCCCACACACCTCCATACCAGGGAGAATACAGGGGAATAGTGTGCAGCTGGATATTGGAGGTGGCAAATTTCTCTTGGTATTCGTGAAACAGAGCGAGTCAGGCAAACAGCTTGCCGCTGCCTACAAATGTCTTAGCATTATCTGAATAAAGTACTTGAGGCACACCATAAAGGTTAGTGAACCTAACCAAGGCTTGCACGAAAGATAACATTCCCATGTCAGGCACCACCTCCACATGTATAGCTCTGATGGACATGCAAGTAAATAGTAAAAGATATATCTTTTCTTCCGTAGACCCGCTCTTGATCCAAAAATGTCCAGTAAAATCCACTCCAGTGTGTTGGAAGGGCTCTGCAAACTCGACCCGGGACACTGAAAGACTAGCCAAATTAGTGGGGAGAACAGATCTTTGAATTGTATTTCCTACATAAATGGCAAGATCGCCTGTCTCCCTTGAGGAATCCAAAAACCACAACGCCTGAGCTCCGCTAGAGTAGACCCCACTCCTAAATGGGCGCTCCTGTAATGACAATCCAGAATGATAAGTTTAGTTATGATCCTTGCCCAACAAGATGGGTTTTTTTACCTCGAAACTGAGGTGCAGTGATCTGTCTATTCGGCTTCGAGAACGGATAAGGCCATCCTGGTCCAGAAACAAGTCAAGAGAATGGATCAATGGGGGAACTGATTTTCCAGAGGGATCCTGTAAGAAATCTAATTCCAGCAAGCAGGATTGTGCCTGTAAATTCTTCATCACATATATTTTGGCCCTTCCTCCCACATCCTCATGGCGTCCCCTAAGCCTATTAATGAACGTGAACACCAAGGTCACCACTCTGAGAAGGCGGGAGAATTGTGAGAAACGTCCAAAGTTGATGCAGGGAGTACAATCTGTCTCAAGGGCCGTGGAAACACCCACACAAGCTGATGCCATTTGCTGGGAATGCTTGCTGAGACATGGCATATCCTGTACCGGCCAGGCAGAACTTCCTCCCCCCAACCAAGAGGGACCATGATACCAAAATTTGAAAACCAACCTTAACTTCTTCAAAGACATTCCTCTAGTAATGAGATCAGCTGGGTTTTGAGAGGTATGGATATAACGGAACACCGGTTCGAGTCCGTGGAGAATAGCAAGTGACTACTCATATGAAGGACATCCTTTAGCCGATTTTGTGCAAAAATATTCTTACTTGCCATAGATTGTGAGAGAATCCACAAGACCATCTGTGCATTAGGGCAGGTCGATTTTGGAATCGTGGTGATGCGATGGCAATGATAGTTGGGGTATGATAAATAATGACACAAAATATTTTTTCCCAAATCGTTACTGTTAAGTGAGGAAACCACTTTAAAGGTTGGAAATTAGCGTTTTCGGTGATCAGTGAAATATTTCCCGCCGTAAAAACATTCCGTACCATTGGAGAAATAAAAATGTGTAAATATCATTTAATAAAGATTTTGACAACTAAATTATTTACATTATCAAATAAAAATAAATAAGAATCATAAATAATGAAAAATATTCACTTGTAAAGGCAAAATTGAGATTAAATATAAAGTGTTAGTAAATACAGTATTTTACTGTTTACGTAAGTGACCGATGAAAGATTGCTTAATTTTTTTTCTCTCGTGGAATTCAGGATTTGTGATTTTTCAGTAGAAAACAAATTAGACTAATTTTAATTATCAATAAAACACCATTAAACCGAAAAATGCCTTCATTTTAATGATGAAATAAAATAAATATAATGTTTTTATTAATAGTGATGCTGGAACTTTCTTTTGGAGGTATTATTTAAATTTACACCGTTTTAAATGCGTGCTTTGTTATTGTATATCGAGTGTATGAAATATTGACCGCTGTTAGATTTTAATTGTAAAAATAATTAGTAATTTTAATAACGAAGATATTTTTTTAATAAAATATTTAGAAAACCTTGCACAACGCAGATTATTTGTTTTTAAAAATAAATTATTTATTCATCTTAAAAACATTTTTTTTTATATAAACTTGAGTACTTTCGGTAAATATACCATCTTCAGAAGAATATTTCTTTTTCTTTTTTCCTCTTGGTTGAGACATTCTCGTGGCCAAGTTTAAAATCCATCTAGGTGTTTTGACGAAGAGAGAAAAGTGTTGATATGGCTGTGTGTCACGTGGTCGGCGTGGAAGGATACTTTGAAAAGTCACACAATTTGAAGCGCTGGGTGGGTGGCAATAATAACGAAGATATTTTTTTTATAAAATATTAGTAATTTTGTATTTTTATGTAAGAAACTTAATTATTTGACATAGAAAGAAAAAAAGCTTGTTTAATCTACATAATTTTATATCTTAAGTGTATCTGGCGTTTCAAACGAGTTTGTTTTTCTCCGTCGAAGAAATATTTCCATTTTTAGCTAAGTAATTTATTTTCGTTCTTTCTAATTTGTTTTTTCGTGTTTCAAATTAAATTTTATCAATGAAGTTTGTATTAAAATACCATAATGTTTCAGTTTTGTATTAGAAAAAACTAATTTTTGGCGCATTTTAAGTTATTACCCACCATTTATTTTTTCTATTTTACGGACCATTTTTTTTTCTGTGTAAAATTACCGATTATGTTGCTAGAGTAATCCATTTTCGGGGTTTTTTTTACCCAATATTTTAGAGTATTTTTATTTTTAGTGTGATTGTCATGAATTAGGTGATCATTTTACATTAAATGTATTTGGGAAAGTGATCTCCCACTCTAAAATCTAAATTATTGGGTAAAAAAAAAAAAGGATTTTACCATAACTCAAACAGTATTGAGTCTGTTTAAACAGTCCTGTCATTTTAAGCCACACTTTTAGATGCAGCCTAACCCTAACTCCAACAGACTATCACTAAAGCTAACCAAAACTCCTTACCATAATTGTAAGCCATTTTTTTAAATATGAAACTAGAAGATATAAATCAAACTGTTTTAGACTTATTCATTTATTTTCTTCTTTTTTTTTTCAGAAAAAATGTCTGTAAAAGGACGTTCTGTTTTAACTCGCAGTAAGAGTTCCAAAAGATTTGCTGGTCCACCTTGTCCTTTGGATAAAACGGAACCCCCAACTTTACGACAAGTTATCCAGTTTAGTTATTTCCTTGAAAATACCTATCCCCACTTTTCAAATAATGATATTTTCAAATTGATCGCAAAGGAAATAATCAATATTTGGCAAGCAGTGAACCCACAATTGCCTTTGTTAAGGGAACATTATATAGGGCAGAGGGTGACTGTATTTTGCTTCAAGAGGGCCAAACTGATTAACAGGAAAACTCTTACTGCACCGAAAGTGAAAATAATTAAGGAACAGCGGGACAAATTATTTGATATTTCTTCATGTTGCTGCAAACTGCCTGTCTTAAGATGTGATGACTTTGCTGTAAAGTGCAATACACAAAATTGCCAAACAAGGCATATAGTCTGCACTTGTCCTACTAACAAGGTAATATTAATTCTATGGTTGTTTTTTGTTTGAATTTTTTAAATTGAACTAATTCATGCCCCAATTTTCAATATTTAAATTAATTGAAAAACATGAATTTACTTCTGATAATCTTTCTTTTTCTAGTAAATAATATTGTGATATTTTCCTTAATATTTGTCATGTATGCTAGATCTGTTATTAAACACATAAACATTTTGACATTTCAGGTTCCCATTGAAGAGAGAGAATATTTAAAAGATCAGAGAGAGAAAACAGGACCAAAAGGCAGTTTCCAACTTGGACCTATTGACAAAGATGCTGTCAAAAAATACAAAAAAGATTCAGCTGAAGCAGATAGATTAGACAGGCAGATTGAAAGACAGCAACAAGATTCTTCATATGTTGCTTCCTCTACATCATAAATCTTTTCACAGACATCTTCCAGTGAAGAAACAACTGATGACAGTTTTGAGCCAGAGAGACAGTCTAAGGGACCTTACAGTCTTTTCAAAGTCCCGAGATATTCTATGGAACTGATTAGAGGTGATATATCTTCTAACCTTGGGGCTTGCCTTGCTAATGCCTTTCTATTAGACTTACAACACATGATCCTTCTTTATCCAACCATTAATTTAAAATATATTATTATAGATAAATCAAAAATAGATAGAGAAAAGACAAGAGTGAAAGTAACCAGCCATCAAAAACATGTCCAGGAATATGAAAATCTTATCTGCATTGGAGTTGATTGCAGAGTTGATAAGGACACTTTGTATTACAAGGAGGTTACAGGGGAAATGGTAAAAAAATGATTAAGAAAAGCAAGGGACCAGAGCGCCACTTAACATTTATCAGAGAGATAGGAACTGCAAGTAAATATCTCACCCATAGAGTGATACCCAACATTGGTGCAACTGGTGTTCTTCTAGCAGAGGATGTTGCTGCTGTTCTAGAAGAGTAAAAGGTAAAAAAGGTAAAGGTCGCATAGCCTGGACGCGCACGAGTGTCGTTGCCGACATCGCACACTGCCCATGGCCGTAGCGGCGGTGATTTGTTAAGAATCACTGTGTCTAGGGCACAGCATATGGAAGGCGGAGCCCATCCCTCTCCTTCCGCTGCCTTGAACCTTCCCTGAGTTTTAGTCAGGTACCCATTTACAGAGGGAGTTAGTTTTCAGACCAGAAAATTTGCATGCCATGAGTGGGATCGAACCCGGGTCATCCAGCCCAAAGACAAGTGCTATAACCACTCGTCCACAGGCCCCTAGTGTAAATACCGTTAAGGCAATTCTGGTGGACAATACCAGTACAAACACTGGTTGTGAAACCGAGATGGTTACAGCTTTGGAGAAAAAACTTAAAAGAAAGTTACATACCATTAGCTGTTCACTTCATCAAAATGAACTACCATTTAAAGCCATCTTTAAGTTAATTGATGGAACTACAAGGAGCCCTGCCACTTTCACTGGTCCTTTAGGGAAACTTTGTGGAACTAATTACCAGGATTTGCCCCAGGTAGCATTTCATAGTATTAGTGGTCCTCTGGATAATTTATATCTTACTGCAGAGGTAATGAATGATTTAAGTGGTGACCAGCGACTACTTTGGGAATATGCTATAGGCATTTCTACAGGGAAAGTGAACCCTAGATTTGCTGCCTGGAAGATTGGGCCTCTGAATCAGTCAAGATGGCTGACTTTAGCCATCAGGTTAATGTGCTTGTGGACCAGAGGTGCCTATCCACCAGAACTCTCAGATAAATTACACACCATTATAAAATTTATAATTGAAGTATATGCAGTTAGTTGGTTTGAGATCAAAAGGGACAATACATTTTTTAACCAACAATTGTATATCTTCAATATGATCCACAGTCAAGCAACAGTCGACCCAAATCCAAAATGTTGTATTAAAAAGTTTATGATACAATGCTTTTGCTTTGTTTCCGGAAAACATTCCGTTGTCGATGTTGAAGTCAAATGAATTGGAGGTGAAGGAAGAGGCCATAAAAAGATCTTGTCCATTAAGTAAGTAAACATTTATGTATACTTAATTAGTTATGTCAATTTACAAGAATAATTTTAAGTTTCATTAAAATTACATAAAAAATATAACCAAGTACAGGTAAATTTTCTAATATAAATATTTTCTGTTTTGTTTCAGAAGTAGCGCACCACCAAAGAAAAGATTGAAGAAAATTACTGCCATCAATTTTGAAGCCACACATTGGTCAACTTTGATTGACCTCTCACAAAGTGGGGTCTGTGAACCTGCACTCGCAGAAAGGTTTTCAAACAATAAACTCCTAGAAGCTTCAATGAATGGAACAACATTGGAATTTCCAAATTTACCTGCACATTCACAAGGCGTGGAAAGAGCTGTCAAGTTAACAACCGAAGCTTCACAAATTTTATATAGACAGGAAGCAAGGCCCAAGCACATTATAACCAAAACATTGTGTCACCAAATAAGACCTTCATTTACTTCGAAGGGAAACTACAGGGAACAATTTAGTTCTATTATAACATAATTTGGTAAACTTACAGTATTGTCCTCACAACAAAAATTACATAAGCTAAAAAAAAATAACTTCAATGCAAAACAAATTTAAATAAATATATCGAATCGCATACTTTAAAAAGCGAAATTAACGGTATCAAAACTAATTATTATTTATCGTAGCTAGAAAAGAGTCAGCAGTTAAAACAAGAAGATGGCACTACATTTCGTGACAGTCTCAATCCAATATGGTGGTATTTTCAAAATTGTTTACACTTCAGGTGAAAGACAAAAACGTGTGAAATTAAATTCGGTTTTCACATGCTTAAACTATGCAGGTTTGTAGAGAATTTCATTCTGATGCGTTTTTATATAAGTGTTTTATTTTTTTTATTTAGAAATTATGGTCTGTGGACTACACTGTAAGCTTACCCATAATGTTATATGGTGCAATTCAAATTTTAAACATTTGTTCCTATGATCTGTTTCCAGTAGTATTATTGTATAATACACTTTTATTTATATATTCTTAAAAGTAATTATGACCAAAAATGTAAAAGTGATTAGCCTTTTTTGTAATTTTGTACAATTTCTACAGTTCTCATTTATTGAATACAGTTAAAAAAATGACATATTTTACTAGTGGTGATTCATACTTAGAATTCTGGTTTGAATATATTTTCTATTCATTGTATCTAACAAAAAATATCAATTTTATCTGGATTTATTAGTGAAATAGTAAAATTTTGAAGTCAGTTTGTCAGCAAAATCTTACGGAAATTAGGTATTTCTGAACATTTTTGTACCCGATCTTTAAAACTAAATGCTTAAGTTTTAAAGTTAGGAATCTAATTTTTGGTATCAGTTCTCATAACACCAAACCCCAACTTTCGCCACCGTAGCAGCGTTGATTTTCTAAAAAAAGTGAAAAATCGACCTGCCCTACTGTGCATCCGTTGTTATATACAACTTGGTGAGGATCAAACCCCTGCAGCCCACCAACACTGAGGACAACCACTTTATGACCATTAGTCAGGAGCGACTTCGTCTTGGAAGAGGCCACTTTGGCTTTAGCAAAAATCAACCGGGGATGACCCTGCTGCAAGACGTATGCCGTAAACCCATATGCCTCAGCAGAGGCGTCACAAAAAACGAATAACTCTCCCTCTTGACCTCCCTGGAAGGCACAACGGTCAAACTGCAACTCACTCAGGTCAGACAGATCCCGAGCAAGATTCCTCCATAGCATTTGATATTCATCTGGGATCTGTTCATCCAATCCTAGTCCTCTTTTCCATAATTTGGCCATTATAGTACTCGGCTCCGCAGGGTCACAGGAAGGCAAAGGGACAAGGGATCAAAGATTTTAGCGGCTTCAGCCAGTATTCTTCGCTTGGTCGAAGCATCCGGCTGGCATTTCACCGGGTTGACACTGATTTCTTCTGTTAGTGGGGCATAGCGCTAACCTAATACTCTCTCCCAACTGCCTCCATGGGTGCCATCCTGACTCATTTTTTCTCTGAGGGTGGCACAATTGGAGTTGCAGACCTGCAACTCAAAACTTCCCTCTTGCAGGAGAGCTCTAGAGGTGGAGTACAATTCGGTAACGATTTCTGGTTCTGCTTCTGTCATTACCAGGTTGTCCACGTATAATCGCTCCTCCATCATAGATCGACAACGGTCCGGGGGAAATCGTGCTGCATGGAATTTTAATATGCAACCTAGGATAAAGGGACTTGACACAAAACCAAAAATGTTTGTCGTATATCTGTAACAACGAAGTCGATGTCCATCGCGAAGGAAGAAGCAAAACCTGTTATCAGACTCCAGTTTCAGACGAATCATCAGAAATGCCTTTCTAATATCTGCTAACAGCACATATTTGTTAGACCTGAACGCAAGCAAGAGATTCAGCATATCACCAGTCAGATTAATCCTGGGGTAGGCTGCTTCGTTTAACGAAACAGTTTCCAACCTTTAAACTGCAATTGAAGACTGATCGAATCTTGGTAGTAGAAGTTGGGTCCATCTTCATGATGGGTCGGTGAGGAAACCACATGTAATCTTTGAATTGGTGAGGAAGTACCTTGATCTCCTCAATAGTGCCATCTAGTTCCTGTTGACGAAATACCTCCCGGTACTCTTCGTACCTCTTTTGTTAATTTCTTAGCCACCCGGTCCAAAATGCGGAGAGACACCGCGTGATTGGAACGAACACGTGATAATTTATTCATATGCCAAGGTAGTTCCACATAATATTTGCCGTCCTTTAGAATAAACTTCTGAAAATATTTCACCTTCTCCTGGTCGATTTCAGAAAGAGATTCTTCCTCGAGAAGCCCCAGCAATTCCATGCTGAACATGAGCTCCAATCCCCTCTGCACCTGGCTGTCCGGGAAGAAATCTCCTAATGGATCTGTATAAGTGGATTTAGACTCCAACGCAAAGCACAAAAGGGATGATTCGACATTCTCCGTAGAATGCAATACCTTGCAGAAAGAGAGACCTACATTTTCCTGAAGAGATGGGTTCTCCTCGGGGAGGAAAGAATCTTCTCTTCCAAAGGGAATGAGCCTGGATGGCACTGAAAAGGCCTGGTCCCGAGCGCAGATACAATTTGAAGGGGTCTTAAATATTGAATATCATGTAGGGAACATGAACATGAAGAGGGCTTACTTGCGAAACGTCCTCGGGTTTGCTTGTCCTGTGCGCTGCGAGTGAAAGAAAGAAAGAAGGAAAGAAATCCAACATGGCGTCCCTGAATGTTTATTACATACAGTTCACGCAAAATCTCGCAAAGTCTCGCTGCACGTATGGAAATTAGGTGTGACTGGATATTATAAAAAGCGAGTCTCGTACCGTCTCAGAGAAACGGAGTGTGCGAAGCGAGTGCACGTGTCGAGCAGTAAGAGCTGCTTTGGAGGTTAACAGTGACTTGCGACCTACGTTATAATTTCAAGCTATTTCGGCGATGGACAAGTTCGACTTGAGGTTGATACCCGAGTTCGACGGCTCCCCCTCCGGACCCTCTGTAGTCGAGTGGTGGGAGAAAGCCGAGCGCGTCTGCAGACTTTGCAATATAAAGGATCCTGCACTGGTCATCCCGCTGAGGCTGACCAAAGGAGCATATTCGGTGTATCAGCAGCTCGGAGACGAACCAGGCCTGGAGGAAATTAGGCAGGCGTTATACGCAGCCTTTGCTGTGGACCCTTTCGTCGCCTGGAGGCAGTTCACCGAACGGCGGCTTGGGCTAGATGAGACTGTGGACGTCTACCTGGCCGATTTGAGGAGGCTAGCCGCGCCGTTTGGTGGAACAAGCGAGCGAATACTGGGATGCGCTTTTCTGACTGGACTCCCAGACGGCGCCAGCAGACTGCTGCGAGCATCGTCCAGACTCAGTGAGATTGGGCTTGACGAGTTGTTGGCCAGAGCCCGAAACATTTTGAAAGAGGACACAGAGCCAGTTTCGGCAGCTGCGGAGCGTCTTCACCACCAACAGAAGACGTGAGATGCTACAAATGTGGCGGGCCGAATCATTTTTCAAAAGACTGCCGTAGCCGAAGCGGTGCAAAGGACGCGCCCGATCGAGGAACGTTAAAACGCGTGCGTTGTTACCGGTGCAACAAGCTGGGTCACGTGGCAAGAGGTTGTCCGGGAAACGGGCAAGGGGAGTAAGCTATAGCGCCAGTCTTCTCCCCAGATCGTCGCCAAATAAGGCGCTACCCACAGTGAGCGTGCGCGTAAACGGGCGTGAGCGCTTCGCGCTCGTAGACACCGGGTGCACGCAGACCCTCGTGCGCAAAGCATGCTGTGACGCATGGGATAAGGAAAGGATCCCGGTATTGACGGTTGGCGGTGGCTCGATTGCCTCTTGTGGCGTTAGCATCATTCGCGCAGGTGTCGGCGATGGGCCTACAGTAACCGCACGAGCCTTGGTTATAAACGGTGACCTGCTCGGTTACGACCTACTCCTGGGAATGGACGTCATCAAGGAATTGGGAGGTGTACGCATTGATGGTGAGGGTAGGGCACATTTTGCAAAAGCGGGCCTTGCTCTGAGTGCAGCTATGAAGCTGGAACAGCCTGATTTTTGTGCGGAATTCGACCAGCGCACAAAATCCTGGACAGCCTCCTGGAAGTGGTCGGAGGAGCAGCCACCCGAGAAATTATGCAATAAGGTGCCAGAATACAAAATTCCCCCCCGGAGCTCGTGCAGAATACGACAAGGAACTACAAACTTGGATTAGTAATGGATGGCTAGTTCCGTATTCAGAGAAGGAATTGGGTCCTCCAAAGTGCCTGATCCCGTTAATGGCGGTTATCCAACAGAATAAGCAGAAGGTGAGGCCGGTGCTCGACTATCGAGAATTGAATGAGCACGTGGACCCTTTTACAGCTCGCGCGGACGTATGCACTGAAAAGTTGAGGGAATGGCGGCAAGTGGGATCTAATGTATCTGTACTGGATCTTCACAAAGCATACCTTCAAGTGCGTGTACACAAATCACTATGGCCCTATCAAACGGTGCTCATCAAGGGGAAAAGGTATTGCCTAACCCGCATGGGATTTGGACTTAATGTTGCGCCATCAATTATGCAAATGATTGTTGACACCATTCTAACTAAAGATGAGCGCATTCAGCGGGCAACGTCTGCATATATTGATGACGTGTACGTGGACGAGGAAATTGTATCTGCGGCGCGCGTGAGGGAGCATCTCTACAACTTTGGCCTTCTCAGCAAGGAACCGGAAAGGCTACGAGATGGCGCACGGGTACTTGGTTTGCAGGTCTGGGAGGAAGATGACGTTCTGTACTGGAAACGAGGAAATGAAACCCCGGACATGCCTTGTATTGTTACACGACGAAACGTATTTTCCTTGTGCGGAAAGTTAGTTGGACACCTTCCTGTCGGCGGCTGGCTTCGTGTTGCGGTGGCATTTATTAAGCGAAGAGCCTCCGACGTCACCACTGGATGGGATGACGAAACTCATGACGTCCCTCTCAATACAATGCTCAAAGAAGTCCTCACCAGGGTGCACAAGGAAGACCCAACGCGAGGCAGATGGTGCGTCGACAGCCAGAACCTTAGTGTGTGGGTTGATGCAAGCTCTCTCGCCATTGGTGTATCGGTGGTCCATGATGGAATGGTGGTGGAAGACGCTTGCTGGTTACGCCCAGAAAAGGACTCCCAGCACATAAACCTGGCAGAACTTGATGCGGTTATCAAGGGGATAAACTTGGCAATCCTTTGGAAGACGACCACCCTGCGACTATTCACGGATTCTGCTTGCGTCCATAAGTGGATTTCAGATACTCTCACCGGGAGGGCCAGAATACGAACCAAAGCCACGAGCGAGATGCTCATCCGACGGCGGCTCGACACGATCATGAAGCTGGTGAACGAATATGCGCTGTCAATAGAGGTGTCCCTGGTCAAATCCAGCCTGAACAAAGCAGATTGTTTGACGAGAGTACCTCAAAGATGGCTTGATGCCATAAGAAAGACTATTGAACCCATGCAGCCCGCCTGCGCCGCTTCCATGAGCCCCGTTCGATCTAATACCATCAAAGAAGTCCACCAACAAACCGGGCACCCTGGGGTCAAGCGGACCCTATATTTCGCTAAGTTGGTTGAACCAGGAGTACAAAAGGCAGACGTCAGGAAAGTGGTCAAAGATTGTATAGCATGCCAATCCATTGATCCAGCACCCGTTCGCTGGGAGAAAGGAAAGCTGGTAGTGGAAAGCCATTGGAACCGGCTGGCGATGGATATTACTCACCACAACGGTGAGGATTTCTTGACTCTCATTGATTGCGGTCCATCCAGGTTTGCGATATGGCGCATGCTGCGCCGGCAGGATGCAGCCAGCATCATCCGTCAGTTAAACAATATTTTTCTTGAACGTGGCCCCCCAACGGAGATATTAACCGACAATGGCGCTGCATTCACTAGTGAGCAGTTCAGAAAGTTTGCTGATGACTGGGGAGTACACCTGAGGTTTCGATGCGCCCACGTACCGAGTGGAAATGGGGTCATCGAGCGGAATCACAGAACCGTCAAAACCATTGCGGCCAGGACGGGCTGCACGGTATTTGAGGCAGTCTACCTGTATAACGTAACCCCAAAGGATAATGTTTCACCCTCTACAGCGCCGGCTGACACCTTGCACAGGTATCACGTCAGGGTGAAAGGCATAGAGACTAACCCGCTGCCCGAACTGGAAGTAACCAAAGAGAAACTGAAAAAAGGCGATGTCGTCTGGACTAAGAACCCGCGCGGCAAGTGTACGACGAAATACGGAGTTGGACGCGTCACCGAGGTAATCAGCCCACAGGCGGTGCGAGTCGACGGTATGCCCCGTCACATTAAGGACCTACGGTTAGCAACGCAATCATCACTGAACGACAAGAGCGAGTCGGAGTCAGAGAGCAGTGAGGCATCGCTCTGGCTTGCAGCAGCCCCATCGGACAGTGACTCGGATATCAGCAGTATCCCAGCGGACGCGATGTTTCCCGACCCTCAGACCGCGGACGAGAGCACAAGCGAAGATGAGGCTTGCGTTGTCCCCCTCCGAAGAAGCAACCGGCGAAGGCGATCTAGGCCTCCCTGCCATCTCTGTGATCATGAGATCAGGGGGGAGTGTAGGGAACATGAACATGAAGAGGGCTTACTTGCGAAACGTCCTCGGGTTTGCTTGTCCTGTGCGCTGCGAGTGAAAGAAAGAAAGAAGGAAAGAAATCCAACATGGCGTCCCTGAATGTTTATTACATACAGTTCACGCAAAATCTCGCAAAGTCTCGCTGCACGTATGGAAATTAGGTGTGACTGGATATTATAAAAAGCGAGTCTCGTACCATCTCAGAGAAACGGAGTGTGCGAAGCGAGTGCACGTGTCGAGCAGTAAGAGCTGCTTTGGAGGTTAACAGTGACTTGCGACCTACGTTATAATTTCATATCATCCAGTCCAAGAATACCTTGAATCTTAATTCGGTTGGTGCCCCTCGAGAAGTCTCCGGCTACTGTATATCCCATTCCCCAGAAATTGTCCAACAGGCCATCTAGATGTTCCAAGCGTGATGAAAGATCCAAATTCTCGTGCATTAGAATGGGGAGTAGCAACATTTGTCCTATTCTCAGACCGGTCTTCAGAGAAATCTCTCGATATCACTACCTATGTTGTCCCTGGAATGTGGTGAGTGAAAGCTCATACTCTCGACTCCCAGAATCAGGTATATGCAGGGGTTGTAGAGCTTCTTTCGAAACAAAAGTATGCCCGCTTCCGGTGTTCAGCAGGCAGTTAACATGTATGGTCTTGTTTCCCCAAGAGAAGGAGATGCGCATGACAGGAGGAATACTTCCTGTGGCTTCGGTCGAGGTAAGGAAGGATGTATCTTTACGAGGGGTAGAACCTCCTGGTTTCAGTGAGGGGGGACATTGAGAGCCATGGAAGCTTGGGAAGGTAGGACGGGTTGATCTGCCCTCCTTGACACAGTCGTTTACTTGGTGAAATTGGAGAAGCAATCAAAGAGGACAAAGAAGGGATTCTTCGTCCGGTTAGCAGAATAATTTCGCTCTTTATCTCCTTGGCTAGGAATTCCCCTAAATCAGTAAAGGGGTCATCGTGTCGGATTTTATAATCCAAGATATCTTGGAATATCTGCTGGATGATTTCCTCTTCATCTAAATACTTCGACTTAAGGATGTCTACTGCTGTTTGGTAGTTCAAGTCGCATACACTCAGGTGTTTGATGAGCAGAAGAGATCTGCCAGTTACAGAACACTTGAGAAAGTTTAGTCTTTCAGCGTCGTTCGCCATTCCTGCGACGCAATTCTCAAATCGAGAGAGAAAGCTACAAAAGCTCATAACGTCCTCTCCCATTTCTCGACCACTAAAGGTAGGCACTGTTATGTGTATCTGAGGAGAGTTCACTACAAAGGAAGAACGAGTCCTGTGAGGAAAGGATTCAGATGATCGAGAGCATGGAGGCAGGCCAAATGCGTTATCAGAGTTGGAGGGGGGGGGGGGAGTTATACGAAGTTGGTGGAGAGAATCCAAAAACCCTACGTATTCCGAAGACCAACTCTCCACACGTGAAGTCTGATATGGCTAATGTGAGAATCTGATATGGCTAATGTAAGAGTCAATCTCCACCAGATAGGTAATGATCTGTTCCTCGAACACTGAAAATGTAAGTGAAGAGGTCCTTCCAGCACGTAAACTTGCAAGTTTCGTCTGGACCATATCCTTGATAACTGAAATTTTGTTGCGTACTGTATCGATATTTTCCGCCATTTCGCCTGAGGGGGTGAAAAATATCTGTAACGGTAATCTTTAAAAAAAAAAAAACCCCAAAAAACTGAAAACGCAGTAAACAGACAACAACCAAAAAAAGGTGCAACCGACTTCAAACTGTTGCAGACTATTACGCAATATGGTAGAAAGGGATGAAGTGCAGTAATAATCAGTCACGGTTGTAGTCTTCCGAAATACTGCCAATTCGCGACTTCCCACCGAAATCGAGGAGTCAATTAACAGTTGTAACTAATGACGGATAATCCTTAGAGGGGGGGGGGGTAGCTGTTAGCTTGGTAACAAAATAAAGAAATAGTATCGGAACAGGTTAATAAAGGTGTGGCTGAGAGCAGGTCCCAATGTTAAAGCCGCTCTCTAGTAGTGAGGAAGATTTTATAACAATCGACTGCCTTCTCTACTCGTATAAAAGTGTATTCGTTTCGCAACTACGCAACTACGGCAATTGATTAACACATGCACGTCAGACGTCTAATCACACTGATGCAGTTGATAGACACTCCTTTGATCTTCTGAACATACTCCTTTTATTGTCCAAGTGTTCATCATCAGCCAATCGGTGGTCAGAAAAACAGTCACGTGAGGCCTGACGTCATCGCTCAATAATCGTACAAAAAAACCACAGCCGCCATTAATTTAATTTCCGCCCTCCCCACGATCATCCCAGCAGGTAAGACAACACATGCAAACACGTGGTCGCTTTCTTCCTTCATTCTGTTCGACTTTACACTCCCCTCTGGTCTCAAGATCACACATGTGGCATTGTGGCCGCGGTCGTTTGTTACGGGCACTCCTACGGAGGGGGATTAGCTGGACTTCTTCATCTTCATCAGAGCTCTCAGGAGGGGTAACAGATCTGCCGCCATTAACGTTGCCAGCAGTCCTTCCATCAAGCTGGGCTCCATCGTCATTGGGGCTTTCAGAAATGGCGCTGGAACTATCGCCATCTATGCTGAGGATCTCAGTCATGTCATCACGGCAATGGGGCATAGGTCGGATCCACATTTCATCATTGGATGATTCATCACTTTCGCTGTTCGATATTTGGTTTGTATCAAGGGCGGGCCGGACATCCTTCACATGCCGTGGAGTACCATCAACCAGCACAGCCTGCTCACTAATTATGCCGGTGATCCGTCCTCTTCTGAAACTGGTCGTACATCGGTTACTGGGAGGCCTTACCCAAACGATGTCCCCCAACTTGTACCGTCCTTGCGTCCTCTTCTGATTAGGCAGGCAAGGGTCAATGCCCTTAACACGCACTCGATAGCAATGTATCGCATTAGCAGGTGCACTTTCAGCAGTCGCGTCATCCTTTGGTGTCGTATTGTACCTATATACTGCCTCTGCAATCGTACATTGCTTCCTTGCTGCTATCCTCTTCACACATCGGTGGCACCGCTCCGCTATACCGTTGCCACTCGGTACATATGCACACCTGTGTCTAAGCCGGATCCCCCACTCGTCTACAAAACGCCTGAATTCTCCGCCGCAAAAGGCTGTGTCGTTGTCAGTGAGAATCTCTTCAGGTGGCCCCCGCTCGTAAAATATGGACTCTAATTGACGGATGACACTAGCCGAGTCCTGTCTTGTTAATAATCGCCAGATCGCAAACCTCGTTGGTCCGCAATCGATCAGTGTGAGGAAGTGCTGACCACCATAATGGGTTATGTCCATGCCCAGTCGGCTCCAATTCTCGTCGACTTCCAGCCGACCTTTCTGCCATTTGGTGGGAGCAGGGTCGATTGACTGGCATATTTGGCATTCCTTGACCACTGCTTCTACTTTGCTTTTGGACACTGACGGGTTGGTTAAGCGTACGAAATAATACGTCCGTCTCACTCCGGGGTGTCCACTGTCATGGTGTACCTTCTTGATTTTATCCGTCTCCTCAACAGAGGCAGCACATAAAGACCCTGGTTCGGCTTCTTTCTTCATTGCGTCGAACCATCTCTGGGGCACACGGGTAAGTCTATCGGCAAGATTGCAGGTTGAAGTGACAAGCATCGCATTCACCGATAGGTCGTACTCTTCCACCAACTTCCTTATTGTCTCCAACCTTCGTCTGATTAGCATTTCGGTAGCCGCCTTGGTGCGCACTCTCGCTTTGCCTGTTAGTGTGTCAAGTATCCAGTGGTATACGCACAGCGAATCTGTGTGTATGCATAATTCTTTGACTTTCCACTGGAGTGCCAAGTTTATTCCTTTTGTTACCGCATCCAACTCCGCCAGGTTGATGTGAACAGCATCATCCATTGGTCGCAACCAGCACGCGTCCTCAATCACGGACCCGTTCATCTCCAATAGCGCCCCGATCGCGAGGGAGCTCGCATCCACCCACACATTTAGCCTGTCTCCCTGGACGCACCAATCTCCTTTAGCGGGGTCCTCCTGCTCGACTCTTGTGATGGTCTCCTTCACCATGCGCCGCAACAAATTGTCCACCGTTTCGTCATCCCAACCTTTGGTAACTGCACTCGCCCTCCTCTTCATGATGGCTGTCGCGGCCCGAGTCCATCCACCTACTGGTAGGTGTCCCACCAGTTTTCCACACAGGGAAAATATAGCCCGCCTCGTAAGGACATGGGGCACTTCAGGAAATGCAGTTCCGCGCCCCCACTTCAAGGTCCCTCGCTCCTGTTGAACGCTCAACCCTAAGACACGAGCGCCATCCTCCAAGCGTTCTGGATCCTTACACATCAGTCCAAGTTCGGCTAGCTTGGCCCTCACACGTGATGACGGCACAATGTCTTCATCCACGTATATGTCGTCAAGGTATGCTGATGTCCCTTCTTTTACGGTCTTATCCTGTGACAATGCAGCATTGACAATCGTCTTCATTATTTGGGGCGCAACGTTCAGCCCAAAGCCCAGTCTTGTGAGGCAATACCTCCTACCGGCAAACACTACCGTCTGAAACGGCCACATTGTCTCGTTAACTCAGACCTGCAGATATGCCCTTCTCAGATCCAACAGGGACACATTAGAACCCAGCTGGCGCCACTCTCGTAGTTTGCTAGCACACACGTCAGCATCAGCTGTAAACGCATCGACATGCGAGTTCAGTTCTCGGTAGTCCATTACCGGCCTGACTTTGGCTTTGTTGTGCTGAGCGACCGCCATTAATGAGATCAGACCCTTAGGAGGTCCAAGTTTTTTGTATGGGTAGGGAATCAGCCAGCCATCCTCGATCCATTTGCGAAGTTCCTCTTCGTACGCGGGCCTCATGTGGTCGGGCACATGGTATTCAGTTATTACATTCTGCAGTTTGGCTGGTTCACTGTTTTTCGACCACTTCCATGAGGCAGTCCAAACCCTCTTTTGCTCGTCAAATTCGACGCTGAAGTCTGGTTGGTCGATCCTTAGCGCAGCACACACTGGGGCTTTCTCCTGAAAATGTACCGCCCCTGTCACCGTTATATGGACACCACCAAGGGCTCTGATGGCATCATATCCTAGGAGCAGGTCAAAACTCAGAGGTTTTTCGAGCACTACCAGCGCCTCTAGGTTAGCAGAGCTTCCATTTTTCGTCCGTATAGTTACATTGCCCACGCCGCAACATGTGCGCGTCTCTCCACTGATGGTAGTCACTCTGACGTTCTTCTTTCTCCAAATGTGGCAGAGATCTGCACATACGATAGTGCGGGAGCACCCGGAATCGAGGAGTGCTGAGCACAGTGTTTCGTTGATATATATCGGGATGATCGGCAGCGTCTCATTTAATTTCTGCGTGGGGAAGAGGTCGACGCTGACACCTTGTCCCCGGTTCCGTTTCCCGGACAGTCTTGAGCTATATGGCCAGCTTCCTTACACCGGTAGCAGCGAACAGCCATTGCTTGTTGCCGGCAGTTCCTTGCGATGTGGCCCTGTCCATTGCATCTGTAGCATACGATTCCACCACGTGGACCGGGTCCTTGATACGGTTTCTTATCATTCGGTGTGGACTGAGCAGCAGCACTTACTGGTTCCCTCATTTCGGAGTAATTCTTCATTACAGTCCTGGCCCGATCTACTAGGTCATTAAGGGGCAGCGAATCTGCACTTGAGCTAGCTCGTAGTAGTTGCTTCGCTCCTGTCGGGAGTCCCGCTAGGAATTTGCATGCTAAGTCCCGCTCAGGCAGTCCACCAAACAACACTGTCAACTTCGTCAGCTCTGCCAAGTACACGTCGACCGTTTCGCCCGGACGTAAGGTCCTTGCCTCAAGTTGCTCCCAAGCAGTGGTGGGGTCAATCGCAAACGCCTTGAACAGTGCCACCTTGATTTTCTCGTAGTCCTGTTTGCCCTCATGGCTGAGCTGTTGATACACCGCAAAGGCGCCGCCGGACAAGCGCAGAGGAACAACATGTTCGAGGTTTTTTACGCCAGACAAAAGGCAATGTAATTCCACCTTTTCCACCCAGTCAATTACCGGGTTCGATCCATCAAACTCTGGTATTAATTTGAGGTCAATTTTTTCCCCCATTTCGCCGAAATAGCTTGTATTCGTTTCGCAACTACGGCAATTGATTAACACACGCACGTCGGACGTCTAATCACACTGATGCAGTTGATAGACACTCCTTTGATCTTCTGAACATACTCCTTTTATTGTCCAAGTGTTCATCATCAGCCAATCGGTGGTCAGAAAAACAGTCACGTGAGGCCTGACGTCATCGCTCAAAAAACCACAGCCGCCATTAATTTAATTTCCGCCCTCCCCGCGATCATCCCAGCAGGTAAGACAACACGTGCAAACACGTGGTCGCTTTCTTCCTTCATTCTGTTCGACTTTACAAAAAGGTTCGAAGTCATCAGGTTTCATCTTCCGAAACTTCTAATTCTATGTTACTTCCGGTTGATTGTCTGCCCCTGTCTTCGAAAAAGGAAAGCAAATAAATTGTGATTCACAGCTAAACTAAAGTGCCGGTTTTTGTACTACCTAACCATAAATGGCCTTGTCCAACTTTGTTTGTTTTGGGTGGTAAGGCTGCATAATACGGGGGCCCCCGGGCTATGCGCCAACAAACGGAAGCGCAAAAATGAAGCCTTAATAATACGGGGTCACCTGGCTGTGCGCCAACAAACGGAAGCGCAAAAATGAAAGCTCTATTGGTAAAAATGAAATTAAAAGTCTATCGATAAAAAACAAACAAACACCTAAATTTAAACAGGATACAAATTGTTAATTTTATTTACTAATGCAGTAAAAACTTCTTCGTGTTCTTTTCTAAGCAAATATACTCCCATTGATGAGGATTTCTATTAGTGATCAACCATGAATTTTAGATATTTTGTGTTTCCATACTAGTATCATTAGAATCAACGAAATTATCTTCGTGTATGATCACATCATGATGATAGCCCAAACCACTGTAGGCAGTCCAGCCATAACTTATAATTCTTGTCTCCGGCATTATCTTCCTCTGTATAACTTCTAAAGTTTCCTAGCTTCGGTTATTTACTTACAAACCCATCGGCCCATTACATGGTAGACCCACGAACACATACTCTCGAATCTTTTAATAATTTAAATTCTATAAGAAAATTAAATAATCTAGTAGTAGTCGACATGCGGTAAAGTAATTTAGCAATTTCAATTTTCTATTGATTTTAACTTTTGCGCTTCCGTTTGTTGGCGCATGAGCACAGGTGGCCCGTCGGGAGGGGGGTATTATGCAGCCTTACCGTGGCCACCGAGAGTTACTACTCTGTGTCAACTCTCGGTGGCCATGGCCTTACCCCCTGAATTTCGTGTTTTTCACTCGAATCAATGGCGAAACCCGAAAAAAAACGATATAACGGATTTTTTATTTTTTATTAAAATTCCACTCAATAGTTTTTGCTAATTTTTGGTGTACATACCTATTTTTGCTGCATACATAAGTATATCAAAGAGTTTTCCAGTTGCGTTTTTCATATTACCCTCATCTGTAGAAACACCGTATTTTTAATATAATAGACGTGAAATATATTTATGCAAATAAATCTAAATTGCACACAAATTTATTCTAGATTAATTGGAGGGATTTAAAAAAAGAAAAAAATTATTATTTCAGTTAATCTTTTGAATGTTAACAATTAATCATCACTAGCAACGATGGGGTAATAGTGCTATTACATGGTTCGATGTTTTTATTTTTTGTAATAAATGATGAATCTTATTTTTAGCAGAGTTGATGGGGGATATGTAGCGATGTATTACATTATTAATAGCTTTTTCATCCAATTTAAAGTTCGAGTGCATTTGGTTACAGTAGAATAGATTTATGTAGTGGGAATTACTGAGCTGATTATTATTAGTATTGTCTAAGTTTCTAATCATTAAATTTATTTATTCGTCTACATAATTGGGAAAGTGATTATTAATTAATACTAATAATAATCAGCTCGATAATTCCCACTACATAAATCTATTCTACTGTAACTAAATGCATCCAAACTTTAAATTGGATGAAAAAGCTATTAAAAATATAATACATCGCTACATAACCCCCACCAACTCTGCTAATAAAATAAGATTCATCATATATATATATATATATATATATATATATATATATATATATATGTCAGATATAGATACGAACCTGTTGTTTTTCCTTTGGTTGTAGTGTTGGAATTGCTGGCTGGCGAGGTTGGCAATGAACGGCTTCCAACAACAAGGTAAATAAAATCATCCGAAAAGTGAGCATCTTTTTCAGCTGGTGTTTAATTCAATGTCCAACAATAACATAGACAAAAAGGGGGGGAGGGTGAAGAAAAACATGAGATTTTAAATAGAAATCTTTCATATATAGATTATGTTTTTAAAAATAAATTTTAAAAGTTCACTCTGACAAAATACCTCTCGGAATTTCAGTGAGTTTTTTTTCTTCTAATAATAAAAAAAAAACCCACACGCCAAAAAAACTAAATACACATAGACTTCTTTCACATGTATAAATATGTGTTCGGCCATTAATATAGTATTAGACGGAAGCGGAAGTCTGTGCTGAACTTGACAAAACAAGAAATTTTAACTTGTTTTAAAATATTAATAAAATATTATCTTGAAAATATAAATTTTTGTTTAAAAAATCAAGCATATATTATAATTGTTCAACGAGTACATTATTTAACAGAAACAGATGTATTTTGTTAAATGTTTGCATTTTTATCTAATTTCTTCAAATGTTAAGGTATTCACTGCGGAAAGCCAGCGGAAGTAGATGTTAGACGACTCAACAAGTCATAACTTAAATTTAAATAGAGTAAACCAAACTCATCTCTTGAAGTGTCCAGCAGCCATCGTCGCTGATAATTGTTATTATTATTGTAATTGTGATAATAATAATAATAATAATAATAATAATAATAATAATAATAGTAGTAGTATTGTTATCATCTTGACTTGACGTGTGTGTGTATATATATATATATAGAGAGAGAGAGAGATTGTATATCACCAGGTTCTGTTGTTGCTGATTGTTATTCTGGAATAACATAACGATATTTTTTTTACCCTAAAGATTTTTACTCAACATCATTCGCTATGTTTCCTACGAAGGGATGATCCACCGGATGCTACACCTATGCCCAGTTTTTAAAAACACAGAGGATAATATATTTTCTAGGTAGGTATAAAACAAATCAACTTTTCTTTTATCATTGTTGCTTTCATTTTTACTGTAGTCTGTCTCAAACTCATTTTTTCCCCTCAAAACCTAAATGCTATGCAAAAATATGTCCTTTGAAAATTTTGAATTTAAGATTTCAGGTTCAATCCGAATGGAAAGATTCCGTCTAACATCAAATTATATAGTTATAAAAATATATTAGACGTCATGTTTCCAAATAAAGAGCTCAATGTATTTAATGTACAGAGCAAATATGTTAAGCTTAAAGGGTAACTTTCTCTAACTCATCTCAGACAATAATTATTTCGGCCTACTGGCCTTATCAAGTCTGGAATGTGTACTGCATGTCATTTAAAATCACACTAGATGAAACCGGAAGAGATTAGTTATTTATTAATTAATGTCGAAAAAAAATCATAGGTAACCAAGAGTGAAGCTAGCTGGAGAGTGAGGTTGCGAAAAAAATAAAAACTTCCTTCGCAACCCTCTCTTTAGGTCTAATAACTTCAGTAGTTAGGTGACAAATTGACGATTAACGCTCTTCAGCAGTGAGAAAGGTTTTTATAACAACTGACCCCCCCCCCACTGCTATAAATTCTCTGCGACAATCGTCCTTCTTCTTAGATATTTGAAGAACGTCCTCAGTCGCCAGCAGCCACTCTCTGGTAAGTTACCGCTCCTCCTATTTTCCACATTCTCCCAACAAAAAATTTAAAAAAAAAAAAACTTTGCGTGACCCTGCAGAGGGACAGACAGGTGCTAGGCCTTAGTCGGGGGCCACCTGGAGGTAACAGTGGTTCAGGGTACCCTCATTCTGTCCCTTAGCCGGAGCTCCGCTGTTGGTTGTAGTTTTCGTCATACCCAGGACTATGAAATTATTGATCAGGAAGAAGACTCGGTCTTCCCCTCCGTCTTCTTCGAGGTGCACAATCACAGCAGTACCACTAAGCTATTTCAATGCCAACACACTCAAAGTGGTACCACTCATCACAAGAATTGCAGCATATCATATGAATTCCTTTGAGGTCTATTACAAGTAGGACACAACCAGATTGTGTCATCTCTTTCCTGAGATGAGGATTCCGGGTTTCGGCTGCTGCCTGAAGCGACAGGCACAGAAGGATCAGCATGATTAGGATCACACCCCTCAGAGTCCGCAGAAGATTGCGAAATCTCCATCGGGTACAGATGTTTTAGGGAGTGAACCTTCACATGACCATCACCCCGTTTGACACGAGCCGTTCTCACTATCCCATCATGTCCTGGGAAGACCTCCAGTATAGTTCCCAACATCCAAAAGGGTCGTGGTTTTAGAGGGCTCTTGACCAGTACTACATCATTCCTTTGAATACGGTTCTGGAATGGTATCTGGGATCTTCCTGGAGACCTTCCTTAAGATCAAGGAGGTACTCATTGTACCAAAGTTCCCTAAACCTTGTCAACCATTGGTTCCGCAGTTCAATTGTCTCAATCAACCTTTGCCGGCTGGGAGGAACGAAAGAGGAGAGATCATCTCTTTTCAGATACAGTAACAAGCCTGGGCTCTTGTTAGGTGTTAAAAACATATTCGGTGTGATCACTGTCAGTTGCCTTTCAGAGGACTCTTGATAAGTGAGGGGTCGGTTGTTTACTGCCCTCTGAATATCAGAGACAATAGTCAGGAAGGTATAATAATCGACCTTACCCCTACCAATAACCTTGTAGAGGCAGGTTTTTAAAGTCTTGATGTTACGTTCCCAAGCTCCCCCAACCCAAGGGGAAAACAAAGGAATTGTTTTCCACTTAATATTACAGGACCCAAACTTGTCTTGATAGTCCTGAAGGTGACGAACACGGCTAAACAGTCTTCCACTGCCCAGAAAGATCTTTGCATTATCACTAAGAATTGATTCCGGAACATCATGCACATTAGTGAATCAGACCAGGGCCTGAAAAAAAGACAAGATGCTCATATCAGGAACAACCTCGATATGTACTGCCCTTACACTTAAGCAAGTGAACAGTAACAGGTACATTTTCCTCTCCGTGTTCCCTTCCTTCACCCAAAAATGTCCCGTGAAGTCAACTCCAGTATTCCTATAAGGCACCTCGAATTCGACACGAGGGAGTGGTAGGCTGGCTACGTTATCTGGCAGTACCTTGAACCGAAGAATGGTCTATGGAAAAAAAGAGTCTATCTCACCAAAGGGGATGAGACCAGCAGGGATAGAGAAAGCCCGACCCTGCAGACAAGGACCCAAATGCTGCACTAGATCAAGTCCCATAATTCCCTCTATAGAGACCAAATCAGTACCAGATTCAAATTGCCCAGCCAAAGAACATCCGTTCCGCTTGAACTCCTCCAACAATAAGCTCCAACCCTTCAGACGAACAGACAAGTCTAATGTGTCGGCAACCAGCACCGGAAAGTGCTTAGTATAGCTGGACCCTAAATTAACCTCCAGCACCACCTCCTTTAACTTCCGCTCGCATTCTCCAAGAAGGGTAGTCAGCTTCAAGCGACAATCCAATCCATCAGAAACCACAGATCCCAAGGAGTGCAAGATGTCACCAGACAAATAAGTTCGGCCACTGCCAGTATCTAGTAGACAATTCACTGAAATAGTCTTCCCTCCTCGACCAAAGGTAACACAAATGACAGGAGGCAATTTACTGGAATACCCAGAGGGAGGTTGGAAATCCGAAACAACCTGGAAAGAGGCATCTCGGTGTGTAGTGGATCCTCTGGATTTAGAAAAAGTTACACGTGGATTACTTCGATTAATCCCTAGGGAAGGACTAGGCACGCCGCCGCCACCTTTAATTTGTAGGCGTTTAATTGCCTCACTGGTGTCTCGCAATAAGACAGACAGAGATGGAATTCTACTTCCGCATAATAGAATCAACTCTCCTTTCAACTCTCTTGGAAATTTCAAGAACAGAAGTTTGGCCATTAGTCGGCTCCTATCGAATCATCTTCAGAGAAGTAGCAAGAAAGTGAGTGGGCCAACTCTTCCAAGATCGAAGCAGTCCTGCTAATGAAACCCCCAAGATCAGCATAAGAACTCTCCCTTTTGGCAGAGAAATCGATGATATCTTGGAAAATCTTGTCAATGATGTAATTTACATCTAAATATTCCTTTTTTAATACAGAGAGTGCCTACTGATAATTTGCATTGACACAACTCAAGTGATTAATCAACAGCAGAGGTCTCTCAGACAAGGAGCATTTTAAGAAATTCAATTTCTCCGCATCGTTTGCCATGCCCGCGACACAATTTTCAAATCGGGATAAAAAGTTGTGGAAACTCATTCAGTCATTCTCCATTTCACGACCACTAAACGTGGGTCCCGTGATCTGCACCTGGGGAAGTCTCACTGAAAACGATGAATGAGTTCTATTCAGGGTAGATTTCGATATATATGGAAGGGACTGTTGGTCCAAATATCCACTGGCCTCTGGCACATGTAGAGAGGAACAGAGATCTTCTAATTCCTTTCGTATAGACATTTGAGAATATAACCAATCCGATTCCATTTGCTCTCTCGCCTCACCAGATGTGCAGGAAATCTGGAGTTTGCAGATGACTATCTCTATTTCATTGATGTACTCCAACATTTCCCGATGAAATACTGAGAATATAGCAGAAGTAATTTCCGATCCATGGGACAATCGCAGCCTTCCCTTAATTTTCATCTTCAGAATGGAGATCCTTGTAAGGTGCTGCTCCCTGGAATCTGCCACAGTAGGTGTGTTAGAAGCCTCCATATCTCAACAGGGAAGGTGAACACAAGATTCAATATATCTAACCGTTGTAAAGTTAGATTTTCTTCCTTCAGGAAGTAGTGTCGCGTTTTTTGTTTTTTTCGCAAAATGTCGAAAAAAAATCATAGGTAACCAAGAATGAAGCTAGCTGGAGAGTGAGGTTGCGAAAAAAATAAAAACTTTCTTCGCGACCCTCTCCTTAGGTCTAATAACTTCAGTAGTTAGGTGACAAATTGGCGATTAACGCTCTTCAGCAGTGAGGAAGGTTTTTATAACAACTGAACCCCCCCCCCCCCCCCCCCACTGCTATAAATTCTCTGCGACAATCGTCCTTCTTCTTAGATGTTTGAAGAACGTCCTCAGTCGCCAGCAGCCACTCTCTGGTAAGTCACCGCTCCTCCTATTTTCCACATTAATTATCCAAATAAATAAATGCAAAAGTTTTTCCTCCACCTATCCTAACTATATTAAATATTGGCAGATGCGAAGGACATGGAGGACCGCTGGCTTCCGGTGAAACAAGCTTAAAGAAAGTGTGTACGGATGCCTGAAAGTGATACATTTTTTTTATTCATATTAATTTCAGACTTTTCTTTCATCATAATCCAATAATTAACATAATACAGACTATTTGAAAAATAATTTATTTGTTTTTATTTGATTGTTTTCAAAACATTTTTTTAAATAATAGTGAAAACCTTTTTTCTTGGAAATGGAGTAACTTCTGGAATCAAACTTTTTTTTTAGAAATGGAAATGCCCTTAACCCTAACCCTCTCAAAAAACATTATTTTCACTAAATATTTCCCAAAAAACATTAAATAAAAAAAAAACACATTTCGTTTCTCAAAAACATTATTTCTTAAAAAAAAAAAGATTATTCTATTTTGTTTATTTTCTTCAATGAAAATTTTTTTAAAGTTTTGAAAACAATCAAATAAATTATTTTTCAAATAGTCTGTATTATGTTAATTATTAGAATATGATGAAAGAAAAGTCTGAAATTAATATGAAAAAAAAGAAAAGTCTGAAATTAATATGAAAAAAAAGAAAAGTCTGAAATTAATATGAAAAAAAAGAAAAGTCTGAAATTAATATGAAATAAAAGAAAAGTCTGAAATTAATATGAAAAAAAAGAAAAGTCTGAAATTAATATGAAAAAAAAGAAAAGTCTGAAATTAATATGAAAAAAAAGAAAAGTCTGAAATTAATATGAATTAAAAAAAATTGTATCACTTTCAGGCATCAGTACACACTTTCTTCAAGCTTTTTCCATTGGAAGCCAGCGGTCCTCCATGTACTTCCATCTGCCTAAATATTAATATCAAAACAGCTTATACTTATTTAATTCTATAACACATAGTCATTTGAAATACCGTATATATAGTAATCTGCAAACACCCACAAACAGTTTTAGGTATTCTCAATTTACATATTTCTTTTATAAACAGTTCCTAATAAATTAATATTCTATAATATAAATTTGTAATTTGCATTGTCACATTTTCGCCATATTTTCGTCGATAGTAAAACATCTGATGTTGCTGGGATGCTGAGAACATATACTGCACTTTGAATTATTTATTTGCTATAAAGTAACAATTTAGCACAAGGCCATCAAAAGTCTGTGAAAAATGGGGGTCGTTGATCATCTTTTGCCTAAAATAATAAAGTTCTTTTAACTAGAATCATCGGCACTTATACAGAATAGGGACACGAGCGAATTTATTTTAGAAGAGATCCAATAGTGTAAGACAACTCACTTTTTTAAGTACGTAATTTCTCCGAAAATGGAAAATATGCATTATTAAAGAAGTAATGCAAATTCAATTAATTAATAGAACATTTATCGACAGTATATTGATAAAAAATTTATTGAAGAAAATAGAATTTGGAAAAATCGTCAGTCATCGGGTTTGGTTTAAAAAAAAAATTTTTTTATTTCAAAACGAACAGTCTGCTTGTTTGGATTAACGGATTTTTAATTTTTTTTTATAGTTTAAAAATTAAATTATGGAAGAAATTAAAATTTGTGAAAATCAGCAGTATATTGATAGAACATTTATTGAAGAAAATAGAAAAAGAGAGTTGCCTGCCCCTTACACTATTAGAGCTCTTCTAAAATAAATTCGCTCGTGTTCCTATTCTGCATAAGTCACCACAATACTGTAGCAGTCATAAATAAGATTTACTTTGTAATGTGTACCAGTGTCCCTGTGAGCTTCTTTAGCCAATCAGCTCGCAGGGCGCATTGATATCATTAGTTCCCTAAGGGACTACTTGAGCTCCCTTAGGATATTGCAGATGATGATCAGACGGTACCCTGGCACCAGCCAGGAAGTATCGCCTCAGCCTCTCTCCTGCCTCCTTGTCCACTGGATGCTCACGGCGCCTGCTATCTTCACCTGAAGATATTTGAACTAAGAACTTAATTTCTTCTTCTTTCGGACACTGTCCTAAGTTTCTTCCACCTATACCAAATGGTATAGGTAACCTTAAATACGAATAAACCCCTTTCGTCGTTGTTGTAAAAAGGTTTCATTATTTTGTTAATTCATTTCGTGTGTTAAATTAAGATAAGGGATAACAAATCCCTCTATTCTTACAATACCATACTTACTCTAGGGGCCATCCTACTACAAATATCTCCACATTTATTTGAAATTTTATTTTTCCATTGTTGGGGGAAAGAAAGCAGAAAATAATGTGAAATATAAAAAAATATATCCGATATCTTCCTCCCGGATGTACTCTGAAGGGGGCCAAGGCAGTAGTTGGAAGGGGAAAGGTTTGCTAAAAGAATTGCTCCTTCAGCGACCCACCCAACAGGGTCTGGTAAAAAAAAAATGGAGTCTCTGGTTGGAACAAAGTCGTACTGTTGACGCCGACTCGTAACAGTCTGCCTATGTTGTGCAAATGGCCACCCATTCGAAAGATAGTCTGTCGATCTCGTTGAGGGGTTGACGTGTGAATCCGAATGAACTCCTCAGTGTCGAAGTTCCTTCAGCATCGTAAAAGTCTGTCCATATCCACTACTGTAAGTGGAAAAAACTGTAGTTGAAATGTCTCACTCGTAAGAGAGCCTGTCGATATACTACTTTAAGTAGAAAACTGAATTTCAATAGAGTCTGTCGATCTCGTTGAGGGGTTGACGTGTGGATCCGAATGAACTCCTCAGTGTGGAAGTTCCTTCAGCATTGTAAAAGTCTGTCTGAATGGGGAATGGCGGCGGCCGCCGTTTACCATATTGGCCACTGCCAATGTTCGCACTGAATGAGAAAAGGCAGAACCTAGATATAGGTCTTTGTACTACCTCTCCTCCCTTAAACAAAAATGGCCTCGTCTAACTTTGCTCCGTTGGGTATCATATTCCCCCTCCTGAAGGCCTCACCCACTCAATAGGCTCAGCTGTCTGTATTTTTTTTACACCATAAATATATTTATATACACAAATTCATTGGTAGCAGGGAGAGGGAAAACAAAAACCGGTTAGTAAGACCCTCCCACCCCTTTTTAAATAATAGACCACCCACTGTTTTCCAGTTTGTTCAAAAACAAGCAGGTCAATCTCTAAATGGGAGAAAAAAAGAAATAGAGATGGTTTCCTTCTAAGATAAATACAATTTGGGGGGAGTGGGCATCTTGGAGGATCCCTATTACCAAGGTAGAGGGGTACTTATTCACTCAACTAGCTAAGCTAAGAGGATAAACTTACTCAAAGCGCTGGAGTCTGATAGGAACAGGAACCGCTTGCACACTTTGATTTTAGTAAAAAAGCCAAGGAACCATAAAAATAATTTTTTCATGGCTAGGCATTTTTAAATGAATGGAGAAAAAAAACTGATTTAATCTATTATTGTATTATATTTTAATGTGGAAGGGTAGTGTTTTATCGGTTCTGTTGTCATAAGACAATTGTCCCAAGAATGACTTCCTCTTTTTTAAGGGGGTAGGGATAATCCTCTTGAGTATTAAATCCTCCTTTGGGGAGGGAGGGGGGGATAATGTAGTATTTGTTCTGTGGTCATGAGACCAATTTTTGCAGGGACTACTTTTTTTTGTGTGTAGTATCTGTTGCAATAATACCATACTCACAGACATTATCTTCTCCTATTATGGGGTGATCCTCCCCAGTATTACCTCCTCTTTTTAAGGGGGGGGTGTATAGTATATGTTCGTTCCTCATGATACCATCCTCCCAGGATTATCTTCTCTTTTATTTGGAGGGTGTGTAGTGTACTATCTGTCCTATTGTCATGATATCATCCTCCCAGGCATTAACTTTTCCTGGGGGAGGAGCGTTTGTCATGGTACTATCCTTTCAGCAATTTCCTCCTCCTTTGTGGGGTGGAGGTCAATGTAGTATATGTTCATTCACCATGATACCATCCTCCCAGACTAGCAAAAATATGTGACTGGAGAGAGCATATATTTGCTATTTATTGTATATTGTCTGATTTATCATCCAACGTATTGGGTGGGTGGGATTTACAATGGTTTCAGCAACTCGAAGTATGAAAAAAAACGAACTCAACGTGAGATGAAAGAAAAGATAAACTGCTTCCGGGCTGTAGCAGCTCCTTTACGACTATAGTTGCTTTGCTGCTTACAAGCAAACAAATCATCCTTGTACCAACAGTAACAAAAGTTGGTAGTTCTCAATAAAACACGCTAACATACAAAAACTCAAGTCCGATGTCAACCGACTTTTCTCACTCCACTTCTATCTGAACTATAGGGGTGCAAAACATTCGTTTTTATAGCTTTTCTAATGTAGCATCATCCAATCAAAACGAGAGGACTTCAAAGTTAAGTTAATATACAAAATAGTTACAGATTTAATTTCTGTTCCTACTTGACAGACACCACACACA
Source organism: Sepiola atlantica (assembly GCA_963556195.1). Taxonomy (NCBI): domain Eukaryota; kingdom Metazoa; phylum Mollusca; class Cephalopoda; order Sepiida; family Sepiolidae; genus Sepiola; species Sepiola atlantica. The sequence goes on along the minus strand of OY744520.1, from coordinate 134,523,428 downwards.
ATTCTATCGCTTCCCCCACCACGTCAAATTCTGGCAAATTAAATTCCTACAATATTTATTAGTTTGTATTTGTATTATTCAAACTACTGTTCTCATCTTGGATGTTATTCTCACAATGTTTCAGCCGATGTAACTCCCGACCTTCTTCAGGTGTATCTTGTTGAATTCGGGAATCTGTACAGAATTTCAAGCGTAACTATAGAATCAAATAACACTTACTGGCATAAGGACCCCAACTAGCATCCATCTGATAGAAAAACTCTTGTTTGAATGCAGGAACATTTATACAGTAGAATGTCAATTTATAATTCTCAGCCAATTAGAACTCAGAGAATGGACTTACCTTTCTGAGTATAATGGGACATTCTAGCCTTAGTATCAACTGGCGTTTTAGTGTGCTTGGCACTTTACTCATTTTGTTAGTCAACTGGACACAGTTGAGCTCTAAGTATCGAATTCCATATGGCGCTACGAACAGGATATATATGGATTCTGAAGATTGGGAACATTACCTTGTCAAGGCAGGGATCTCTGCTAGAACATATGATGTCACATTAGCAAGTGAGAAGCTAACAAAGAAGAACCTACAAATGATGGATCGGGCCATGTTAAAAGAGCTAGGGGTCACATCAATGGGAGAAACCATTTCAATCCTTAAACAAGCTAAGGAACTCTTTGCACAGGCAAACTGCTCCAGCTCCATTTTGAAAGAAACCCCCAACAATTCAGAATTGATTGGGAAGTATTCACCAAAATGACAGGTATGCCGACATCTCAGGCCAACATCCAGCTATAAAATTCTGCTGATGAGTTTGTCCAGAATGCCATAGTAAACACCCACCCTAAATTCTTCACCATTGACCCAGATAAGCTACTAGGAATGATAGAGGCATTAGTCACATAAAGGTCAAATCGCATTGTTTATCGACTTTTGCCTCCATGTCACAGGGTGAGACTGAGACAATACAGAATTATCTTGTCCGCCTCCAGGCCACAGTCGTGGACTGCAATTTTTTATGTCCCCTTTGTGAGCATGATCTGTCTGATATGTACATCAAGGACCAACTCATCAGGGAAATAGCGAACGACACACTCCAAGCAGACCTGCTGACCAAAGCCGAAACACTTAAAACTCTTGAACAAAATATCCACCATTCTGAGGCATTTGAATCGGTATTGCAAGACTAAACTTCAACGACTGACACCTTCGACATAGCTATTACACGGATATCTACATACCGCAAACAAAAAAACATAAAGGTCATGTTCGTATCAGCACCTCCCCAAACTGTGATAACAACTCTACTAAACTTTTGAGTTTGCATGGACTGTGGTAGCCACCATCATGGCACCCCGGGAACAAGCTCCCGCCAGTTAAAATGTCCAGCATGGGGTCAAACATGGAGTAATTGTGGGATTCTCTTATCGCTCATATCACGTTTAACCATAGTTGTACATGTATCCCTTGTTTGGTTAAACGTGATATGAGTGATAATCTCGTAATAGAAAGTCCAAGGATGGTACCGGTCAGATATTACACAGAAGATATATTTTTATATCATATATTTTCCAAAATTACTAGTAAGGTCTCCATTTGGCATTGTGGTTGGAATCACTAACGAAATGTCTTAACTTTTAGGGTTCGATCTCACTCACCTTTCTTGTTTTTTTGTTTTTTTTGTATTGTCAGTTTCTGAAATAGTAACCAATAACAAATTTCTTTGCATAGCAGAGTTACTTTTTTTTTTACTAAGAACAAACTTTTGTTTGTCAATGAATGTGTTTTACCAACAATCAAATGGATTTCATAAAGTTATTATGTAATATAAGAATACGTAAAAACGTAGTTTAATAATTAAAAAAAAGTTATACACAGATCTATGCTACCTATTAATAAAACTACTTTGATTAAAGTTTATATTTTTTATTAATTAAAACAAAATGATTACTTTTTACCAAAAATCGGGTGAACTGTCTCACAGAAAAAAATTTAGCGATTTAAAAAAAAAAATTTTTTTTATTTTATTTAAAATAAATTTTTTTTTAGAAGAAGAACAAACTTATGTTTTTAAATGAATTTAAAAAAATGTGTACACTGATTTTATTTTGCTTGAAAGTGAAATTATTACAATGTTTTGTTACATCTGGAAGGAGGCAAGTAATTTGATTTGGTTCAAATTCTGTAGAAGCACGTGTGATTACATACTAAATTACGCCGATTTGTAATTAAAAACATTTTAGCTTTTAGATATATACACTAGGCAAAGAATTAAGAGATCTGAAAGAAAATCAAAGTTTTACGATTTTTAAAAAAGAGATAAAATATTACGTTTGAAATATAAATGTAAAAACCCTTTAAGTGACTAAATACAGTGATATGATACTTAAAATGTTTTTGTCATCGTTTAGTAAAGAAGTAATCCTTCTTGACTGAGGCAAATGTTTTTGAGTACCATTTATGCACGTAAATATTTTTTTTTAATTTCCCCCAGGAAGCACATATTAAAAAACAAATAATTAAATATAATACAGTGTAACCCGGATATAAGAGACCCGGATATAAGAGATATTATCTCTGGTCCCGTCCTCCCCAATATAAGAGAGTTCGTTTTGAGTGACATTGTAATGTCGTAAATCAGACACCCTCTACCTTATGATTTTGCTTTCTGTGCTGCCCGCTTTTTTGCCGACTTTGCTTGGCGTTGCATTTATCTGGACAGCACCTTCACTTTACCCGCTGTTCTGTTGAGTCAGAAGTTTGTTTGTTTGTTAATTTTGCCATTGAAAACCGTTTGCTTGCGATCATTGCGATTAGTGATGTCAGTGTTGGCATCTTAACGAAAAACTCTGAGCAGTTGGAGCTCATTGACGATGTCAACGTGAAGAAACTCAAACTGGCCGCTGCGGCCCAAAAGTACGGAATCGGAATCGGTTATTCAACAGCAGCAAAAATTCTCAAGAAAGAAGACGATCTCAGATCTTGCATGCAAATGAACAGAAACACTAATTGCAAACGAAAGCGCCAATCTCGAAGTTGATTTTTGAACCGAGCAATGGCTGGCTCATGCGCTGGAAGCAGGCCAATAACGTTTCGTTCAAAAAATTTCATGGCGAATCAACGTCAGCAGATTACGTTTCTGCCAACGAATGGGTGACAAACGTTTTGCCGCAACTTTTTTGTGGATATGATGTAAAAGATGTTTAGAACTGTGATAAAACGAGACTTTTCTACAAAGCCATACCGTCTGAATCTTTGCGATTTGCCGGCGACAAACATTCAAATGGGACAAAAGTTCCCAAAGACAGACTCACGATGCTTCAGTTCACAAACATGGAAGGCAGTGGAAAGCAAGCTGTGGTTGTTGGTAAGTCGGCAAAACAACGCTGCTTAAAAATTTTCGAAACTCTGCCGTTTTCTTTCTTCGCTAATCGTAAAACCAGGATGACTAGTCAGCTGTTTACTGACGTTATGAAAACGCTTCATCGAAAAATGATTGCTCAAAATCGAAAGATTATTCTGTTTTTGAACAATGCAACTTGTCATAACTTACTTCCAGGTACAAATCTGTCAAACATCAAATTGTCGCTCATGCCACCAAACACCACCAGTCTCATTCGTTCATTCAAAGCGTATTATTGTCAGGAACTTGTTTGAATGCAAATCGCCGCTGTCCGAAGTGGCCAAGCAGATCACTGTTTTTAAGGATATGCACATGATGAAACAAACACTTTTCATGGTCAAACCGTCAACAATTCAAAATTGTTTGAAAAAGGCCGGCTTTGTCATTGAATCACAAGCTGAAGTGGAAGAAATACTTGGCGAAAATGATCAAGTTTATTCACCATCGGGCATGGAGAAACAGATTTTGATGAATTTATCAGCTTCGACGAGAGTACACAATGTTATGGAGAACTGACTGACATGGACATCACACATGGTATAAAATCGGATGATCAAGATTTTAACGAAGATGATGATGCTGAAAGTGTAAGTTCTGAAGTTTCTGCAAGTGACAAACCAGTGCCAAATTCTCTAGCTGCATTGAATGCGCTTGAAACTCTGACAGCCTACTTTGAAGCAAAAAGCAGTAATCCTGATGGTGCATTGAAAATGATTTACGGACTGTATGAAAGAGATTTCTGTACAATCAAAAATGACTGATTTTTTTAAGAAAAAGTTAATTTTTACTGAATTATTTGTGAAAACTGATCGAAAATGTATTTTTGTCTGTATTTTTGTGTTTTTTTATGTCTATAACTGTTAAATAAACTAGTGTTCTGTACGTAAAAAGCGTTATATGAAGTGTTCCCATACTTACCTAAACAAAATAGACCAAACCCGGATATAAGAGCAACCCGGATAAGAGACTTCTTCTCCGGTCCCGACAGCTCTTATATCCGGGTTACACTGTATTTCAAAAGCTCTTTTAAAAAAATACTTAAAACACCTTAGGGTTTTAAAAAAATGCTAGTTTATAATAAAAAAAAAAAAAAAAAAAATCGGTTTCGATTTATTGTTTTTCTTTTTTTTTTTTTAAAATTGATATCGCATCTTTAATGCTTCAAAAGGTATTTATTTTACCTATTCCTTATTAAATTTAACAATAGATGCTTTTAAAAAAAAAAAATATGAACCTTAAAACACTTTATACAAATCACGTGCGCATTCACGTTCTCATATTTGAAAGTGGGAAACAACAGCTAACCCCTTTGGCCCGGCTGGAACAACAAAAGCCGGTAGGAAAAAAAAAATACAAATCCGATGACATCAGGATATATTACACACCGATGATGCCAAGTTTTTGGCGAAATATCTGTATCACTTTAAACTAACAAAAACAAAAAAAAAATGCTAGTTTATAATAAAAAAGAAAAAAAATCGGTTTCGATTTATTGTTTTTCTTTTAAAAAAAAAAAAATTGATATCGCATCTTTAATGCTTCAAAAGGTATTTATTTTACCTATTCCTTATTAAAAGTAATAAAATTTTGAATAGCAAAGCTCGGGTAATCTAATGATTACTTGTTTTTCTTTTCAGAACATTTGGCTTCCATGCAACAACATTTAAAAAATGTTACTTACAAAGCTACTATTACTAAGACTATATAGAAAAAGGAAAAAGTTTGTAAATTTATTTTAAAACATAAATTTTTTTTTTGTTTATCTTATGTAAGTGAGAATAATTCAAAAAGAAATATATAGTCTTTTAACTACATGTCAGCTACTACAACTAAGACTATATAGAGAAAGGGTGGGGGAGAAGACACTCAAGAAAAAACAAACATTGTGTACGGTTATAGTGTCCCAAATACTCTTAGCTAAGTAAGAAAATTAAAATTGTATCAGTCTGGAAAGATTTCTCCTTCACAGATTTTTTTGTATTTATTTCTTTTAAACGTTAGTTAAAAGTTGTAAAAGAAATATAGATTTTTGTAAATAACATTTTTTTAAAACTTGTTTTGTGTTACTTTTAAAATCTAAAGAAGTTTAGTGGTAATACCGTCTTCATCGTAGAAGAAAATTTAGTGGTTTGGTTGTATAAATGGGAGTGGTCAAATAAATTGCGCATGTGTAGATCGAACAGATAACAAAGAAACAAAGAAATTTGCCCCACCCCTTATGAAAACGTGATCAGTTTACTGCCTTTGAATGAATATTTATTTCTAATTTTGACATATTATGTGTCCGAAAGAACGTTGGTGAAGGAGATACCAAATTTATGAAGCTGTGTCGAGAATTTTCGAAGCCTTTTGCAGACAGACATACATACATACATACATACATACATACATACATACATACAACTGGCTTTGATGTATTAGAAAGAAGATATTGATAATTATTTGGACAATTGTTTTTTGTTCTACAATTTGAAATTATTTTCCGTAGCCCCTATGTATACTTTTTGTTATTGTTGATATGATTATTTACTTTGTATATGACATTAGTTGTTAAGTATTTATTTATTAGTGGGCAATTATTTTTTATTCTACAATTACATAAGTTGTTACTATTATTAATACTAATAGCATTAGTACTACTATTACTGTTACTATTGCTAATTATTGTTTGTGTTTATTAATTTTTGATTGCATGTTATCCATGCAACAATAACTAAGTTTGACACCATTCCTATTTATAAGTTTATTGGTTTTAGAGAAATGTTTATCTATCATCTTCATCATCATATTCGGTTTAACATTCATTTAATATGCTTGCATGTGTTGGACAGCTCTTAGAAATTGACTTCCAAGCTAACCTATCTCTGACCAGGTCTTATTTATTTCTCTTTCTCTCAAGTCCACCTTTATGTTTTCCTTGGTTTTTCTCTGTGAGCTGACTCTGCTGCTTCAATTATTCTACATCTACTAACCTAGGAACTCTCAACCATTCTTTCAATGTGGCCATACCATTGAAGCCTTCTGTTTTGCATGCATCTCCCTATACTGTCCAGATTTAATCCTTTTCTGACTTCATCAGATCTAAGCTTGTCTTGAAGACTTGTTACACATCCAACGTATCATTCTTATATCATTTCTCTTCATGCACGCATGTCTTCAACCCTCACTACCCAGGTTTCACATAATCACACTGCGTACACATGCCTGTTAGACTCTTTCTTTGGTAACGGTGGTAACACTCGGCTGGTTAGTAATGGCAACAGTTCTCTGAATTTACTCCATCCACTCCTAATTCTTGCTATAACATTAGCATGTGCTCCACCCTGTGCTCCAATGATATCACCAAAGTAACAAAATTTCTGAACAAACTCAATAACTTTGCCATCCACATATATTTTCTCCATATCTGAGTTCACATTCGTCTCTGTCGTCTTACACTTTTTGCACACAAACTGGTTGTCCTCTCTCAACCTACTAGTAATTCCACTGCATTTCATGTGTACCCAATGTCTGCATGTACTACAGAAAATTGAGTTGCACCCGACTCCCTTAACACAAACTAAGCATGGGAATTTTCCTCTTTCTGGGGCTTTCCAACACTACAACCACTGATCAACACTTTTAACTTAACAAGTAAACCTTCCATTGTTTCACAGTCATCAGCATAAAGCATCTCTTCCAGACAATCCGGATGGAACTTCCAGAACAGTGCTTCTCATGACACAAATGAAAAGCAACTGGCTCAATACAGAGCCCTGATGTATTCTTACTTTAACATAAAAGATTTCACTAAATGTGCTGTTTTGAGAATTTCTGTAAATTATAAAGAATATTTTGCCAATTTGTGTCTTTACCTATCTTGTTGAACAAAATTATATTTCGTTTTCTATTACTTTTGTTTCTCTGTTATCATGTTTGCTGTTTTTTAAAGCTGTTTCATATTCTTTTTTGTATTGGTTGAATATATTTATATTGCTGGAAGTAGTGGCTAGTCTATAGCCTATTGACTTAAGGATTTGTTTGAAAACTGTGACTGAATAGTTAGATGGTTTATTAATAGATATTGTTTGTTTTTCTAAAAGGTTTGTATGTTCCTTTGTTTAAATTAAAGATTATGCCTACAAAAATGAAATTCTTTTAGATTGATTTTTATTTCTATGTCAAAACCTAAGTGTTTAAACATTTGTATTTCTTTTTTTATCTAAACTTCTGCTACATATGTTATAAAATATTATGAGACCGTCGTCCCTTTAAGTACCAATATTTTTCTAGCTATAGATAAAAGCTTATTATATATATCTCCCTCTTATATTAACTTGTATACTTCGTGACTTTCCATTACAACATTAAGGTTTGCATTATTTTTTTATTTATTTATCAGTATGTTATTGCTGTATGTATTTCTGCAGTGTTTTATTATTTGTATGTCATCAACAGGAATATCTACATATTGCTTGGAAAATTTTAATGTGTTATCTAGTGTTCTTTGATGGAAGGGTGAAAGTCTTTTCTATCGAAGTGTGTAAATGTGCAATTTCTTTTAATATTGTTAAACTATTTTATTGTGGTTTAAGTATTTTTCCATTGATTTGTAGTCAATATGTTTTAATTTTATATTTATTTTTTATATTTGTTTTCTTATTCTTCCTATATTGGTTTTAGTAGGGTTTAATTATCTACAAGACAGCTTATTTACAAAGTTTTCTTTGTGGTCTTATATATATATAATATATATATATATATATATATATATATATATATATATATATATGGGAAAATGAAAAAGGAAAACCAAAAAATGGATGTTTTTTATGTGTACATCAACGTTTCGTCTTTATTTATAAGACTTCATCAGGATGATAAAATAGAACATGGTCATGCACTAGAACATGGTCATGCGTTCAAATTTGAACAAGCCAAAATCACTAAATATATCCACAACAAATCTCGGCGAAGATTATTAGAAACTGCCCTCATCACCGCCTCCACCACCATCAAGCAACGTAATGGTTTCTTTAACCTATCACCCTTAATAAGCAAGATCATCCTCACAGAACAAAGACTCTTGCCTGATCATGGTTAACTTTTTTCATCTCCCACCTCTATAACACTCTCCCATTTACTTTTCCCTTTCTTTTTTTTTTTTTTTTTTTCTCCTTGAATCTTCATTTTCTCCTTACTTTTTCCTCACACTTTTAATACTGCAGTCCAAATAAACTTTCTCATGTTCCAAATATTTCAAATATTCCATACCCACCCTTTCAATCACCGCCCTCCTCCACCCCCCAATCCCTCACTCATTGCTATCATTTTCCAAATATTTCACACCCTATCACAACAAATCCTCCCTCTCCCCCACTCAACTATTTTCTCCCATACCCCTTCTTAAATTCCCTCATTTTCTCAAAACGCTCTCTAAGACCATAACTTTCGCCCATCCACCAAAATCACAGCCCCCCCTTCCTCTCTACCCATCCTCCTTTCCCTGCATACACCCCCCATACACAAACATTCCAACTTACTTTTTCCCCTTCAATCTTGAACCGCAGCCATCTGGTCAAACACCTCCCTCCCCCCCTCTTCCTCACCTCCCTCTCTGCCATCCACTTTACCCCTGCTCATCCTCCACCTCTTTCTCTTACCACCAGCCACAGTAGTCCTGGCTCACCCCATCCTTCCATTTTTTCCCCACTCATTCTTTTCTACATTCATTTCTATTTCTCCAACAAATACGGATGTCCACCCAGCAGTTGGCCACTATTTCATTCTATTTTTCCCAATATGTCTACCCTACATGTATCTGTACTTGCATGACATTTTTTCTCTATTTTATCATCCTGATGAAGTCTTATAAATAAAGACGAAATGTTGATGTACACATAAAAAACATCCATTTTTTGGTTTTCCTTTTTCATTTTCCCATCACGTCGGATTACTTTCATCCTTCTCTTCCCATATATATATATATATATAATATATATATATATATATATATATATACATATAACTATAAGTATTCTTTTAAATATTAAAGTGTTTTATACCTACAGACAACGTTGCTTCGGGGTTTCTACCTTCATCAGTGCAGGAGTGGCAGTTGCTGGCGGTCGCATGGGCCTGAACGCAGTTCGTAGATTCAGCCTAGAATCACGAACCTATACCCATGTGGCTGCGAGAAATCACCACAGACAGTAATTGAAATTGACGTACACTTATCTGAGAGGCGGGAGCAAGCGTCATGCTGTCGATAGTGTCTAACGCTCGAGTGGAATTTTGCGTAATCGCTTGGATGACAACAATCTTGTAATTCCAAACAAACTATTAAATCTTAAAGGGCATTAACTATGAATATTTTAAAAAATATTAAAGTGTTTTATTTACTAGTATATATATATATATATATATATAAACTAGTAGAATACCCATCCCATGACAGATATAAGCAATAAATATTGCATGAGTTTTAAATTTTCATTTTCTTTTTTGAAGGGGGGGTGGAGTATGGTATGGTTTCGGTGGCACCCTCCTAAATGGTAAAACTTACAAAAATAAATAAATAACGTTCCTACGTTACTCACCCTGTTGCCTAGAATAAATATTTCATAATAATAAGTTAAATAGTTTAGGATTTTACCAACCACATGCATATTATTGATGCTCACATGTGCACATCGATCCTTTTTAATAGAACTCATAATTTGATGTAGAGCAATTCTTTTTTCTATTAAATTTTTTGTATCTAACTTATTTTAAAGGTGTGGGGTGTGGACGAGTTTGGTAAAGTTTACAAAAAAATAATGTACCCATGTCACTTGTCAGGTTGCCGAGAATATATATTCCAAAATTCATAATTGTTAGTTCATAAAAAATAAATTAAAAACTTTATATATATGCACTCTTTAAATGTTAACTTTTCAAAAAAAAATAATGTGCCATGTTACTCACCATATTTATTAGAAAATATATTCCAAAATTCATACTAATGCATAATCCTGTAATATAGATATAATCAAATTGACACTTACCAACATAAAGGCTTCAATAGTTGATAGGAAAATTCTTGCTTGAATTAAAAAGATATTTTTATATTATATTATCCACTAGCAGCCAAATTTTCCGATATTTAAAGCTTTTCTTATCAGAAACTTTTTCCTAAAATGAACAATGCTGATTAATGAGGATAAAATGTAAATATACCAAATTTATTTTTAAAAAATCAACTAACAATTTGCTTACGTCAGTTTTTTTAGTATAATATTGCGCTAGAACAAAATTATAAAAAAACGGTTGTGTTCATTTTTTTTATCTCACCAATAAGTTATAAAACAAAACAATATACATTGGTAAACTTGTAGATACATCAATTTCATTTTGTGTAATAGAATTTATGGATTTATAGCGATGTATAGCGATTTATAGCCTCAAATACAGGGGACCCACTTTATTCAGGGGATTATGGCGGTATGCTGCATAGGTACTTTGATATCTATTCAGCATACTTTGATGTTCACTCAAGAAGTTTGGCAGACAGTACAGCACCAATTAGGTGAGAAATTTTCTTATGCATCCTGTCCAAGTGGGAAAGGCTAGTAGCTGGTGCATCAGCGTAGATGTGACAACAATACTCCATTCATGGGTGAACGATGGCTTTATAGAGATTTAGAATACTAGCAGGTATAAGAAGTTTTCTAGCTTAGTAGAGGGAGCCTACCTTCTTTGTAGCAGCATCTTCTATGTACTAATTCCATATCATGTTCTTAGTGAATATTAGGATGAGTTTAAACGGACTCTTGGGAAGGGTGCTGTCGGCCATGACAATCGGTGGTTGAAAAGGTTTCTTAGTTGTTAAAGTAGCAATACACATGAAAAAATTTAAATTGCTTAAAATATCTCAATAATGGCATATATAGAAAGAGCTTGATGATCTAAGAAAGAATCTTTTTAAATTTTTTAAATCTGACTAAAAATAAGGAAGTTATGATTATTTTTGTGCCTCACACGATTGGATATTTTCCCCTCTTTAAGACCATATGCGTTTCGTCACATTTTTTACACTAATTTTTCAGTAAAAATGTTATATCTTTGTTAAAATATAAGATTAAGCAATGAAATTTACCATATAAATGTATTTTTGTACAAGGAATCAGAATGTGCCACTGAAAATCTCCAGAAATTAATGGTTTCCAAGTAATCTGCACTAAGTGCACATAAATATGCTGCAATACTTTAAAAATACCATGTATCCATTAAAAGAAAGAAGTTAGAAAACTCAAAGTTGAATTGTAATACATTTTATGTACAAGAAACTAAAATCTAATACTAGGACTGTTTAAAAATGAATATATTGCAAGATTTCTTTGGCATTATTGTAGATAAACACCTTCCGCTAACTCACCCCCTTACCTCCCCAAAATATGAGATTCTACTTTTTTTTTTATTTAGGCAATTACATGTTAACACCCTGAAAAACTTGGCAGAAAGAAAGAAACAAAAACAATTATTTTAGAATTTAGAGTGGGGATCAGTTTCACATAAAATAATCTCCCATTTCAAGGCCATTCTAGCGTTTTAGGACAGTTAATTATTTTTTCTATGGGAGATAAATCCTGTGCGTTTTTCTTGTTTTTTTTTTCTTTTCTTGTTTTAGACGATTATGAGGGTCTTTGTGGGAGGAGGGGGGGGGCGCTTACCACTTGAACTTCAGGTTAGTGGTAGGGCTAGGGGCAATTAAGTGTGAACACCCTGAAAACTTAGCAGAAAGAAAAAAACCCAATTCATTTAGAATTTCGAGTGGGGGATTAGTTTCACATATATTTAATGTAGAATAATTCACCATTTCCGGGCCATTCTAGCATTTTAGGGCATTAATGAATTTTTTTCTATGGCAAATAAATCCTTTTTTAAGGGGGTCTACTTTTCTTTTTTTTTTTTTTTTAGACGATTATGTTTGGTTTTAATGGGCTTTTTCGTAGGATTAGGGCTTCCTACTCGGACTTAGGGTTATTGATAAGGTTATGGAAGGGGTTTTGTTTTGGATGGAGGTTGCCATTCGGACTTAGTGTTAGGGTTAAGGGAGTTTTTTAGGGGGTGGCTTGCCACTCATATTTAAGGTTAATGGTACGATACGTTCAAGAAGGCATTTTTAGGAGGTGGGCTTGTTAGTCGTACCTAGAGTTAATGGTAGAGTAATTATTTATTTTATAAATTTCACTAAAAGGCAAGAATGGCCGGGAAATCGGAGATCATTTTACATTAAATTTATATGCGAAACTGATCCCCCACTCTAAATTCTAAATTATTTTTTATTTTGTTTTTTCTTTTTTTCGCCAAGACTTTAAGGGTGTTTACACGTAATCGCCTAAAAAAGTAGAATCTTAATTTTTTTTTTAAATTGGCGACTAGAAAGTCATTACTACTAGAAGTTCGAAAGTTGAGTGAAAACCAGTATTTTTTAAAGTATTTTTTATAAAAAAAACAAATAGGATTAACTTTTTTAAGCACAAAAATACTTTTGTCTTATTTTTACAAAGCTTTACAAGACTAGTTAGCTGCTGCTGATGTTATATCAGCCATTGTTGACTTTCGCTCAAAAAATGGACACTATTTTTTCGGATAAGGTAATTTAAAATTACTACTACGGAAAGACAAAACAACATACAATTATAATTTTAATGCATAAAAAAAGATAAAAGATTAATTTATTTACTAGTTGGGTACGAAAAATGTAACAACATTTTTTATATTCATATTTTCAAATTTTTAAAATTCGTTCTAGAATGAAAATAAACAAAAATCGCCTTGTGTTTATAACTGCTATTACTGCAGCTACTACAATGTTTTTCAAACTATAAATAGAAAACGCCTTTTTTTTCCGGATAGGGTCATGAAATATCAGGACTACCAAAAGAGAACACATATATACAATTATAATTTTAATGCATTAAAAAGTAAAATGATTGATTTACTTACTAATTGGGCGACGGAAATGTATTTTTCAAAAATGTTCGACCGACGGCAAGTTGAAGTCTTATTTTTAAAATTTCAAAAAAATGAATGAGCCAAATTACTTCGTACACTGACAAACATTAAAAGTGATACTTTACCTGATTAGTCTCCAAATTTCAAGACGAAATTCTACATACAGCAATGGTACGAGACTTTTAAACGAAGGGGGGGGGTTAAAAAAAAAGTGACGTAAATTGCTGAAAATAGCGTTAACATTTTTTTGCCTTTATTTGCTCAAAACTCTTTAAAATATATAATGTATATTATTATTCATGAATGCACCTGAAAGGATATTCATTTCCTAACAAAATGATGGTATTTTGAGCACTTAAAGTGCTTTAGTTTTTAAGATATGACTATTTTAATAGAACTACCCTCAAATCTGCGATTATCCAAACAGTTTTCTGGTCGATGTGTATTGCTAGTTAAAAGAAAAAAGCTTTGTCTTAGTAGAATTAAATGTGATCATCCATTTTTAGCCCCAATTTTAGTGAAGGTCATTTTTCAAATTCAGCCATTGCCTTGCTTGTGTGGGCATTCAATTTGCCTTCATGCCAGGAATAGAGCATGGTGTCATCAGTAAATACATGCACCTCAGATGTGATTGCATCAGAGACGGCGTTTATGAAGATCAGGAATAATATAGGTCCAAGTATCGGACCCTGAGGCACACCTGTATTGATGTGGTGTTGTTTGAATGTATGACCATCAATGTCCTGTATCTTTCTTTTAGCTCAGAAAGATCTGATTATATTAAATATTCGTCCAGTAATATCGTACGAGTTGATTTTCCTGAGAAGACCTTCATGCTAGACCTTGTCATAGGCCTTGGAGATATCTAGCTTCACCTAACTTATCCAGTGTGCGGTATTCAAAGATAACCATTAGGATATTCACTGGTACTGGAGAGGCAATTCTCCAACTAGCATGGAAACAAGCTTCAGCAAGATATTTGTTATAGAGCTTGGAGAGGACAAGGACCAGCTGAGCAGAGCATTTATTTATTACTGTAGCAGGGATAAGATCTGGTCCACATGCTTTGAAGGTGTTGAGGTTTTTATGATAGTCAGAACATGGGAAGGGGTGATGAGCATATCATCTAGCGCAGTTTTTGTCCATAGTTGAAAATTAGGGAGGGAGTGTTTTACAGAGTTCAAGGTTGAGTTTAGAGCAAACCGTTGAGCAAGCAATTTATCCTTGTCTCTTTGCCGTAGAAGTGACTTCATGGTGGTTGAACAGTCGTAAATTGTTAATTGCCCATTGTTCACTACACTATTATACGTTTTCCAGAAATCATGAGATCCTAATTTTTGTGATGTGATACGATTTCTAGTTATCTCTGCAGCAATTATACTTTTACTATGCTTTCTTGATGCTACAAATTTTGGCCTATTTTCAGCTGGTTCAAGTTGTTGAAACAACAAAAGGCCTGTTGCTTATTGTCACGCACAACCTTCGCCGGTGAGCGTGTGACAATGATAAATATTAAAAAAAAGGTAAAAGTGTCCGGAAGTGGCTCATAGGTCTCTAGGTTCCAATATTATCAACAGAATGCAGGAAGAAGTGGATTCTTCAATTCAAGACATCACATAGAAAACAAGGAAGAATAACGAGCAGGTAAAAGACGACTCAAACACCAAGTTAAGATTCAAACAATGTTTATTTATAAAATAGTAAGAGAAGGGATAAACATATATAGAACAAACAACAAGAAAAACAAAGTAATATTTTAGGGGAAAGGGATAATGTATAACGTTAACTAATGGCAAGCAAAATCTATGAACAAAAATAGTGTCCAAAACAAATCACAGAAGAAAAAGGATTACTCACTCACAGAATGTGGAAGGTTGTTACAAGACTCCCCACGAAGTTGTAAAGTTCAATTATCCAGGAATGTCACAAGTCACACTTATCCAAGATCCATACTGATCTTTGGATGGGAAAGTCATCAGCAGATATCAAGATGTAAGTGTTCAGGAATTATATATATATATGGGTGTAATCATGGAAGTCTCAAATAGGCGCTATGCAATCTTTATATAGGATATGTATTCGTCTTCCCATATTTACAATTAACGGCCAGTTGGGTGATGCAATCTCTGAAAAGTCTTTGTTTTTGCCAGATTAACTTTAAGCATAGAATAAAATCTCGATGCAATCTGCCCGGTTATGGAGTCAAATTCTTTCTCTGCTTCATTCTTTTCTTCTTCTTTTTCATAGTTCACAGCGCATACGCTGGTGCTAACTGATAACTGGCAACAGCTCATTTTTCGACTGACAGGAACCAACTGGCTTTTTATATCTTCTTTGCTGATATGCGTGGGCGGGGAAGGTGGGTTTGTGAAGGGTTTCTTTGAGTTACCAGGCAATGGTATGTTGCACTGATTTAGGGTCACAGCATTCGTGAATGTTAAGAGATGAACATGAGATGTTTGGATGACGTTTGACTTCCCTTCAGCTTAGGGGCTTAGGATGTGGTAGAGGGTGTCGCTAACCGAAATAAGAGTTAAAAGGCGACGATACTTTACCCTTTTGATGTGAGGTCACAACGTTCGCAAATGTTTTAAGAAATGACAGTCGAGCGGGTGTATCGTCTGACTTCCTCTCGACTAGGTTCAGGATGGAGGCGGGGTGTCGCTAATAGGACACAAGATTCGCTTCTCTTAAGTGCAATGGATGGGGTGGGTTAGACGGTGTCTGTCCAACAGGATACATTTCTTCCTTTATGACTTGCTTGGATTCAAAGGACAAATAGAAATGACACAGGATAAGATAGATTTGTCTTGCTTTGATTTAATATTTATGAAATACATTTTATTTCTCTGATAATTTCGATTCAACTACCCTTTATTTGTAACATTATGCACAATAGTAGCTGCACAGGTCGACGTGAACCATTGGGGAGAGTTAGACTTTCTATGAAATTTCAGGGGGGATGCTTTTATGCTGGCTTTGACCCATTCAGTTATCTCCTCTGCATACTGTTCAGCAGGGAGAGAAAAAGTTTTACTCCAAAGGTGCATGTCTGATGAGATCTCTGAGGGATTTCTAATCAGCACGTTGGTAATATCTTGTTGTTCTGTGTAACAGTGTTATTGTCTGAGGCTGGAGGTTTATGTTGATATCAACCATTATTACAAGGTAATCAGAATTTCTGAGTGGGCTATAGGCATTTATCACACAATCCTCAGGCAGTGTTGGAATAGGTAGAGTATTGAGGCTTGCTGGTCCTCAGGATCTGGGAGGCAGGTCAGAAGGTGATAGTTTTTGTATGGGAATGGGCAATCGAGAAGCTACACATACTATTACCAGCTGGGTCTGTGGAGCTCGAAAAACCATGCCAATCACTGTAATGGACATTAAAGTTCCCAAATACATGAATTTTGGCACTTGGATTTGAGGAAAGTGCTGAGGACATAGTCAATTAGGGTACAGTCCTGGGTCGAGGGGGAACGGTAGAGGAAATATAAGTAACTAATGCCGTGTTCTAAGGTTAAGCAAAAGCACTTGTAGGCCTGATCTTCGGATTCTATACTGAGTTCTCTAGTTAAGGGGATAATGTTTGTCCGAGTCTTTATGGAAGTGGGGGATATCCTAGCATATAAAAATAATTAGATATTGAAGAATTTAGGGTGGTTTCACATAATGCTAGGATATCTGGGGATTTTATGTGGAAGAAGGATTCTACACCATCAAAGTTAGTTCTGAATCCCTAGATATTTATGAAGGAGAGCCTCAAGGGAGGAGGCAATTGTGTTGTTTTTAAGGGAACGCCTGGTTTGATCTTGTTTTTATTTAATTTTGTGTTTTCATTTTTGTTTTGATAGAGGTGGTTTGGACAATGTGGGTGTTTGTTGGATGTCAAACACAAAGTGCACACAAGTAAACTATTAGCCGAATCAGTATCTATCAGGTTATGGCCTCAGGAATGCCCACCAAAAATAAGTTCATTGTCCCTTTCCATGTGCGACATGGCATGAAAGTTATCCTGATATTATACAACTATTGATAAAGCAGACGCTTTTAGTGCTATCTAAGAGTTAGGGCTTCTCTTTTACCAGTCGAAAACAACAGCCAAACCAGCTATCAGATCTGTGTCAGAACAAGAGTGTCCCAGACTATTTATGTGAAACTGAGTGACAAACAAGTATCTCCATGTTCAAATGAAAAGATAGTGTGTTAGAATGTGTTCATAGCCTTATTAAGGAAACAAGGCCAAGCACTGCGAGTCTTTAAAGTTTCCCTGTGATAGTACCTCTGCACCTGGCCAATAGATAAAGGAAGCCTGGCAATAAGGCAGAGCCTATCTAATCCTTAAGTAATTGTAGGTTTGCAAACCGGATATTTTGTTCGAGTCTCCAGCTCTAGGAAGGTTGTCATCCAGTGGTTCAGTGACAAGATGTCGGTCGTCATGATATAGAGGACAGGTTTTATATCAGTTCCTTCTAGATGGATGATCCGACAAGATCTATGTGTCTATCTTGCCGAGTGGGGTAATTCTAGCCTGGGAACTATACCAGCTATTTTTATGCCCTGCTTAGTAAAAGAATAACAATTAAAACAACTTACTAATGAAAGACGTTTGCATTCATAGTCAGTGACAAGACGATTGTTTTGGATTTTCTGGAATATTCAGACTCAACAGAACATTTTTAATGTTTTATTTATCTATTTTATTTATTTACTTTTTTGATAATAAAGACCTATCTGTAAACTTGAATTCCTGGAAAATATTGTAACTTAAGTTACAATATTTTAAAAAAAAAGTTTGCTTAATGTGTGTTAGCCTTTTTGGCTGAACAAACAAACATACAGCAACTAACTGTTCCAAATGTATTAACATTTACTTTTTTACCTGGTTGAAAGGAGAAACTGACCCCCAAAAGGTCATCAGACTTTGGAGATGTTCGGCAAACGTCTAACGTAATATATTTGACCGAACTTTTTAATTTAACTAAAAAACGCTTTAAAATACTTTAAAACCACACAAAAAAAACTAGGCAGGTAAATAGAAAAGTAACTTTTATTGCCTTTAGTAACAGTTATTTTTTGACTATTTGTTTTTTCACTCCCTTTTTATGTTGACTATTCTTCACAATGCCCATTATATTAATTACAAACAATATTATTAATGCTTCCAGTTATAATTCATTAATTAAATTTTGTAGGTATTTATAATGACAGCTAACAGAACGAAAAAGGGGTAAAAATCAAATAGGCAACAAATAAATGTTACGAAAGGCAAAATAAGTTACTATTCTACTAATCTGGATAAGTTTATTCGTGTTTTAACTTATTTTAAAGCGTTTTCCTGTTCAAAGAAAACCTGGTGTCCACCTGTTCAGTTAGAACGAAAATAAATAGCTGAAATCAGTTTCGATAATCGCTCAAAAACGAAAATTAAGCAAAATACTGGTGACATTTAGTGAATGTGTTTCTAACACTATTTTGTTTCCTTTTCGATTTTTCACAAATTATCAAGGATCTCCGGGCTGGTCTCATGAACATCCATTTTTTCCCGTTCTAACTGAACACGTGGACACCAGGTTTGTTTTGAAACAAAAACAACACTTTTAAAAATAAGTTAAAACACGCTTAAACTTATCCAGGTTAGTAGAAGACTAACTTATCTGGCTTTCCGTAACATTTATTTGTTGCCTATTTGTTTTTTGTTTTTTTACCCCTTTTTCGTTATAAATACGCAATTTTCTTTTAACAATAACATTAATTCCGCAGGAAAGGATTCATTTATCTCTAAAAAAAAATAAGAATAAAAAATGAGCAAATCCCCCCCCCCCTCTATAATTTTTTATTATTGAGTTCCACTTTGTAAATTGTTGCAGTTTTCGGGTCGAACTACTGGAGAATCCCTTTCTTGTGATAATGGTCGTTTTTAGTAGCAGGAAGAATGGATTCATTTCATACGTAATGACACGAAGAGCCCTAGAGAATACATACAGCAACAAATGTGCTGCTATAATCGTTACTTATTTTTTTAATATAAGTTTGTAAAATTGTCATGTCATGTGAAAAACAGAATTAGATTAAAATATAAAAAAAATAACATGTAGTGAATAACTACTAGTTATATATAGAGAAAAAAACAAAGCCATAACAAATTAACCGGTCATAGCTGACTGGATGAGAACAATCTACTCCCGTGGATTAAATAAATTCTGACCAGGGTTCCAAGTTTGACACAGAGATTCCAAGGTTCGAAAAAGATGAACCTGTAGAACCAGCCGAAACGTGCATGTAACAACCAAGATGAGAATAGTAGTCTGAATAATTCAAATAATATAAACAAAGCCCCCCCCCCCCAAAAAAAAACATGTAGAAATAAAAAATGTTTTTGTATTTATTTTCAAGTAAAACAAATGAATCTTGGCCTAAACATTGTAGTTTTTTCTAGTTATTTTTTCCCCAAAACGCACGTGATCAACTTTGTTTTTTATTTTGTCAATAAACGTGCCTCTTTTCTGGGTCTCTTTCTTTATGCTTGACGAGCTAGCTGAATGGAAACTTAAAAATATCTGTATTAATTAAATTCCCAGACAATGTATCGTGTGCCAGTGTTTCTGGTGCTTATACAGAGAAGCGTGCGGATTAAATTATCAATACCACAAAAAAACAGTATTATGTACTTACGCAGCAGATTTTAATCAGTATCCTCACCAAAAAGTAGGAAAAATTATCGAGTAGAATTTTAATTAAAAATAAAAATCAGTTTCATCGTATTTTGATGACTGCAATTGATTTAGTTTTCCGGAACTGCGATTTTCAGCGTTTTTTATATGCACACTAATCTGTACAAGCGCCGTGTTTCTCACCAATATGTAACTTTGATAAAAAACACATTGAATTATTTGGGTATTAGTAATCGGATATTTATTGAAATTAAAACTAAAACGATTTAAAATAAAAATCTTATTAAAAAAAAAAGAGCATAATTTCGAATTCTTTTTATCTTAGCCCACCACCCGGGTAACGCCGGGTAAATACAACCAGTTGTTGCTACATTTTGAAATTGTTTGAGTATTCATTTTCAAAAAGAGTCAGTTTTATTTTGTTTTACTTCGACGTGTCTCTAGAGGAAGGGGGGGGGCATAGTTGTCGAGTGAGTAATTTCATTTGTTTTATGGTATAATAAAAACATTTCTTTCTCATAAATGTCTCATCTGTTAACATTCGATATTTCAATTAGTCAGTTGTTTCAATTTAAGTTTATCTCTATTTTTATTCGTTTTATTTTTAGTTTTAAACTTTGTTTTATTATTTGAACTTTGTCAGCTGATGTTATTTTTAATAGAATGATCAGCTGACCACACCTGGATAACGTTGGGGATAAAAGTTCTAAACATTTTTTCTCATGATTAGTGATAAATAGATTTAAAAAATACTGTCGCGTTTTCTTTTACTCGACATTATTTCTGGCACGCCTCCTCTTCCTGTTAAGTGTTCATCCACACAGGAGATTATCCCATTCATAATATGAGCATTGTAACTCGTGTCGCCACACAAGAAATCCTTCCGGTTAACGACTCGCCTAGGAAAAGAAAACATTCTTTTTTCAGGTAATTAATTTCGTTTGTTTATTTTTATTTGATCAATAAATGACATGGTACTTGGATCGGAGTGAAGTATGGTTCTGTTTAGTCATAGGAGACCATTAGGGACCTTCAAGCGCAGCCATAGAATCGGTGACGTCACCGGTTTTTGCTTTCTTTAAGAAATTCATACGTTCGCGTTCCAAATTTAGCGTTTTTAAAAATCTCCCTAAAATAAACTTATAGGAAGTTGTTTTAAAGTAAAATAGTTTATTTAAAGATTAAATTATCTAATTTGGAAAGTAACCATTCTTTATCTTGCGATACAAGTACAAAATTTTCTTTTTCTACGGCTGGATGTATTGTTTACACAAAAAATTAGTATTATCATGTGAAACATTTCGAGATGTTATGTACCTATGGATGCCCAAAACAAATAGAATTACTTGTAGACAAAATTAAGTTTTTTTTAACCCTCCTTTTAATTTTTTTTCTCCCTTAAGTTGCACATTTTTTAGACAAATTATTACTCTTGTTTATTGAAAAAAAATGCTTAAATAACTTACCAGCTTAAACTAGTATTTACTTTTGTTTAAGGAAATAATAAAATGGATAATTTTAGGATGTTGATATTTACAAATACTAGATTATATATATATATATATATATATATATATATATATATATATATATATATATATATATATTACACACACATGCAGTCGGTGAAACAGGGAGCAGGGAGGGAGTTCCAAAGAGTTATAATTCTTGTTCTTTTTAAAAATATAACAATAATAACAATGTGTTGGTTCTTCTCAGAAGAATATTTATTCAATAAAACAGTAGTTATCATTTTTGTTCTTTTCCAAAATATGACTTTAATATTACTTTTACAAATGTTAGTTTTTTTTCTCAACTACTAATAAATAATTGTCATCAAATTATTAATATTCCATTTCTTTCAAACTTGACTTGACAAAATTGTCATATTTTCCATTGACTTTCTGAAGTATTTATAAAGGAAAATTATAGAGATTTAAACATATCTCATTCATATAATTAGAAATATTTAATGCTAGACTACAATATAATATTCAACACACAGTAAGTCAAAATACAACTCGACTATAGTAAAAGATTCCCGGCTTTTTATTAGATATCAAAATTTTACGTTCACAGAAATTTGGCAAGACAAGATGGCTGCCGACATTTTTTTCTCTCAGCCTAGTACTTTTAATTAAGTCATCGAAATTAAAATATATTGTAAATTACATTAAAAGTCCCGCCGCAAAAAAAAAAACAAAACTAACGTATCAAAGTTTTGAAAAAAGTGCGCTTTGATTATGAGACCCAGTAAAAAAAAAAACAGCGAGGCTGAGTGAAAAAAAAAAATGTCGGGAAATTTCCAACTTTCCTTGAACGTAAAATGGAGAGAAATTTGGTGCTTCTGCAGAGACGGGGGCCACTGTTTCGATCGATGGCGGCGGAAACTGCCGACTCCTCTTCGGGAGAAATCGTGCGAAAACGTGAGCGACGGAAAGAAATTTGATTTTGGGGAAGAGCCAAACTTCAGCCCCATCTCCGGAGGGCAGACGCAAATTGACGTCACCAGTAGGACTCTCGGAAGAGCAAGGGGGAACAATTTCAGTCTCACTCTCGATGTTAGGGAAGATTGACAGTTCCATTGGGTAAAGATGTTTTAGTGAGTGCACTCGTACCGGACCATCGCCCTGTCTGACACGCGCTGATCTGATGACACCATCATCTCCCTCAAACAATTCTACAACGGTTCCCAGTATCCAGAAAGGTCTAGGTTTGAGGGGGCTCTTTATAATTACTACATCGTTCACCTTGAGTTGGTTTCTAAATGGCACGCGGGAGCGTCCGACAGACCTTTCTCTCAGACTCAGGAGATATTCATGGTACCAAATACGCTGGAACTCATTCAACCAAACGTTTCTCTGTTCCATAGACTCTATTAACCTTCTCCGGGTAGGAGGAACAGAAGATGAAGGAACACTTTCCTCTAAGTGTAATAGTAATCCAGGGTTTTTGTTGGGTTTCAGAAACATATTGGGAGTAAGGGCCTCTAATTCTCTGTCCGTTGCTTCACGATAAGTCAGGGGACGATTGTTTACCGCCCTCTCAATATCAGAAATGATCGTCAGGAGAGAAAAGTAATTCACATTGCCCCGGCCAACAACCTTGTAGAGGCAAGTCTTAATAGTCTGGATGCATCTCTCCCAGGCTCCGCCGAACCAAGGAGAAAAGAGTGGAATAGTCTGAAGTTGAATATGGCATGTGCCAAATTTCTCCTGGTACTCGTGGTATACAGAAAGCCGACTGAACAACCTGCCACTGCCCAGGAAAGTCTTGGCATTGTCACAGTATAACGTAGAAGGAACGCCAAACAGGTTGGTGAAGCGGACCAAGGCCTGAAAGAAGGATAAGATGCTCATGTCAGGTACCACCTCAATATGCACCGCTCGTACGCTTAGGCAGGTGAAGAGCAGTAGATACATCTTTTTTTCAGAAGCTCCCTCTCTAACCCAGATGTGTCCGATAAAGTCCATCCCGGTGTTCTTGAAGGACACTTCAAACTCCACACGTGAAAGGGGTAGGCTTGCAACATTGGGAGGCAGTACGGGTCTGGCATTGAATCTTCTGCATATAATGCAGGATGCCAGAGTCTTCCTGACGGCTTGTCTTCCTTGGGGAATCCAATACCCATTGCACCTCAATTCGGTCAGGGTAGATCCAGTGCCCAAGTGTGAACATCTTGAGTGGCAGTCCATAATGATCAATTTTGATATGTGGTGTTTCTTGCCCAGCAAAATGGGGTTTTTAACCTCATATCCCAGATGAGGGGACCTATTGATTCGGCCACTGGAACGCATCAATCCATCCTTATCAATGAATAGGTCGAGATCCTGAACCAAACGAGGCAAAGACTTTCCATGTGGATCCCGAAGAAACTGAAGCTCCTCTGCAAACGTCTGGCGCTGCATAACCTTCATCAGATAGACTGAGGCCCTTCTTCCACCATTCCCACCAAGTCCCCGAAGTCTATCAACAAATTCATACACAAGTGTTGTAACCCTCAACAGACATGCAAATCCAGAAAATCGTTCCAAAGCGATGATGGAGGGATATTCTTCTTCTAAAACAACTGATACATTCACAGACTCGTGCATAATTTGTTGACTTCGTCTGCTGAGACAAGGTAAATCTTGAGCCGGCCAAGGGTCTCCCATACCACGCAACCAGGCAGGTCCATGGCACCAAAACTCGAGATTGGATTTAAACTTCCTTATTGACATTCCCCTGGTGATGAGGTCCGCAGGATTTTGGGTAGTATGAATGTACTTGAAGCAAGGTGTCAGGCCAAATCGGTTCTTCAAGTCCCCACTCAGTTGAATAACATCTCGCAGTCTATTCCTTGCAAAAATGTTCTTGCTGGTCATAGAATGGGAAAGAACCCAGGACAACACCACCTGAGCATCTGTTGCCACGTACAACTTGGAAGGCAAAAAACCCTTGCAGCTGTTTAATATAACAGGCAGACACTTCAAGCAAGATACACTGCCATCAGCTCCAGGGTAGGAAGGCTTTTACTCTTCCTGGGGGCGACCTTAGCCTTAGCAAATACCAATTCCGACCGATGATCCTGCACAACATAGGCAACAAATCCATAAGCCTCTGCCGAGGCATCGCAGAACATAAATAATTCTCCAACCCTATCCTGTCTGAAAGCCTGCCGATCGAAATGAATAAGACTCAGCCCACAGAGATCCTGCGCAAGACTTCTCCATCGAGACCGGAACTCTTCTTGGACCTGGTCGTCCCATCCTAACCCTTGCTTCCACAATTCACCAATGAGAACTCGACTCCGCAATGTCACCGGGAGGCAGAGGGACAGGGGGTTAAACAATTTAGCTGCTTCAGACAGGATCCTTCTCTTGGTTGAGGCATCAGCATTGGGCTCAACAGGTGCAACACGGATTTTTTCCAAAAGGGGATTATACTGATAGCCCAAAACTTTCTCCCACTCACTGCCATGGGTACTCAAGGTACCGTCGTGGTTCATCTGGTCTCTAAGGGATAGACAATTAGAGTTACATGACTGCAGCTCAAATCCACCCTTCTGTAGTCGTTCTCGGGATAGAGAATATAAATCCGCGAGCCGTCCAGGATTCGATTCAGTTACCACCAAATTGTCTACGTGGAAACGATCCTCCATCATGGTTCTACAAGGATCCGATGGAAACTGGGCCGCGTGGAATTTTAGTATACAGCCCAGAATAAAAGGACTAGAAACAAATCCAAAAATGATGGTAGTATAGCGGAAACAACGCAGCCGGTCTCCATCTTTGAGAAAGAAGCAGAATCTGTTTCTATCAGCCTCTAATTCCAGGCGGATCATCAAAAAGGCCTTTCTGATATCTGCCAAGAGAACATATTCATCCATCCGGAAAGACAGCAACAGGTTCAGCATGTCACTTGTCAAATTCACACCTGGATAGGCTGCCTCGTTTAAAGAGACAGAGTCACCAGTCTTCAGGCTACAATTAAAAACAGGACGTAATTTGGTTGTAGATGTGGGGGTCTGTTTTAAGAACAGGCCGATGTGGGATCCAAATGTAATCCTTAAAACGATGGGGAGGCACAAATATTTCCTCGATGATGCCATCTCGCTCCTGCTGACGAAACACCTCCAAATATTCCTGATATATCCCCTTCCTCTCCAAGTTTCGTACCACACGGTCCAAAATACGCAGGGATACAGCATGGTTTGATGGAACCATAGCTAGCTTATCCACATGCCAAGGCAACTCAACGTAATACTTACTGTCCCTCAGGAAAATAGTCTCCTGGAATCTATTTATTTTCTCCTGGTCATAATCGGAGAACCCCTCCTGCTCGGGAAGCCCCAAAGATTCTACGCTAAACATCCGTTCGAGTCCCCGCTGGACCTGGCTGTCGGGAAAGAAGTCAGCAAGAGGGTCCATGTATGTGGCTTTCGATTCCAAAACGAAACACAAGTTCGATGACTCAACTGGAGCAGTATGACGCAATACAGGGTGGAAGGGTAGACGAGCACCCTCACCAGGCAATGACTGGTCAGCAGAGCGGAAAGATTTTACCTCACCAAAGGGTACCATTCCTGCCGGGATCGAAAAGGCCCACCCTTGCAGACAGGGTACTAACTGCAAAGCGCCCAAGCATCTGATGAGGTTAAGTCCAATTATACCTCTGATTGAAACATCACAAGAACTCCGGTCAAACATTCCGGCAAGGGAGTAGTTGGCCTCCCGAAAATCATCCAATAGAGAATCCAACTGTGGTATGTGGATTGACAGATCCAACATTTCATCCACCAGGACTGGGAAGGGCTGTGCATTAGGGCAGGTCGATTTTCCACTTTTTTTAGAAAATCAACGCTGCTACGGTGGCGAAAGCTGGGGTTTGGTGTTGTGAGAACTGATACCAAAAATTAGATTCCTAACTTTAAAACTTAACTGAGCATTTAGTTTTAAAGATCGGGTACGAAAATGTTCAGAAATACCTAATTTCCGCAGGATTTTGCTGACAAATTGACTTCAAAATTTTACTATTTCACTAATAAATCCAGATAAAATTGATATTTTTTGTTAGATACAATGAATAGAAAATATATTCAAACCAGGAATCTAAGTATGAATCACCACTAGTAAAATATGTCATTTTTTAACTGTATTCAATAAATGAGAACTGTAGAAATTGTACAAAATTACAAAAAAGGCTGATCACTTTTACATTTTTGGTCATAATTACTTTTAAAAATATATAAATAAAAGTGTATTATACAATAATACTACTGGAAACAGATTATAGGAACAAATGTTTTAAATTTGAATTGTTCATTGAACAATGTGCTAAAACCTACTGCACCATATACAATTATGGGTAAGCTTACAGTGTAGTCCTCAGGCCATAACTTCTAAATAAAAAAAATAAAACAACGCTTA
Organism: Sepiola atlantica; assembly: GCA_963556195.1. Classification (NCBI taxonomy): domain Eukaryota; kingdom Metazoa; phylum Mollusca; class Cephalopoda; order Sepiida; family Sepiolidae; genus Sepiola; species Sepiola atlantica. The sequence goes on along the minus strand of OY744520.1, from coordinate 134,496,467 downwards.
CCTCATATAAAAACGCATCAGAATGAAATTCTCTACAAACCTGCATAGTTTAAGCATGTGAAAACCGAATTTAATTTCATACATTTTTGTCTTTCACCTGAAGTGTAAACGATTTTGAAAATACCACCATATTGGATTGAGACCGTCATGAAATGTCGCGCCATGTTCTTGTTTTAACTGCTGACTCTTTTCTAGCTACGATAAATAATAATTAGTTTTGATATCGTTAATTTCGCTTTTTACAGTATGCGATTCGATATATTCATTTAAATTTGTTTTGCATTGAAGTTATTTTTGTTTTAGCTTATGTAATTTTTGTTGTGAGGACAATACTGTAAGTTTACCAAATTATGTTATAATAGAACTAAATTGTTCCCTATAGTTTCCCTTCGAAGTAGATGAAGGTCTTATTTTGTGACACAATGTTTTGGTTATAATGTGCTTGTGCCTTGCTTCTTGCCGCTGGTCACCACTTAAATCATTCATTACCTCTGCAGTAAGATATAAATTATACAGAGGACCACTAATACTATGAAATGCTACCTGGGGCAAATCCTGGTAATTAGTTCCACAAAGTTTCCCTAAAGGACCAGTGAAAGTGGTAGGGCTTCTTGTAGTTCCATCAATTAATTTAAAGATGGCTCTAAATGGCAGTTCATTTTGATGAAGTGAACAGCCAATGGTATGTAACTTTCTTTTAAGTTTTTTCTCCAAAGCTGTAACCATCCCGGTTTCACAACCAGTGTTTGTACTGGTATTGTCCACCAGAATTGTCTTAATAGTATTTACACTGTTGTACTCTTCTAGAACAGCAGCAACATCCTCTGCTAGTAGAACACCAGTTGCACCAATGTTGGGTATCACTCTATGGGTGAGATATTTACTTGCAGTTCCTATCTCTCTGGTAAATGTTAAGTGGCGCTCTGGTCCCTTGCTTTTCTTAATCATTTTTCACCATTTTCCCCTGTAACTTCCTTGTAATACAAAGTGTCCTTATCAACTCTGGAATCAACTCCAATGCAGATAAGATGTTCATATTCCTTGACATGTTTTTAATGGCTGGTTACTTTCACTCTTGCCCTTTCTCTATTTTTGATTTATCTATAATAATGTCTTTTAAATCAATGGTTGGATGAAGAAGGCCCATGTGTTGTAAGTCTAATAGAAAGGCATTAACAAGGCAAGCCCCAAGGTTAGAAGATATATCACCTCTAATCAGTTCCATAGAATATCTCGGGACTTTTAAAAGACTGTAAGGTCCCTTGGACTGTCTCCCTGACTCAAAACTGTCATCGGTTGTTTCTTCACTGGAAGATGTCTGTGAAAAGATTTCTGATGTAGAGGAAGCAACATGTGAAGAATCTTGTTGCTGTCTTTTAATTTGCCTGTCTAATCTATCTGCTTCAGCTGAATCTTTTTTGTATTTTTTGACAGCATTTATGTCAATAGGTCCAAGTTGGAAACTGCCTTTTGGTCCTGTTTTCTCTCTCTGATCTTTTAAATATTCTCTCTCTTCAATGGGAACCTGAAATGTCAAAATGTTTATGTGTTTAATAACATATCTAGCATACATGACAAATATTAAGGAAAATATCACAATATTATTTACTAGAAAAAGAAAGATTATCAGAAGTTAATTCATATTTTCCAATTAATTTCAATATTGAAAATTGGGACATGAATTAGTTCAATTTAAAAAATTCAAACAAAAAACAACCATAGAATTAATATTACCTTCTTGTTAGGAGGACAAGTGCAGACGATATGCCTTGTTTAGCAATTTTCTGCATTGCACTTTACAGCAAATTCATCACATCTTAAGACAGGCAGTTTGCAGCAACATGAAGAAATATCAAATAATGTATCCAGCTGTTCCTTAATTATCTTCACTTTGGGTGCAGTAAGAGTTTTCCTGTTAATCAGTTTGGCCCTCTTGAAGCAAAATACATTCACCCTCTGCCCTATATAATATTCCCTTAACAAAGGCAATTGTGGGTTCACTGCTTGCCAAATATTGATTATTTCCTTTGCGATCAATTTGGAAATATCATTATTTGAAAAGTGGGGATAGGTATTTTCAAGGAAATAACTAAACTGGATAACTTGTCGTAAAGTTGGGGGTTCCGTTTTATCCAACGGACAAGGTGGACCAGCAAATCTTTTTGAACTCTTACTGCGAGTTAAAACAGAACGTCCTTTTACAGACATTTTTATCTGAAAAAAAAGAAAATAAATGAATAAGTCTAAAACAGTTTGATTTATATCTTCTAGTTTCATATTTAAAAAAATGGCTGACAATTATGGTAAGGAGTTTTGGTTAGCTTTAGTGATAATCTGTTGGAGTTAGGGTTAGGCTGCATCTAAAAGTGTGGCTTAAAATGACAGGACTATTTAAACAGACTCAATACTGTTTGAGTTATGGTAAAATCCTTATTTTTTTACCCAATAATTTAGATTTTAGAGTGGGGGATCACTTTCCCAAATACATTTAATGTAAAATGATCACACAATTCATGACAACTACACTAAAAATAAAAATACTCTAAAATCTAAAATATTGCATTAAAAAAAACCGGATTACTCTAGCGACATAATCGGTAATTTTACACAGAAAAAAAATGGTCCGTAAAATAGAAAAATAAATGATGAGTAATAACTTTAAATGCACCAAAAATTAGTTTTTTCTAATACAAAACTGAAACATTATGGTATTTTAATTGATAAAATTTAATTTGAAACACGAAAAAAAAAATAGAACGAAAATAAATTACTTACCTAAAAATGGAAATCTTTCTTCGACGGAGAAAAACAAACGCGTTTGAAACGCCAGATACACTTAAAATATAAAATTATGTAGATTAAACAAGCTTTTTTTCTTTCTATATCAAATAATTAAGTTTCTTACATAAAAATACAAAATTACTAATTATTTTTGCAATTAAAATCCAACAGTGGTCAATATTTCATACATTCGATATACAATAACAAACACGCATTTAAAACGGTGTAAATTTCAATAATACCCCTAAAAGAAAGTTCCAGCGTCACTATTAATAAAAACATTATATTTATTGTATTTCATCATTAAAATGGAGGCATTTTTCGGTTTAATGGTGTTTTATTGATAATTAAAATTAGTCTAATTTGTTTTCTACTGAAAAATCACAAATCCTGAATTCCACGAGAGACAAAAAATGAAGCAATCTTTTATCGGTCACTTACGTAAATAGTAAAATACTGTGTTTACTAAACACTGTATATTTAATCTCAATTTTGCCTTTACAAGTGAATATGTTTCATTATTTATGATCCTTATTTATTTTTATTTGATTTATTGAGAATAATGTAAATAATTTAGTTGACAAAATCTTTATTAAATGATATTTACACATGTTTATTTCTCCAACGGTATGGAATGTTTTTACGGCGGGAAATACTTCACTGATCACCGAAAACACATGCGAAAACGCTAATTTCCAACCTTTAAAGTCGTTTCCTCACTTAACGGTAACGATTTGGGAAAAAATATTTTGTATCGTTATTTACCATGCCAAACCCCAACTATCATTGGCATCGCATCATCACGATTCTAAAATCGACCTGCCCTACTGTGCATGTCCAGTACCTAAATCAACGTGCAAAATCACTTCTCTGAATCGCTTTTCACATTCTCCTAACAGTGTGGACAGCTTTAGGTCACAGTCAAGGCTGAAGGATTCCAGGCATCCCAAGGGTTTCAACACGTCTCCTGATAAATATGTGCGTCCGCTTCCAGTATCCAACAGACAATTAACAGAAACGGTTTTGCCGTTTATACCAAAGGTCACACATACTATGGGTGGTAGGTTACATGAGGCTCCAAAGTCAGAAGCTACCTGATAGGAGGTATCCTTGTGAATATATGTGTTTTTAGATCTCACAGGGAGGTTCCTGGAAGAACTCTGATCAATATTAACATGAGGTCGGAGTATATCACTACCCTTGATCAGCAGTCGCTTAACGGCTTCACCGGTATCCCTTAGAATGGAAGACAATGGAGGTATCCTTCTCCCAGACAGCTGAATCACCTCTCCCTTCAGCTCTCGGGGAAACTTAGAGAAGAGTATTTTAGCAAGGAGTCGTGCTCCAGTGGAAAGATCGTCAGAGAAGTCGCATGCAAAGGATCTTCCTAATTCGTCGAGCAGTGATCCCGTTCTCGACAAAAAACGCCCAAGTTCAGAATAAGACCTTTCACGTTTGGGAAGGTAGTCAATAATGTCCTGAAAAATATTATCGATAATTTCATCGACATCCAAATACTCAGTTTTAAGGACATTGAGGGCAATTTGGTAATTCGAGTTAGTCACATCAAGGTGGTTGATTAACAGTAAGGGTCTGTCAGACAGGGAACACTTAAGAAAATTCAACCTGTCGGCATCGTTAGCCATACCCGCTACGCAATTCTCAAAGCGAGTCAAAAAATTCCGAAATCCCATTCGGTCTTTTTCCATCTCCAGCCCACTGAAGGTGGGTCCCACAATTTGGACTTGCGGAGGTTTCACCGTGACGGAGGACATACGGTTGCCTGACGGGAAATCAGTAGCACATGGAGAAAGAGTCCTATCTGGAAAGGAAGTAACATCCACTGGAATAAGGACTGAAGCAATTTCTTCCAGTTCTCCGTGGAAAATCATCTGCTCAGCCAATCAACCCTCTTCTATGTCCTCTGCGTCAGCTCTGGAAGATGGAGAAAGTTGCATCTTGGTTACCCGGATCTCGATTTCTGTTATGTATTCTAGGATTTGGTCCTTCAATACCAAGAACATACAAGCAGTAACCTCTCCACGACATTTTCTCAGTCTGGCGCGAATCTTGGTTTTCAGAATAGATATCTGGTCGTGTAGGTGATCCGACCCGTCCGCCATAACGTGTAAACACAATATCACAGCAAAAAAAAAGGTGAACAGAGGGGAAACGCGTCCCAATAACAACTATTTCGCAAACTGTCGAAAATATATTCGACGCCAAGGGGTATCCGTATGATCAGAATAGGGTAGGGTGCAAAACGTTGCGAAATATTGCAAGTCGCGACCCCACTCTGTCAGGAGTCAAGTAACAAAAAGAAAGATTCGCAAGAGCTTCTAAGAACGTAGGAACACTCTTGCTGTATTGTTGTTGTTGCCAGAATGTACAACAACAACCGAACACACCTCCTCCAGAGGAAAGAAAATGCTCTTAAATAAAAGGTAATCATTCATATGCAAATTACTTTCCTCAGGTGGAAGGTATAAAAACAGAATTAAATCATTCCTCGCTTTTGACTTGAAGACGCCAAAAGCAACCGGCCCGTCTCTGATCCATGGCAATCCCATGACATGTAAGTCGATTAACTTATTTTTCTCACAACTTTGGCTAAATGATGAATTTGTTTAAATGGATTAAAATCTCTGAAAAATTATTTATTTTGTAGAACATTTTTTTTCTTCGCAATGCAATAGATCACAGTATATTTAATTGAGAAAAGGTAGTAAAAAATTTCAAAACATAATAAATTGCATTTATTTCCACTTTTTAGTTGTGAATTTACGGACCCATTTACCAAATTACGCCCCCATAAAATATAATAAAATAAATCGGATGTTGTTTTTAAGACTCTTTTGCTTTATATAACATTAAAATTTCGACCGACCTGCATATATTTCGTTCAGATTTCATAAAATAAAATAGGAGGGGGGGGGGGGGGGGGGTCACATAGAAAAAAATATTTTCCCTAATATATTTGACGAAAACAGCATATTAAAGATAAATTAGTCCAATAATGCATAGGTTCTTGTTGCTTAAAAGTATGTAAAAAATTATTTTTTGTCTTTTCCTGAGAGAGAGTTAATTAAGGGGCAGTAACTGTGAATTGTAATTTTGAGCCAGATTTTGTCTTTAATATCTAACAACTTTGATTTTGTATTAAATTGCTATCATGGATCTGAACTTGTTCCAGTTTGAAGACGTACTTTACTTCCGAAAAAGCTAAACAGATCGATTTCTTGCAAGCCCATGGCTTATTTCTGGCGAAGAAACCTGCAGTTGTGGGCATAACATGCGACTTGTGCCATCAACAGACAAAACTGATGGATTTCTTTGGCGTTGCACGAGTGCTTACTGTGCAAGTATAACGCCGATTAGACGTAACTCTATCTTTGAGAAATCCAAATTACCGATTCATTCACGACAAAATTCAAATTTACACAAAATAAATTCTTACATTTTCCATTACTGTATTCTTTTACGTTCATTTATTAATAATTAATTTCCAGTTAATTTTTTTCGATGTAATAAGTTATTACATGACGATGAATTGTGAAATGAACGAAATTGTTGAATCTCTAAAAAAAAAAAAATTTGAGTGCGGTGTAAAAGTGAGTGATTGTCGGAAGGCTAATCCCACCTGGTTATTACAGAACGGGGCTACCATACTAATGAAAGTTCATCGTTAGTAGAAATTATTCAATTTTTAAAATTCTTTTTTTCGTTAAGTTCCTGGATTTCAAATTTGTAAATTTTTGGTTTATTTTCAAGATTATATAAAAAAATTTCTTGCGCTGATGATGCCACGTTCATGAATGAAAGGGAAATATAATTATGTCGCATTTTTTATTTTTCCAAAAACTCTAATTATTAAAATCACATGAAATATTTTTTGCAATTATATGATTTTTTTGGTGAAAATGTTGATTAAACAATGCTTTATTCAATAATAATATCGCTAATTCCAAAAATTAATTTTTCTTCGAGTTATAGTGATTTTATTAACACAGTATTTACTGGCCTTTTTCGTAATATATACGAAATATTTTGAAAAAAAAAATGAATTGTTAACATCTACGATGCTTTATTTACATAAGCAACATTTAAAAAATCATGCATTTTTTTAATTAATATATAAAAATATAACTTTAGTAAAGGTGTATTTTCTTTTTAAAAAATATAATAATTGGAAAAGAAAAAGGTGTGTGGACAAAAGTCAACAAACTTTTTTCTTTTCCAGTTATTAACAAAAGATTAAAATGGCTGATTTGTTTACGAAGACAACGATTAATTGAATTAAAGATTTTTAAACTTTCGTTTTATTTTACGCTATTGCATTTTTTACGCGAGAAACACACACATACAAAGATACCAGAAGTGTTCATGCAATTTAATAGGTGGTTTCTTAATATATTGGGTTAATTTGAGAAAGTAAAAATCGTTTTTGTTTCATGCTACGAATTCTGTTGACATCCTCTATTTTATCAACAAACGGCTTAAACACAAAAACATAAACCAACCCGAATTCACTTCAACAATAAAAGCTCAAACTGGGACCATAAAAAGTCAGCTCCCAGAGACAGTAGAACAAAAAGGCACAAAAAGCCAAAAATGTTGATCGCGTGACGTACTCTGTACTACGTCCGCCAAACCACTGAAACAATATAAAAGCTGACTGTGCAACAAAATCTGCCTCTTTTCTTTCTCTTTCTTTCTCCTTTTTTTCTTTCCTCTTTCTCTCATACACTTTAACAGAGAACATAAGTTCGCCTCCCTCCCCCCCGCCTTTGAGCGAGGTGGTGCCAATGCGCCGGCTGACTACTAAACACACACACATACACAAAGGCTTACATTCCTATCATTCTTCAATGCGTACAACCATACACTGCTGACAAACACACACACACACACATACAAATGCCCAAACGAATTATCAACTCTCACGCATACACATTCGTACAACCACGAACAAATAGCGACACACATTCAAACACTTCGACGTACTAACGCCAAGCCTCACACATGGCTAAACACACGTGCATACTACTATTCTCGGAACTGACTTCTAACAAACATTTCAAACTAACATTTTACCATGTAAGATTTGTAAATATACAAATATTTTGTGTTACTTTAAACTACATTTTATTCTTTCTTCAACGTATGTATCTTTCATTCATTGTTTTCATGTTTTATCCATTTTATCTATTTTAGACATTTCTTAACACAATCTAAATGTAAGTGTAGATCTTAGCATTTTCTCTAAGACACAATATCTTACTAAGCTAAGGTCCATGCTCCCACAAGTAAAAAGAAAACAAAAAGGTTCTAAATATGAGTTGAAAAGAGAGTAGTAACGAGAATATCCTTTTTATGTAAGTGTTGAAGTGACATTTAAAAAGTTTGTGTTTAAGAATAGTGAACACTGAACAGGGATTTAGTTAACGATTTTTCTCGTGTCAGCGGTGGGTGAAGCACCTGTAGTTTCAATCAATAACAAAATGAGAAGTGAGCAAATCACAAGTGTTATTTCCTCCCAACTTGACATCTTGTTGGATGAGTGATAAAAAAAAAAATACAAAAGCAACTAGCTATCGTCATCGATTTCGTTGTCAAATGATTTTACGAGTTTATTTTAAAACTTCAAATACAAAGATTTTGATGCTTCTATACTTTAACTATGACATGAAAATATTTAAAGGAATGTATAAACTTTATGTACTTACGTGTTAGCTGTAAATAAGATTGTACAGAAAAAAATACGCAAATTCATCTAGTATTTATTAAATTATAAGAAAAAACATCGACCGTACGTATCTGTAAGACATTTATATTTACTAGGCAAGGGAGATAACTCAAATTTTGTTTTCGGAAAAACTCAAAATGGCGACCGATAGATAAAATCGTTTTTTATTTTTAATTTAATAAATACTGGATGAATTTACGTAATTTTTGGTGTACAGTCTTCTTCTCAGCTATCACGTAAATACAGTAAAAACTTTATACATTTCTTTAGCTATTTTATTTTCAAGAGACGCCTAACATGTCATAGTGAAAATAAAGAAGCACCGAGATTTCATTTGTAACAATTGAATTCCAGCTGCACCCCACCCACCCCTTCGTCTAAGGGAGGTGAATCAAGACCAACTTACCCCCCCCCCCTTAAATCATTTTCTGTTTTGGTTAAATACTATTTTTTGTCATCCAAATTATTGACAGTGGAGTGGGTTTCATCTGGTTTGGTTACTATTCCCAAACAAGTTATTATTAATTAAAACCATGTTTTGGTAAAAAACAATAAAATAAAAATAGACTCAAAACAGTAATTCATAGTCAATTGAATCATATCTGAGAGACGTTAAATTAATTGAATCGTTATTTAGCGAACATGGTGCCGAGTAAAAAGTTTAAGTAATCGGAAATGGAAATTAGTTATCTCGTTTTTCACCCCCCCCCCTAATAGATGTGAATTAATTTTTAGCTAAAAATCAGTTCAATAACTATTTTATTCCGAAATTAAGAAATGCAACAAAATTTACAATAAGAATTTTATTGCATTTTACAGTTCGGTTTGTGTATGTGGGGTGTGGGTCGAAAAGCGAGATAATTCTGAACTCCATTTTCGGTTACTTCAACTTTTCGGTTGGCACCATGTTTGCTAAAACTGATACGATTCAACTTGTTATAAATTACTGTTTATAATCGATTATTATTATTATTAGAGATGGGCGGTTTTACCGAAAAACCACGGTTTTTCGGTTTCGTCTCCATACCGAATACCGAATCGGTTTGTTTTTTTTAGACCGTAACCGTTCGGTATTGTGTTTTTACTACAGTAAGCCACCATATACAAGGAAACACGGTTGAAAAGATTTTCCGATTTGAATAAAATGGAATATTACTAAAAAATCTTATATTAGTAAGAGGACAGATTGAACAAATATATGATAAAAACATTTAATTGACTTGTAGGAAGAAATCTTTGTTTACAGTTTGTTTATCATTAACATTTTGAATTTTCAAATGAAAAAAAGAGAAATACGACAGACAACATGACATCGTATTTTTAGCATTTTCAAATGAAAAAAAAAAAAATCAAACGCGTTCCGTATGATGTCGAAAATCTATTTGATTCACAATATTTCATTTCATCATCATTTTTGCTTAATTTTATTTGTAAAATTATTTTGTTTGTTTAAATAAATTTTCGTTTTTTAATTTCTTGCATTTCTGAGTTATATTTTAGCTTCTGATGGGTTAAAGAATTAGATAGAATGTATATTCAAACTCAGTTTTATTCTTCAGAAATCTTTCATGAATCTTTAGTCACTGTTTTAACGAGTTAACTGTTGAAAAGGTATCAGAACTTTGATTACAACAGTCAGCACCTTAAAACTTACGAATAGGCTATATTGCCGGTCCCGGCAAAATAACGATTCCTGCGTTATTTTGCCGGTTCATGTATATTTAACTAAATTGTTAAACATACAGTGACGCCCAGCACAATAATGAGTCTTACGTTATTTTGCCGGCTCGTGTTTATTTAACTATAAATTACTTTTTTTTATTATTTAAATTAATTTTTTTATATTATTTAAAACTTTATCAAACGAAATTTTATTTATAATTTAAAACTTTGCCTGATTATTTTTTAAATTTTTTTTTATTTAAAACTTTGCCTGATTGATTTTTTTTGTTTGTTTTTAATTAAACTTTGCCTGATTGATTTTTTGTATAATTTAAAACTTTATTAAGCGACAATATATTTTAAAATAACGATAAAATTAATTTTTACTTCCGGTTGATTCGATTAGGAGTGAACTCTTCAAAATTACGACTTATTTTATGATTTCATTGAAAGAACATTTTAAAATAGAAACTGTTTAAATCCAGTGATTTTCTGTATATTTTAACATTATCGAAGTTTTTCTTCATAAAGAAAATCAGAATTTTACATTAAAATCTTTCCTTTGTAAAGCACATTTTTAACAAGTTAATTCAACAACTTAATAACTTCATTATTTTTAAAAGTTTGGCTTTGGTTCAAGGATTACGAAGAAACACCTATTAAAGCACATTTTTAACAAGTTAATTCAGCAAGTAAATGTTACCAAAGGCAACATAAATTATTCTTCTACCTACCTGTATAAGTTTATTTGTTTATTTTATTATTTATTTTTATTTAAAAAAATCATTTATCAAAACAAATAATAAAATAAACAAATAAACTTATACAGGTAGGTAGAAGAATAATTTATGTTGCCTTTGGTAACATTTATTAGTTGCTTATTTTTTTCTTTAGAACTGTACTCTAATTGACTATGTCTCCAATAGTATTGACTAGAGTTGGGCGGTTTTGAAATTTTGGTTTCGGTATCGGTTTCGGTTTTTTTCCCTTAAAACCTCGGTTTACGGTTCGGTTTTTCGGTTTTGTTGAAAAAAATTTTTTTACTATGGAAGCTATTCATTCTGTTGTGTGATGATTAGTTATTATTCAACGTTTAGTTGAATTATGCCACTGTTTCGATAATTTTGTGACTGAATCATTCTCCATGATATGAATCATAAGTTTTAAGGTGTTGACTGTTGTAATCAAAGTTCTGATACCTTTTTAACAGTTAACTCGTTAAAACAGTGACCAAAGATTCATGAAAGATTTCTGAAGAATAAAACTGAGTTTGAATATACATTCTATCTAATTCTTTAACCCATCAGAAGCTAAAATATAACTCAGAAATGCAAGAAATTAAAAAACGAAAATTTATTTAAACAAACAAAATAATTTTACAAATAAAATTAAGCAAAAATGATGATGAAAATGAAATATTGTCAAAATTATTTGACAGATACAAATTTTAATTTTTTAATAGGTGAAAATGTTTGCAAGACGTTGTGTTTTGTCGCGTAAAATAAACACACCATATACTTCTCGAATTGCCGGTGTTGACTGTTGGGATGTCTGTCATTTTGTGTGCTCGAAGTTCTGTCAACTGGTGCGTGTTGGGGTTAATATTTGTTTTTAAGACGGTAATAAAACTTTATAGACATGCGTAAAAGACTAGTAGTACAACCGAAAACCGCGCCAAGGGAAAAGGAAGGATGGTTAAAAAAAAAGTAGAGATTATTAATTCATCTAAAGTCATTTTTTAAGCTTTAAGGTAATTTTAGTCATAGAATTCATGACTTGGATTAAAGTTTAATAATTAAACTTTCGAATAAATTGTCAACTCTAAATAAATACCATATTAACAATTTAGTAAAATATAAATCGTTGCATAGTCTACTTTTTGAATAACCCATTTTTGGGAGAGAAAACGGTATAGTTGAGAGATAGTTCTCTAGAAATTACAATTTATGTATGAAGTGGCTTTTCAAAAGTAAACAATGAAATGCCTAATGTTTAAAATAATTTTAAAAATCCGAATAAAGTGACATTAGCATTGGCAACTACTTTTTTTCTTTTTAAATGTTTATACTTACTCACTACTTTTCGTTTATTTACTTTTACAAGTATTTTTTCAAAATTTCATTTTAATAACTTATTTTTTTAGATAACTCTGAAACAAACAAATAATTATTTTACAATTTTGAGTTGAATCAAATAGATTTTCGACATCATACGGAACGCGTTTGATTTTTTCTTTTTCATTTGAAAATAGTTTATGCTAAAAATACGATGTCATGTTGTCTGTCGTATTTTTCTCTTTTTCATTTGAAAATTCAAAATGTTAATAAACAAATTGTAAACAAAGATTTCTTCCTACAAGTAGCAATACACATGAAAAAATTTAAATTGCTTAAAATATCTCAATGGCATACATAGGAAGAGCTTGATGATCTAAGAAAGAATCTTTTTAAATTTTTTAAATCTGACTAAAAATAAGGAAGTTATAACTATTTTTGTGCCTCGCACAATTGGATATTTTCCCCTCTTTAATACCATATGCGTTTCGTCACATTTTTTACACTAATTTTTCAGTAAAAATGTTATATCTTTGTTAAAACACAAGATTAAGCAATGAAATTTACCATATAAGTGTATTTTTGTACAAGGAATCAGAATATGCCACTGAAAATCTCCAGAAATTAATGGTTTCCAAGTAATCTGCACTAAGTGCACATAAATATGCTGCAATACCTTAAAAATACCATGAATCCATTAAAAGAAAGAAGTTAGAAAACTCAAAGTTGAATTGTAATACATTTTATGTACAAGAAACTAAAATCTAATACTAGGACTGTTTAAAAATGAATATATTGCAAGATTTCTGTAGCATTATTGTAGATTTACACCTTCTGCTAACTCACCCCCAAAATATGAGATTCTACTTTTTTTATTTAGGCAATTACATGTTAACACCCTGAAAAACTTGGCAAAAAGAAAGAAACAAAAACAATTATTTTAGAATTTAAAGTGGGGATCAGTTTCACATAAAATAATCCCCACATTTCAAGGCCATTCTAGCGTTTTAGGACAGTTAATTATTTTTTCTATGGGAGATAAATCCTGTGCGTTTTTCTTGTTTTTTGTTTTTTTTCTGTTTTTTTAGACGATTATAAGGGTTTTTGTGGGAGGAGGGGGCTTACCACTTGAACTTCAGGTTAGTGGTAGGGCTAGGGGCAATTAAGTGTGAACACCCAGAAAGAAAAAAAAACAATTCATTTAGAATTTCGAGTGGGGGATTAGTTTCACATATATTTAATGCAGAATAATTCACCATTTCCGGGCCATTCAAGCGTTTTAGGGCATTAATCAATTTTTTTCTATGGCAAATAAATCCTGTGCGTTTTTTTTTATGGGCGTCTGCTTTTTTTTTTTTTAGACGATTATGTGTGGTTTTAATGGGCTTTTTTGTAGGATTAGGGCTTCCTACTCGGACTTAGGGTTAGTGATAAGGTTAAGGAAGGGGTTTTGTTTTGGATGGAGGTTGCCATTCGGACTTAGTGTTAGAGTTAAGGGAGTTTTTTAGGAGTGGCTTGCCACTCATATTTAAGGTTAATGGTACGATACGTTCAAGATGGCATTTTTAGGAGGTGGGCTTGTTAGTCGTACCTAGAGTTAATGGTAGAGTAATTATTTATTTTATAAATTTCACTAAAAGGCAAGAATGCCCGGGAAATCGGAGATCATTTTACATTAAATTTATATGCGAAACTGATCCCCCACTCTAAATTCTAAACTATTTTTTGTTGTTTTGTTTTTTCTTTTTTCGCCAAGACTTTAAGACGTAATCGCCTAAAAAAGTAGAATCTTAATTTTTTTTTTTTTAAATTGGCGACTAGAAATTCATTACTACTAGAAGTTCGAAAGTTGAGTGAAAACCAGTATTTTTTAAAGTATTTTTTATAAAAGAACCAAATAGGATTAACTTTTTTAAAAAGTATTTTTATCTTTTTTTACAAGACGCTGCTGCTGATTGATTGTTATATCAGCAATACTAGTAGCCATTGTTGACTTTCGCTCAAAAAAAGGACAATATTTTTTAGGATAAGATAATTTAAAATTACTATTACCGAAAGACAAAACAACGTACAATTATAATTTTAATGCATAAAAAAAGATGAAAGATTAATTTATTTACTAGTTGGGTACGAAAAATGTAACAACATTTTCTATATTCATATTTTAAAATGTTTAAAATTCGTTCTAGAATGAAAATAAACAAAAATCGCCTCGTGTTTATAGCAGTAATTGCAGTAATATATTTGTTCAATCTGTCCTCTTACTAATATAACATTTTTTGGTAATATTCAATTTTATTCAAATCGGAAAATCTTTTCAACCGTGTTTCCTTGTATATGGTGGCTTACTGTAATAAAAACACAATACCGAACGGTTACGGTTTAAAAAAAAAAACCGATTCGGTATACGGTATGGAGACGAAACCGAAAAACCGCGGTTTTTCGGTAAAACCGCCCATCTCTAGTATTGACACAACACTGTCTTTGGATCTGAGCACCCAAATCCATGTATTTGGGGACTTTAATGTCCACCACAGTGAATGGCTCAGTTTTTCGAGCCCCACAGATTCAGCTTTTCAAGTGTAGCTTTTCAATTGCCCATTCCTTTACAGACTGTTACCTTCCCGACCTGCCTCTCAAATATTGAGAACCAGCAAGCCCCACTTCTCGACCTATTCTGGACAGATGCCCATAGCTGACTCGAAAACGATGATCACCCCATAATAATGGTTTATATCACCATAAACCCCCAACCTCAAACAGTAGCGCTATTATTCAAAACAACCAGATATTACCAACTTGCTGATTGGGAGGTCTCGTTAGAGATGCATCTTTTAGTAAAACTTTTTCCTCCCTGCTGAACAGTGTGCAGAGGAGGTAACTGAATAGGTCAAAGGAGACATATTTCAACCTATGCAGCTGCTATTGTGTATAGGTACCAAGCATTCTGCTGTGTCAACCTCCATAAGTTAGCTGAAACTAGGCTCTGTAAAACACTCTCCCTAATTTTTAACTATTGATGGAAACCACGCTAGATGATCTGATCATCACCCCTTCCCATATACTGGTTATTATAAAATACCTTGACACCTCCAAAGCATGTGGACCAGAACTTATTCCTGCTATAGTAATAAAGAAATGCTCTGCTGAGCTGACCCCTATTCTCTCCAAATGCCGTACAGAATCTGTCTTCCTTGATAGCTGAAAAATTGTATTTTGTGGTACCAGTTTTCAAAAATTCTGTAAGAACTGACCCGCAAAATTCTCGCCCCATAACTCTTCGCTAAAATCTTTGAATCATGAACCAATCTAGCGCTAATTCAAATTGAAAATGTTAAACTTATCTCCGACCCACAGTATGGATTTATGCCATCCCATTCTACTGAGGATATCCTAACAGTCATCTCTGAAAGTATATACCACATACTGGATATAGCAGGTAAAGCTAGAGTGATAATGCTAGATATCTCCAGGGCCTTTGACAAGGTCTGACATGAAGGTTTTCTCAGGAAAATCAACTCGTACTGTATTACTGGATGAATATTTAATATATCCAGTTGTTCTCGATGGCCGTACATCCAAACAACATCACATCAATACGATTGTCATGGCTAGCACCCTCAAACTCCTCAGCTGGACGTTCTCAGATAACATGAATTGGAATAAGTACATAGAATATGCTGCCAAAATTGCTGCAAACAAGGTAGGTTTCCTCTACCGGGCTAGAAAACTACTTACACTTGCCAGTATCTTATATCGTCACCATTCGTCCGTGCATGGAATGTTGTTGCCACATATGGACTGGTGCACCAGCCACTAGCCTCTCCCTCTTGGACAGGGTGCAAGAAAGAGTTTCCAACCTAATAGGTGCCACACTGTCTGGCAAGTTACAGATCCCGTCACATCATCGCAGTGTTGCATCCTTGTGCTTGTTTTACAAGTACTTTCATAGAATGTGCTCCAATGAACTTACTGCACTTCAACGAAAATATCCCTGACCCACCCGACTAACTGTGAAATCTAACTGTAGATGTCCCGAAATGCCGGAAGATTTTCTACTCTAATAGGTTCTTTCCTCAGACCACATGTCATTTGGAATTTCCCCCTGCTCCCTGTTTCCTCAAAATAAAATGGTTCTGTGATACGACAAAATCACTTGTGAATTTCCAATTATGATGACAGTAAAACACGTTAGTTTCTTTTTGCACTTTATTCATAATAGATTAATATGGCTAACTTGTATTGACTTGTCGTAACACTCCAAAATTCTGAAAGTAATTTTGAAGCTTTAAACTGGAGAATGCAAAGTAATTTCACAGAAATATAAATTGAATTAAAGTTTGAAGGTTAAAGTCTAGTATTATGGTTCAGGTGTGCACTCCTAAACCAAAGAAAAAAGATAATTTTCTCATGTGTTCCTGACATCAAACTCAAAGAACTATTGACATTTTTTTTATTTAGGCGGGGTTTTAAGCAACAAAAAAATCCCTCCATTGTTGTCATTATTAATCACTTTAAAAACGTTTCCTTTTTTCTTGTGACAATATCTTTCATTTGAAAATAGAAAATGTCAAAATGTGTTTATTTTTCCTAAAATATTGTGGGGGGAGGAGGGGCTGATGGTATGTTGGATCTATTATTATTTTATTTTTTTACTTTGGCCTTGATACAGTTGGGAAAAATATAAACTTTCCACTTTAGTACAAAGTAAAATGTATTGATTCGTTTACAATAATTTTTTAAAAATCTGTTTCACTTGATCTTAAATAACAACAAAAAAGGGATTAACATGCTGTGAAATAGACGAGCACAATGGAAGAAATTTAACAACAGTTTCAATCTACCTTGTAGTCCATTTGTCAGCCAGAAAGGCTCTTAGGTCCCGCACTTATCCCCGGTCTTATATTGTTAAGCAGAACGGGTGGCCTGAATCATCCTTATGACAGGATGCTAGACTGTTGCTGGTTATACTTCCCAGCAAAGCTGCTACCCATTTATTTAGGTGAAGTGTTTGCTTACAGCATTTGGTTTTGTCACCCATCTAATGACTGACCAGGTTCAACATTGCTTACTTTTATTTACCTGCCTCCCCACAGACGAAGTTAAACACAAGGTTGATTTAATGTGTAGAATCCAGCTCCCCAACTTTGGACTGGATACAAAAATAACCTGGATAGTCCAGCCCCTCCACCCTCTTCATGAATGAAGGTGCCTTAAGCGACGGGCAATAATTTCTTAATTATTTTTTAATTATTTTGTGAAATCCTAAAATTGTATCTGCCACCCCTTTCACCACAACATAAACAGTTTTGTGTTTATGGAAAAACTATAGACAGTAAATAAATAACAAAAAATGTTTTGTTTTTTTGTATAATTTGGACTCCTATTCTTATCTTGGTTGTTAAATTCACAATGTTTGGGCTGATGTAATCTCCAAGCTTTTTCAGGTGCAACTTTTTGAACTTGGTAATCTGTGTGCTGAACTCGAGATCTCCTATGGAATTTCAAACTGAACACTTTATTTAATTCAAGGGTGTAGTGGAGTGTTCTCATTCTGTCAGCTAAGACACTTTTACCCTGTCATAGTTACTATAGAAAAATCTACCCCCATAGATAAAGGGTTCAATTTTGAATTTTGTACAGGATCCCGAGTACAATGTAAAGATTCTCAAGTTTGATAGAAGGTTTCCAAGTTCAAAAATATGCACTTAAAGCTTGAATATTATATCGGTCGAAATGTGAATTTCAATAAGTAGTCCGAATAATCCAAATAATACAAGTATTTTTTGTTTGTTTTTTGCCTAATGTTTTTAGAGTTTACTTGTTGAAAAAATCATTCAACTATCATACAGCATTTATTCACAAACATTCCCCTACATCTGCATTTAAAAATGTACATATGTTTTAATTTTAGTTTTTTTAATAGCATCTTCTCTACATTGAATTTGCTGGGGTAAAAAGTTCTTTGTGTTTCCTATGACTCAAAGGGAATTCCTACTAATGGTTGGGATCGACTTGCTTATATAGGACATTGGAAGTGACATTTAAAAAAATTTCTTTTGATTTTCTTCTGACACTGCCCATCCTTATATATTTTTTCCCAAAATGTACCATAGATAAAACCAGGATGGGAAATTTTGTATATATCATCTTATATATCAAGACACTCTTCAGATATTGTACTTTTATTACTTAACTGTAAGCAGTAAATCTATTAAATTACCTATTATAAAACAACTTAAATGATTAAATATTAATAGCAGGTCAGTACAAAAATAAAAGTGGCATTTCTATTAAAATAGTCACACTATCAAGCAGTGATGCAGGTAGTGCCGGATTACACCATCACAGGGTTTGTCACACATTTCAGGGTGAGGCCTTTCCAAATTGTTTTCTCTAAAAAAAATTTTTCAAATTTATTTTGATATCTCTATTTATATAAAGTTAGGTATGTGTATATGTGTAGAACCATGCTGCCGCTCTCGATGACTGTCAACCCCAACATTGTGTGTCTGTGGTCTTCTTATTGTCTTCATCGTCGTTCTATCCGAGTTGTCTATTAACTGACAAATCGTCGAGGGCACAGCACTGGATTACAAGTTTACAAAACAAATAAAAGCAACTCACGAGAAAGAACACAAATTCATGTACATTGTGTATAAGTTAGTTGAAACTATGAGTGTGTGTGACACCGTCGCGGACTGTCGAGACCCACATTGTTATTACTCAAGTTGTCAGCTCATCTCATTACTTGCTAAATCTTTGCGATCTGCTCTCATTTAACGCTGACCCAAACTAGTCGTCTTCTCTCTGAGTTGCAAACAGTCACCGACAAGTCCCTGCCCTTTGAACAATACAACCTGACCACTCCCGTATTTTCTTTTGAGTGCGTTGATGAGTCACTTCCTATCCTTGTCCGGGCCTCGGCTCTTGCAGCAACGTTCATAGTATTGCATATGTTTATATTATTAGTTTAGGAGTAAATCCTCTACATACAAGTGTATGTACAGGATTTACTCCTAAAATAATTAACCAATCATTATGAATTTTGGAACACAGCTGCTAGATGTAAGGATGAGTATTGTTGGCAACATTTAGTTTAATTTAGTTTTATGCAAAGAGGGGGTGGAAGCCCTTTGTGAAAAGTCAGATACCTTTTTTGTGAAATTTTAACAATGATATCAATTAATAAATATTCATCAGATTTCAGTTTTTTTAAGGGTTTTTAGGGGAGATTATGTGAGCACATTTGAAAATTCAAATATTTCATATTTGCATTAAATTTGATCCATAGTCATTAGACACCAATTAAGCAAGATTCCCTGAATTTCAATTTCTTCTTAAGACACCTACCCTTAAATTTTAGATATTTTCTAGAATCAAAATTTGAATAAGGATTCTAGACATTATATCTTGATTTTAATCTTTATAAGGGGATATAAAAGTGGTGCAAAACTGTTCTGTTCAGGATGGGTATTCTAGTATCATAGAGAATGAAACATATTCGTTTTAATTTATTAAAAATAATAATAATGCAAGAAATTCATCCGAGCTTTCAGTTTAAGTTATTGCTCCTGGGCAATGCCGAGTTTCTTGTCTAGTATATAACACTATAATGAATCACATTTGTTTTAATTTTGTTTTTAATAATGGACGTTTCTAAAACACAAATGCCCAGGAAGTTTTGTACGAGTTGTCTGGAAGAGATGCTAATTTAGTATTCGCCTGAAACAATGGAAAGTCTACTTGTTAAGTTAAAGACTTGGAGGAATGCTATGGAAAGTAAACGTCCGAGAATGAATGTTACCAAGACCAAAGTGATGATCAGTCGTTGTAGTGTTGGAAAGACCTTAGAAAGAAGCAAGTTCTGCTGCTCAGTTTTTTGTTGGGAGCAACTCAATTTTTTGTGGTACTTGTAAGCACTGAATTTAATATTGAACTTGAAAATGATCATGTTGTAATCAGCTGGGAAGAAGCCCTGTAGATGGGAAGTTCTTGGAAAGAAACTTTCTATTTTGTTTTAGGTAAATAAAGGAAGAAAGGAAAATTCCATACAATGGTTGTAGATAGACAAGTTTTTGCTGTGAATGTTTTACAGAGGGAACCAAAGATTAAAGCTGAGTCAAGCACCTATCATGAAAATAACGATAGATTAGCAACGTCTCTTCTGTGAGACAGGAGCTGTAGTTAAGAGAAGAGATCACCCCTCCCCCTCCCACTGTATACAAGAAGTGTAGGACAATGGAGACGGATGAGAACTCATGTGGAGAAAGTATATTTGGATGGTAAGGTTATTGAGGTTGTCCAGAAGTTATGTTACATTGCTGATACCATTGTAGCTCATGGAAGAGCTGGTGCTAATGTGATTGCAAGAGGTAGGAGTGGATGGAGTAAGTTTAGGGAACTTCTGCCATTATTAACCAGCAGAACGGTACCAGTGCCGACCAAGGGATAGTCTTGATAGACTAGGCAGTGTGATGATGTATGAAAGTGAAACCTTGGCAGTGAGGGTTGAAGATATATGTTACATGGAGAGAAATGATATAAGAATGATACGATTGATGTGTAATGTGAGTCTTAAAGACAGGCTTAGATCTGATGACTTCAGTGGAAGATTAAATGAGGCTAGTATAGGGATATGTGTGCAGAACAGAAAACTTTGTTGGTTTGTTTACATTGAAAAATGAAGACAGTTCTTGGGTTAGTAGATATAGAATCGTTAAGATAGCAGAGTCAGTTGACAGAGCAAGAATAAATGAAAAGATGGGAGGAAGCAAAAGGATGGATTTCAGAGGAAAAGGGATAAATTAAGACCTAGCAACAGATAGATTAGTTTGGAACTCAATTTCTAAAAGACATTAATCATTGAACCGAATATTATGATGTATGGTCTGGTATTCATGTCTTATTGTCATTCTATTTTTTTACCCTCTTCATATGTCTTTATTCTCATACTATTTTGGCCCTCTTCATATGTCTTTATTGTACTACTATTTTGGCCCTCTTCATATTGTCTTTATAGTCATATTCTTTTGGCCATCTCCATATGTCTTTATTGTCATACTATTTTGGCAATCTTCATATGTTTTTATTGTCATACTATTTTGGCCCTCTTCATATCTTTATTGTCATACTATTTTGGCCCTCTTATGTCTTTGTTATACTATTTTGGCACTCTTCATATGTCTGTCTTATATATTTTAGCCCTATTCATATGTTTTTATTGTCATTCTATTTTCGTCCTATTCATATGTTTTTATTGTGGTACTATTTTGGCAATCTTCATATTCTTTATTTTTATATTATTTTGGCACTTTTCATATGTCTTTGTCATACTATTTTAGCCCTATTCATGTCTTTATTGTCATACTATTTTAGCCCTCTTTATATTTTTTATTGTCATACCATTTTGGCTCTATTCATATGTCTTGAAATACTAATTTAGTCTCTTTATATGTCTTTATTGTCACACTATTTTGGCCCTCTTCATATATTTGTTCACATTTCATTCAAATTTCTGCATGTCTGTATGGTCGGGAAAATGGAGCATGGCGAGAATTTTCCAAAGGCAAGCGGTCTGAGGAAAGAAGCTATTAGAGTAGAAAATTTTCTGTCGGTTAGGGAACTCTATAGTGAAGGGGTGGGATTTTGCTGCTAATTGGGTGGGTCAGAGGTATTTTCGTTAAGAGGGTACAAGTGCAGTAAGTTCAACAGAGCACATTCCGTGGAAGTACTTGTAAAACAAGCATGACGATGTGACAGGGACCTATTATATTAGACTTTTTTTTGCACTCTGCCCAATGGAGAGAGAGAGAGAGAGAGAGAGAGAAAAAAAAACAAAAAAAAACTAGTGGTTGGTGCAGCATTCCAGATGTGACAACAATACTCCATGCATGGTCGAATGGTGGCTTTATAGAGATATATGATACTGGCAGGTGGGTTATTTCATGTCAGATCATCCAGGGCTTGAAACCCATGTCCTCAGATTTTGTTGTAACTTGCACCACAGATGGACATCATAAAAACTAAGAAATCCTGAAAATTTGAGCATGCAACTCCAAGCGGTTTCCGATTGAGAGCAGTTTCCGTGTCGCGTAAATCGCGCAAGATGTCGCCCGGGCGACATTTTAGTAATTACATTTTCTTGAATATTTTCAGTTTAAAACATGATGTGATGCTGAAAATTCACACAGGTATGTTTTTCAACCCAAGGAACCCAAAAATGGCATCAGCTTTGCTCAGAAATGAAGCCTTCTATGAGATTTTATCAAATTTTGAAATTTTTTACATGTGCACCAATATCGGGCAAAAAAATTATGTAGCTGATATGGTAACGGGTTTTTTTCTTTTGGACATTCATTTAGACACTATGAAGTACCTCTGGACCAAAAATGGTAAATATTACTTTTTTTTTTCACTCAGTGTCTATTCAAAGTTAGATCTTTTTCCGAGGGTTCAGAAATACCCTATTGGGGAAGCAACTAGTTTGGATATGCGAGATCAAAATTTATATAAAATTCACATTGAAATAAGTTTTAGAAACTAAAAGTTAAATAGTAAAAGGTAATACAGTCTCACAGTGATCAGATATTTACCATAAAAGCGGACTTCACAACAAAAACCAGCATACGACAACATTATCTACATACTGTTATTTTCTTTATGCCACTGAAATGCAGAAATCGTTTTTTCATACTCCTCATCAGTTATCTTGTATGTTCTTCCTGTATATGTTGTTGGTGAGACAACAAAGAATTTTCTTGATAGGAACAACCCATGTATCATCAATTTGCGGCCAATTGAATGTCTTGCGTGGTCCATGAGGGTGCATGAACTTGACGGTTACATCACCTTCCTCTGCATTAATTTCACTCACAATGCCAATCCACCAAAAAGAATTATAAACACAGGTTACATATTGCATTGGTGAAATGTCAGAGATTTCAAGAATTGATGGCAAGTTAAAATCATGGTTGTCTGTATATGATTCATCCTCGCTGGTCAGCTTATGACCAATGCCTGATGTTGACAATGGGGCAAAATGGTGGCTGCTTCTGCTTCCTGGTAGTGTTTCCCCTGGAAAATCTTGCCTCAAGAAACTTTCTCACCTCCTCCATAGTTTCCATACTAATGTCAAAGAACTTGATTGCAGACATCTCCAGGCAGGCTTCTAGCATGGCTTTATAATCCAGGATTTGATTATTCAGAGGACGTTGAAGCGACCGTTTAGTCACATGCCATTTTACTGAACCACCGATTCCATCACAACGGGATTTTCCATGGCTTGTAGCAAAGAAAACCCACTCTGCATCAATCCCAAGGTCCTGTTTATGCAGACATAAATTTATGAAGTTTTTATAATTTTTATATTGACCCCCACAGCCATCACTGAAGTAAGTCATTTTGTTAACATGGGGCAATAATGCACAAATATAGTGAACTGTCATTGTCTGGGTTTGATACACAAATGCAGTGTCATTAGAAATAAACCACAATGAAAGATGCTTCAGTGTTCCATCGGAATCTCGGTAGTAAAGCACTACAGGGTGCAGGGTGCAATATTCCTTGCTCCAATGAAAACTTGTATGAGAAATTGATAATTTTCTGCAAAGTCTACAAGGACAAGAACCTCATTCGAACAAAGATTCTCTTTCTTTTTAGTCAAGTATCTAGTTTGACATTTTGTTATATATGAGTGTCGTGTGAGATTGTCGATTTTTTTCAATCAAGAAATCTTTGTATTCTTCATACGTTGTACGAGTACTTAATGTGGCACGGTCAGTTGTGTCCCATTGACTAAAATGAAATTCATCATCTGGATCCACATCAACCAGCTTTTCATCCAAGAACTTCTGCAATGCTTCTCTGTCAGGACATGCCTCACAACGGTGCATCATGCATTCCTTGTTGGAAGAATCACAAACTAGTTTTGAGATCAAATCCTTGTAAGTGACGTCCCAACCAATGGCGTCTACAAGAAGTTTCGCATTCTGATGTATGCTACACCCACAAACAGAATGGGTACCTTTAGATCCAGCTAATATACACCACTTTGGATGCAACTGAGAAAATTTGGAAAACCCCACCTTGACATTGGGATACTTCTGTTTAAAAGCAGCATACAATTCATCCAGGTTATATAGTATTAAATGCTTTTGTTTGTGAACACCCTTTACAATACTAACAGTCCTTTTTGCCTGGCATTTGACGGCTGTATTCATCATTTTCATACATGTGTACTACCAGTTCGGCTGTCTCTGGGGAGAGTTTTTTCCCTTTTTTAGGCGCAGACTTTGAGAGCATATCACTCACACTCTTCAGTACCCTGGCAGTTCAAACAACGTACTCTGACACCTTGAAGAATTTGGAACAGTATTCACGAGATCACGAATCAAGAGCAAGTGTCATGATTTGGATTTGATCTTAAGTCGAGGCTTTCTTCAATTTCTCCTTCATCAGATCATGTAATCTATCCAATGATTATCTTTGATTTCTTTTTCAATATGCATTGATTCTGACACAGTCAATTCTTCAGCGTTGACTTTGTATACAGTCGACAGGTCGCTTTTGAGTGTTCTAATCACTTGTTCTAATTTCCTTTTGGCACTATGAACACGACTATGAGGAGCAACACCATTTAAAGCGACAGGAGAAATGTCCATGGATTTCAGACTAATATTCAAGTTTTTTTGTGGGGTTTGCAAAAGTTCACTGGTGTAGTCTGCATCTATCCTGTCTGTATCATCGATCAGTCTCACATATTTCATCATACACTGAGGACAAAGAATGTGTACCCTCTCACCTCCAGCTCTTTTGCCATCACCAACGATATCAGCTGTACGCCTTTGACTTTACTTTTATGTTGTAACAATCCACCGCGGCCTTTGAGGCCTTTGCTCTATGTTCAAACACATTTCCAAAATATTTTTTGTGATGAAAGCAGATGGTTGATAACTCGCCTTTATGTTCCTTAAGCCCAGCTCTCCACAATAACGTCTTTGTTCAAATCTGACACATTCTCAATTCCTTTGGAACGATCATAGTCTAATTTGTGACATTCCAAATTTAGTTTGACACCAACAGAGCAAGCTCAAATTCTTCTATATTTTCTACAGCTAATTTCTTGGTATAAGAATCAAGTGCTGCCTAACTTTCTTGCCTGCATAATGGCATAAACAAATTGCACCAACCACTATTATATATTTTAATTAGGTATAGATCATTTAAAATTATTTTAGGATTGTTGCAGTACATTATGGTGAACTAATCCAGCTCCGTTGCATATGGGACACGTTTTACTGAAAAAATTAACCACCAACTAATGCAGGCATAATAGGCAAAAAAAAACTTTGTTATACAAGAAATATGATCAATATTTAAGCAGCTATTGTGGTTCAATAGCCAAAATTGGCATAATCATTGGATTCTGGTGACATTGGACCAAAGTGCCGTTGCGCATAGGACATTTTAATGATGTTTCGCTCAGTCATTTTACAATGGATGGTGTTAACAACCCAAAACTTTTTACCTTAGTAAAAACTGCTATGCAGTTATTAAATAAACACAAACAGTGCTAACTTCATCTATCTTATAAGTCATAAGTAAAACCATTCAACATTTATTCTCAGTTAAAATTGATGAGAATAACCCATGTAGATAATGTTGTCGTGTGCTGGTTTTTGTTGTGAAGTCAGCTTTTATTGTAAATATCTAATCACTGTGAGACTCTTTTAACTTTTACTTTCTAAAACTTATTTCAATGTGAATTTTATATAAATTTTGATCTCGCATATCCAAACTAGTTGCTTCCCCAATAGGGTATTTCTGAACCCTCGGAAAAAGATCTAACTTTGAATAGACACTGTGAGTGAAAAAAGAAAGTAATATTTACCATTTTTGGTCCAGAGGTACTTCATAGTGTCTAAATGAATGTCCAAAAGAAAAAATCCGTTACCATATTAGCTACATATTTTTTTTGCCCGATATTGGTGCACATGTAAAAAATTTCAAAATTTGATAAATTCTCATAGAAGGCTTCATTTCTGAGCAAAGCTGATGCCATTTTTGGATTCCTCGGGTTGAAAAACATACCTGTATGAATTTTCATCATCACATCATGTTCCAAACTGAAAATATTCAAGAAAATGTAATTACTAAAATGTCGCCCGGGGACATCTTGCACGATTTACGTGACACGGAAACTGCTCTCAATCAAAAACCGCTTGGAGTTGCATGTTCAAATTTTCAGGATTTCTTAGTTTTTATGATGTCCATCTGTGGTGCAAGTTACAACAAAATCTGAGGATATGGGTTTCAAAATCCAAAATTTCTGGATGATTTGACATGGAATTACCCAGGTGTGAGAAGTTTTTTAGCCCGGTACAGAGAACCTACCTTCTTTACAGCAGACTTGGCAGTGTCCTCCATGTATTTATTAAAAAAAAAAGTGACAGTGCTCCTCTTTGTATGTCATGTCATAATGGAATATTTTCAATATTACGGATAAAAAAAGTAGAATTTTTATAAACAGACATGCAATAGTTATTATTAAAAAAGAATCTGTTAACATTGTATTGGCTAATTCATTCTAAATGTTTTTGTATTTATGAATCTAATCTGAACATTATGATGATAAAATATCATGTTCTAAGCATGACTTTGTTCTCTTTAGCTAGTCGTATTACTTGTGATGAAGTGAAGTGTTTGAAAAAAATCCAAACCTAGAAACCAGTGTTGGGACGATTAATTGAATCGAGAATTGGAAAATCTTGACTTTTTGGAGTATCAGAATTAGAATCGAAAGAATTTGAACCTAATTTCCGATTTCAAAAACGATACTTTAAAATTTAAAAAAACTTAATCTTCTATTGCTGGTAATAATGATAACATGATAAATATTTATTGTTTTTTAACTACCAGTAAAACTAAAATCTATAGATAACAATAACATCAAAATACGATGTAAATTTATTTTACTTGTGTAAAAAAAAAAAATGAAACTTTTCATAAATTTGCTAGGTAACCTTTAAAAGAATGCAATTGATCTACAAGGTTCAGAAAAATGTTCAAAAATGAAATAAAACATTTTTGTCAAGAAAAATACTGATAAACATCATTGATAATTAAATTAAAAGAAACATTTTAAAAATGTTTTCATAATTTTTTTAATTCATTTATTTTAGGCTTTTGTATGTTTTTTTTTTTTAATTATATGGTGGGTCTGTGTCCGGTCCCTTAACATTGGCCAAAAAGTGTGAAAAAAAAAACTTTGAACATTTTGAAAGGCTTGGTATGAAATTGAGTTACGTATACATGAATTTAAAGATTTTCACATCTCTGTGCAAGAACACACTTTGACATCAGTTATTCTTTGATTTTGAGTTTCCATGTCTGCACTGGTTGTTAAAAGGCGATAAAATCAAAGACTAATAATGATTCTTGGTTATTAATATTATTGAAACCGTTACAGTTGTTACATTTTTCTTCCACTGACAAGAACACAAGTACTCCCCTTTTCAGACTATGTGAAAGACAGTGAAAATTTGTCGACATCAAAATATATCTATATATTTTTAGACTATTTTAAAGAAATTATAAAATGTGTTTTATGAATTAAAAGTTAATTACTAACATGTTTTTATTTATTTTTGTTTCATATTTAAATGTATATTTTAATATAATGTGAAAGTCTGAATTATTTTCTTTCTAGAATTTAAGTAGATTCGTTTACCATATAAGAACTTATAAGTAAAATTATTATTATTATTATTGTAGATAAACAACCTCAGCTACCCCCCCCCCCCACCAAAAAATGAGATTCTACTTTTTTAGGTGATTACGTGTGAACACCCTGAAAAACTTGGTGGGAAGAAAAAAACCCAAAAGATTCAATTATTTAAGAATTAAAGTGGGGGATCAGTTTCACATGTAAATTTAATGTAAAATGATCTCCCATTTTTGGGTCATATGCCAATATTTTAAGGCAGTTAATAAAAAAAAATGCCATGGGAGATAAATTATGTACGTTTTTTTTTGGGGGGGGGTACTTTTTTAAGCAATTATGTGTGATTTTATGACCTTATCAGTCGGAGTTAATTGTAAAAACTTTTAATGAACAGCCCTAAAAATTTAGAATGGTCCGGAAGTGAGGATCGTTTTACGTTAATTTTATATACAAAACTTGTCTCCTACTCTAAATTCTTAAATAATTGTTTTGGGGTTGTTACTTTTCGTCTTTTTGCTAAGTTTTTCAAGACGTTCGGCTAAAAAAAATAGAATCTCATTTTGGAGTTGAGTGATTTAGTTGAGGATGTTATTAATTACATGTGATCCTATGTACTTGTTTCCCCACAAGGGCAGAGTTAGACAGAAGGTTGTTTTTTAATGTGGGGAATTCAGCTCTCCAAAAACGGGCACTTTGGATTGGGACAAAAATGAAAATTGCCTAGACAGAAGGACTTCTCCTTCACCGATGACACAAGAGATAAAGTGAAATATCAGAACAGATACTACACTTTGAATTATTTATTTGCTAAAACAATATAATGTATTTTGACAAATTAGGCACAAAGATGTTGTTTGTGTTAAAATTTTGTGTACAAAAGAAATTCTTACCAATAACACAAATGAAAGATTCTGTCATTTAATTCAGAACGTTTCCTTCTTTTAATTATAATTAAATCTAAAATGTGTCTGATAAGCAAAATTTGTATTTTGTTGGCTTTATTTTTTTCTAGATTTGTTTGTATTTTTTTTCTCTATAATTAAGATATCAGTTTTTTATTATTATTAAATAAAACGTACAATATAGTTAAGTTCTTAAAACAAAAACATAAACAAAAGTAAATACGTTTTTCTCTAATGCTTAATTAACTAAAAGTTTTTTTTATTGCTTTTAAACAAACATTTTCAAATTAAAGGATTATAATCTTGCTTTTCCTCCTTATGAAAATAGTTAATTAAATTCATTTACAAAGAAATATTTGCTTCTTTGAAATGAAAATAAACATTCATTAATGAAATTTTTTTTAATCCAGAAAAAATATTTTCTGTAATATGGCCAAAAAATATAAATAAATTGTTTGTCAATAATAAACTTATTCAGTGTCAGAGATCCAATTAATGTCCTAAAAGTTCATAAAAAAAAACCCTCCAGGTTTAAGGAAAAAAAAATATCTGGTGGGTCAAATTCTTTGAGTAGAATTATTCTTTGGCGGCAAATTTGTTGGAAAGGCTCTCATAAGATCGCTATAAATCAATAAATCCTATCACATGAAAGAAAATTAATTTATCTACAAGTTTACCAATGTTTATTGTTTTTTTATAACTTATCGGTGAGATACAAAAAATGAACATATCCGGTTTTTGTAGATTTTGTTCTAGCGCAAAAATAAAACTGATTTAAACAAATTGTTAGTTGATTTTTTTAACATAACTTTGGTATATTTATATTTGAACCCCATGAATCAGCGTTGGTCTTTTCAGGAAAAGTTTTGCAATAAGAAAAGTTCTAAATATCAGAAAATTTCTATATAAATGACCTTAAATCCTCACCATTTAATGAACTCTTCCAGTAGGTGGGTCTATAGCTGTGAAGGTTATTGCTTATTATTCTGTGGCTGTGTTTTTGGGGTGCTTTTGTTATTGGAATCAGAATCGGGAATTGTATCAGAATCGAAAAAAGTATTGGAATCGTCTCATCACTACTAGAAACCCATTGGCATTTAGCTTATTTACATTTGAAAAGTATATGTAAAAATTAATAATGGACACGACAAATTGAAAAGAGAAAGAAAAAAATGTATTTATCACAAGCATCATATTTATGATCATTGTATTTCTAGTGTCTGAATGATACAAAGGAAGCTGAGACTGATATCTTTAATTCAAGATATCTATGGAGTTCTACAGTCTTGTAATTATTCTGATTCAATATTAAACTTAGAATTCAACAAAACGTTATGATAAAAACATTTGAAAAGTTTCCTGTTTTTAATGGGTTTAAATGTTACAAAAGTTTAACAATGGTGCTTCATGAATTAATTTTAGCGGGGGTATGTTATATAAAGTTTGGGAATGAATGAGGACCTCTGTGCACTCTACTTCAAGTTATGAACCCCATATTACCATTTGTATTATTTTTGAATTTCTATAATTTTCAATTTTCAAGTTATAAAATAAGGTACAACATTGTCCTAATAATGCTTGGCACGGAGCCTGTAATATTATTGTCAAAAAAAGCCTAATACAAAATAATGACACCATTGGATATTTTGAAAAATTTTACCCAAAAAGTTATTTGATCTTTTTATAAGACTTTGTTTTCAATTGCAACTCCGGAGAGAGATATAGACACCACAAATATGGTATAGACTAGAAAAGACTAGAAAAAATACTGACCCAACAGCTTACAGATGTAAGCTGTTGGGTCAGTATTTTTTATATATATTATTTTATATATAAAGTAAAATAAGATTTCCCCTATTTGAGTGACTTGATAAAGTAAGAATACATATAAACCAAGAATACATATAAAAATTGGCTTCATATGTGATTTAAGTCAATTATTGTTGTTTTTTCAAAAAAAGAAAATAGTTTTGTTAAAATTCGATTTATAAAGAAATTTTTTTTTATATCCGATCAGCCGTTTTCTTATTTAAACTAATTTCAGCATAGGAGTGACAGTACTACGTCCTTATCTTTAAACTCATAACACTAAACAAAATATGATATATATCTAATTAGGGTCACTTCTTCATAGTACACCATGCATTAGATAACTTCTTAATTACTATGTCAACTAGCGATTTAGCGGATAATTTTTATTAGCTACTCAATAATCAACATGTAACAAAATTTCGTTTTCTGATAAAAAATTATACAAAAACCCAAATATCTTCTTCCTAAGGACATTCTTAGAATATACAAAGGGACCTTATTTTTTTATTTTTTTTATTAACATAGTTCACCTCAAACAAGGCAAGCTGCCACTGTAGACATAAGGGGCTACTGAGAATTAGGTTTAAAGTTTTAGGGGGTCATCCTAAATTGGGAGCTGTACAGCGAGATGCTTGTTCAGATTAGTTTTAAATTTCTGCATGTCTGTACAGTCGGGGAAGCAGGGAGCAGGGAGAGAGTTCCAAAGGCCAACAGCTCGCAGAAAGAAGCTATTGGAGTAGAAGGCACTCCGGCATCTGGGGACCTCCACAGTGAATGGATGGGATTTAGATGATTGTCGGGTTGATTTAGTGTATTTACGTTGAGGGGGCACCAGAGCAGCTAGTTAATTGGAGCACAATCAATTGAAGTATTTGTAAAACAGGCACAAGATGCAACATTGCGACGATGGGACAGGGGTTGGAGCTTGGTGGATAGTGTAGGACCTATTAGTGACTCTTTTTTTTAACCTTGTCTAAGAGGGAGAGACTAGTGGATGATGCACCAGCCCCGATGTGACAACAATACTCCATGCATAGGCAGATGGTGGCTTTGTAGAGATATAGGATAATGTCAGGTGTGAGAAGTTTACTAGCATGGTAGAGTGAGCCCACCTTCTTTGCAGCAGCCTTGGCAATGTCTTTTATGTATTTGTTCCAATTCATGTTACTTGTGAATGTTAGGCTGAGGAGTTTAAATGTTGAACTCTCAAGTAGGGTGTTATTTGCCATGGCAATCAGTGGTTGAAGTGGTTTCTTGTCGTTGTTGAAGGAAAGGAGCTTTGTCTTTGCAGCATTAAATGTTACCATCCATTTATGAACCCATTCCACTACAGAGTGGAGGTCATTTTCTTAGGATACAGCCATTGCCTTGGATATGTGCGCGTCCGTTTTACCCACATGACGAAAGTAGAGCATAGTGTTGTCAGCAAATATACCCGTCTCAGACACAATGTCATCAGCCAGGTCGTTTATGAAAATCAGGAACAATAAAAGTTCAAGGATCGATCCGTGGGGTACATCTGCATTTATGTCATGTTGTTTGGATGAACGGCCATTGAGGACAACCTGGATCTTTCTTTTGGTTAAGAAATATCTAATTGTATTAAATATTTGTCCAGTAATACCATATGAATTAATTTTTATGAGAAGCTCTTTATGCCAGACCTTGTCAAAGGCTTTGGATATATCAAGCACTACCACCCTAGCTTCATCTGCCTTGTCCAGTGTATGATATATGCGTTCATGGGTCATTTAATGCCGGAACATTAGTTGTAGTGAAAAGTTTTTATGCTTCAAGTTCTTTATATGTTCAAGTGTTTATTCATGGTGTTTGGTTTGGTTGTTTTGTTTTACGGCATATCAACCCTTTTCGGGTTATTTAATGCCGAATCCGGCCCTTGTTATGAAAGTTTTTATGCTTATATGTTCAAGTATTTATTCATGGTATTTGGTTGAGTGAAAGGGAGGGAAATTTTTTTTTGTTTTTGATTTTGCAGAACATGATTCACTTTTGCAAAGAGAAAAAAACCAAAACATCAATGTTTGGTGCATTTTGGGTCAGGAAGCCGATATCTTCAGACAGCCTGATCTGGTGCTACCAGACAGAGAGTAAGGGGGGGGGGGGGGAGAATGGATGTGCTATGTTGACTTTGTGTGGTCATTTCAGTTTTTGATAACGAATAGCCACTTTCTCACGCCCGCCTAATAAACCGGTATTGTCCAGGACTTTGGGTCTGGATTTACGGCGGTCTATTAGGGGTTGTCTGGTCCTGTGCAGTTCTAGGAGGTGCACCCTCCCAGGCTTTGCCTCCCCTCTTTGGGGAGGAGTAAGTTTATTGCTTATTGTCTGAGGCGCCCCTACCGGGGAATGCCGACGGGGCTGCCCAGGCAATTTTTAAACAGCCAGAGTGCTCAAATTCTCGAGCGCTGGTTCTTTCCCACTTTCCCGACCTAGTGTCACATCTTACCTTGTGGGAGGAAGATAAATAAAAGCCACTTTCTCACGCGGTGTGGCGATTACAATTGACCCAGTTTCTATGGAAACGGACATGTTGGAACTGTTCGGTTATTGTGAGGGCGGCAAACGAAAATGACTACGATGAAATTGCACCCTATCGCTTTTCTCTACAATTAAACTCGTTTTGGGATAATGTGATAGTTGCTAAGTTGTGGTAAATAAAAATAGTGCATATTTCTGTATGGATTGTTTTTGTAATTTAATGACTATAGTGCATACCTGTACAAGTTTGTTTCTCTATATGCAAACTACAAATGTGGGAGTAAACCGAAGCACTCATGTGTGACCAACGATAGTGAAAAATAGTGTATACTGTTTAGTAAGTTTTAGGGAGGTGACGGTAGCTAAGTGGTTAACTACACGGACTGACATGCCAAACTACACGGGTATGCCAAATTTGAATCCAGTTCGTTCTACAGAAACACTTTCACTTAAGATGTTGGCAACATTCACGTGGTCCCTCCTGTCTTTCTAGAAAGATATCGAGGAACTAATGCCAACAACAGAATCATCTGATTCGTACGAAATAAATGAATGAATGAGTTAGTTTTAGTTTAATAGACACAATTGAATTGAACAGATATTTTCATCTCTCTGGCGTGAGTTGGGTCTTCAACGGGGACGAAGATGCAAACCCAGATTTTTAAAACGTCGCAAAGTGAAAAATGTTCTTTTCCTGCTTGTTACTAAATTATTCATGCCTTAACTCTTGTGATTTTTACTTTTATTTAAATTATTTTTTCATTCATATCTTTCTTTCTTTTGCATATTTTTCTATTTTTTTTCTCTCTTCTATTCTGCGACATGCCAAGACTTTTGTTTCGTGTTTACAACAAAGTTATGAATAAAATGTTTATTATTTTAAATTTATGTTTCAAGTATTTCAAGTAGCAAACTTTGCAAAGTGATAGCAAGCCGGCATGCCAGCTAGTAATTTATAAAATGTATTATCTACTCTTAGTTTTAATTGATGAAAATTATTATCAAATTCCTACAATTTAAGTCATCGATTTATCATAAAATGTTAATAATACAGTGAAGTTAAAATGAATTATTATTTTGATTTGTTAATTATTTTTGGTTTATTGAAATGTCATTAATGTATCACTGGAATTCTGTATTTTCCGTTGTCCTTTGAAATTGACATGTTTGTGAGATGACCCTATAAATATCCTAAACTAATTATCATTTAAATGAGATGCTGAGAACAAACGAAACATTATTATTCTTTTTCTTTGATCCTGTAATTTGTTCCGTAGAAATAGGGGTATGACAATTTTAGTTTCACTATCGATTTTGGGGTTTTTCCTTCGCACCTTGGTTTTCTGTCCGGTTTTAATTTTTTTTATTTAGTATTTTTTCTTTCTAAGGAAGCCATTCATTTTCTCTTGTGATTCATTCATTCATTTCTTATGAATCGAATGATTCTATTGTTGCCATTAGTTTCTCTGATATCTTTCTAGTCAAAATTTTTTCAAGAACTAAATCTTGTACTTACAAGAGGGACCACGTGAATGTTGTTAAGTGAAAGTGTTTCTGTGGAACGAGCCGAAATCGAACTTGGTACACCCAGTCCGTGTCGTTAACCACTTAACCACTGCCACTTCTCTCTCTCTCTCTCTTGTGTGATGATTAGTTATTATTTCATAGCTCATTCAGTTTTGCCACTATTTCAACTTTGTAACTTAATTATTCTCTTATTAAAGAAGTTAACTACTGAAATCAAACTTCTATCGACAATTAACTCCTTAAAACTGTGACCTTTATTCAACCCCCTTATTTTAGCATGCTTTTTTTGTGGGAGGGTGGGAATACCTAAACCACAGAAAACAATGAAAGAAATTGTCAAGAAGTTCCAACTTTGAAGTAAATTACCCATGCACTGTTTTGATATGCTTTTTTATGGAATAATTGTTACATTTTTTTTTATGATACGATTTACTTTAAAATGACATTAAAAAGTAGCAAGATTTAAAAAAATGTTGATAGCTCATAATGCTGTCAACATGAAAATAAAAAAGGAGATTCTATTTTTATTTTGTATTTATTTTGCAATTACATGGAACTACCTGGACCCCCCCCCCCCCAAAAAAAATAAATAAATAGAATACTTTAGACTTTTGAGTAGAGGTTCACCATATAAATTTAATGTAAAATGATCACCCAGTTCTTGACCATATAGCATAAAACACATATTTCCAAAATAACTGCCATTTAAAAAAAAATTAAAACTTTTCTCTTTTTTTCACAACTACTCGCAAATTTTAAATTTTATTTTGTATTACCACCCTGGACTTAGGGTTAACGAAGAGCATTTTTAGTAGGTATTTTCAAAACTCCACCGTACTTTAAAAACCCTATTTTGGTAATGAAACCATTTGTTTTATTGAATTAATTTCAACATTCAAATACAGTCTGTTTTTTTTTATCTACATTGAGGGGGGGGGGGGTATTTTCTTTATAAATGTTTATAAAGAATGTAGATCACAAAATTAATGGCAAACAGACTCATAATATTTGCTATTATCTATTAAAAATGATTGATTTGTGTACATATAATATATTTGTTTTTATTGATAAGTTTTAATCATCTGAATAACATATTTCAAAACAACTTGCCTACATAAAAGGTAAAAGTAAAAATGTGCTGAAGTTTTTGATAGTGAGTTTAGTAGTGTGTTGCTATTTTTATGACAAGGCTGGTGTGATATGTGTAATTCTTTTTGTTGTTGTCACATTTGTTTTGGACTCTTCAGTATATATATATATATATATATATATATATTAGCAGGGCTACCCGGCGTTGCTCGGGGTCATAAAAACACAAAATAGAAGAAAATAGTGTGTGTAACATCTTTATATTCAAACTTCTATTTCTCTCCCTCTCTCTATAGCCGTCTCTTTATCTTTCTTCCTTTCTATTCTCTTGTCGCCCTATTTCACCGCCCCCTCTCCCCATTACCACCTTCTACCTGTTGCCTTTGGCAAAAGCTGTCTCTTCCCAACCACTCCTCTTCATTGCCCAGGGCAAAAGTATGACATATTTCTATTAAAAGTACAAACTCTGTCTGCGCCTTCTATATACATACTTATCTCCACCCCGTAGTGCATACTATATATGTACCTATCACCGCCCCGGTTTGCATACTATATCCGCACCTATCTCTGCCCTGGTGCACATACTATTTACATACCTACGGCCGCCTTGGTGTGCATACTATTTACATACCTACTGCCATCTTGGTGTGCATACTATTTACATACCTATCGCCGCCTTGGTGTGCATACTATTTACATACCTATCGCCGCCTTGGTGCGCATACTATATACGTACCTATCGCTGCCCCGCTGTGTATACTATATACGTACCTATCTCCACCCCTGTGCGCATACTATATATATACCAATCTCTGCCCGGGTGCGCATACTACATACGTACCTATCGCCACCCCGGTGCGCATACTATATAGGTACCTATCGCCGCCCCGGTGCACATACTATTTATGTACCTATCGCCGCCCCAGTGCACATACTATATACATACCTATCGCTGTCCCAGTGCACATACTATATACCTACCAATCTCTGCCCCGGTGCGCATACTATATACTTACCTATCTTTGCCCCGGTTCGCATACTATATACATACCTATCTCTGCCCCGGTGCGCATACTATATACATACCTATCTCTGCCCCGGTGCGCATACTATATACATACCTATCTCTGCCCCGGTGCGCATACTATATACATACCTATCTCTGCCCCAGTGCGCATACTATATACATACCTATCTCCGCTGCCGCTACACATACTATATATGTATACATCTCTGCCCCGGTGCTCATACATAAGAACTCATATTAATGCGCCCTTGTTGTATCAAAAAACAAAAATCAAGTTCATTTATGTAGCGTCACTATTATAAAAAAGAACTCCTATTAATGCGTCCCCGTTGTATCAAAAAACCCATATGGTGCCATTGTGCGCCTGTTCATGAAAAAGAAGTAAACGTATTCAATAGGGGCCATATACTGCACAAGCTACCGGTCGCATATTTTTTGCTAGTTGGAAGTGGAACAGATACTACATTACCTCCACACCTCTCAAAAAGGAGTAGGTAATGCCTAGAAAGATGGTATCATGACAACAGAACAGATACTACACTAACTCCACACCTCTCAAAAAAGGAGGATGGAATGCCTGGGAGGATGGTATCATGACAACAGAATAGATACTACACTAACTCCACACCTCTCAAAAGAGGAGGGGGTAATGCCTGGAAGGATGGTATCATGAGAATAGAACACTTCGACGGATAATCGTCGGACGCGTCCAGATCTGCCTGTATTTTGATCCGGCGCCCTGTTTAAAATGACCAAAAAACACCAAAATCAAAAAAATTGACCTAAAACATGAAAAAACAACAAAAAAACAGATAAAAACAAAAAAAACATGAAAAACACAAAAAATTGGCACCAAAGAGCAAAAAGAAAAACAAAAAACATGAAGAAAATTTAAAAAAAACATAAAAAGGTATAAAAAAAATCTAAATGAGTGCAAAAAAGCAAAACAAGAAATTGACAAATAACATAAAAAAAAACAGATGAAAAACAAAAAAAACATCAAAAAACATCAAAATTGGCGCAAAAACAAAAACATAAAAATTGACAAAAAACATGAAAAAAGTTAAAATAAAAAAGAACAAAAAACATCAAAATTGGTGCCAAAGAAAGAAAAAAAATGATATTGACAAAACATGAAAAAGCATACAAAAAAAAAGAAGAAAAAAAAGCCATTCACAAAACATCAAAATTTGCAAAAAAAAAGAAGCGAAATGAAAAAAAAAATTGACAGAAAAACAGGATTAAAAAAAAAAATCGGGTGTGGTGAAAGAAATTTTTTTTTTTTAATCCTGTTTTTTGTAAGAAAAAAAATTTGGAAGCAGAACAGAAACTACTACCTCCACACCTCTCAAAAGAGGAGGAGGTAATGCCTGGGAGGATGGCATCATGACAACAGAACAGATACTACACTACCTCCACACCTCTCAAAAAAGGAGGAGGTAATGCTTGGGAGGATGGTATCATGACAACAGAACAGAACGGTTGAATTTGAGGAAATGACTTGCAGTTTTTTTTTTTCGAGTATGACTTGCAATTTGTTTTTAAAAAAGACTACATGATATAATTGTTTTCTATTTAAATTAATACATAATTAAATTGAAATTAAGCTGAAAATAGCTGAAATAATCAACCTCCCATACGAAATCTGCCTCATAGCCCCCTTAGGAGTGAATTTAGAGATTCAGGAATGCACCCATTAACCGGTTTTTGTAAACAAACAGATAATAATGCTGGGTTCTTTGGGTTTTTGTCAAAAGCTTGCTTTTTAATATGGGGAAATATTTATTTTAAGAAATATTTATTAAATCAGGGAAAGATTTATTTTAAGAAATATTTATTAAATATTTATTCTTAATGTAGGATGCGTTTTTTTTTATTTACAAAACTTTTTTATAATCAAACGAAACATTGCAGAATTCTCGGACCATACAGAGAATAAGGACCCCAGAAAAATGACAAAACAAGAGGAACGCCTTTGGGTCTTCACCAGTGTCTTCCGATTGACCACATAGACTCTATTTACAAAACTTTTTAATAAACAAACAAAACATCAAAGCGTCATAAATTCTCATTTTAAAATGACTTTACGATTGTTCGATTTATATTTAAACTAGCAGGGGCAAAAGCTGTGTCTTCCCCGGTTGCTCCCTTTCCCCCTCCCTTGCCTCCTCACCATTTCTCACTGTCCTCCCTACCCTCCCCCTCCCCCTCACCATCTCTCCCCCCTCCTCACAGTGGGCTGGCAAGCGGACATATGGATTTTTAGCAACTTCCTCAAATCATTATGAAACCTATATATTTGAATAGCTTAGAGTCTGAGGTTGCAAAAAATGGGCTAATTTGTCGTCTAACTCCAATTATTTCTCAAGATATGCCCGTTTGAAGTTTGCGAATTTCGAATTTTTGCGAAATCGTGACTACAGTGATTTTACCAAGGACTAAATTTGGGTGCACCTGAAGAATTGCTGAAAATTTTTCTCAGAAAGCCCTAAATATGTCCTATAAGCCCCTTAGATAATGCCAGGTGCCCTAAATTTACTTCATTATAAAAAAATGGGACATATGAACAAGTTTTTGACCTGTTTTTTTGATTTTTCCACAAAATTTACCATAAAAATGAGCATTTTTTCCATTAAAAAACAACAAAATTTGCCTCCGGCCGGCATATTTTAACGAAAGATTGCAAAAAAGCCCCGAGATGAAATTTCTCATGCTTCACAAATAAGAATCTAGACATAGAAAGCTATCATAATCCAATTGGATGAAAAAAATCACTCTCCTTAAACCATTTTAATTCTAACATACTGAAAAAATTTGAACTTGTTCATTTTTTTCGTAATTTTGGACAACCCACAATGACCGTTGAAACCATAAATCCAGATAATTCTTGTCATTCTTACTCAGATTTCATCATCCAGACCACTTTTCCTATTTTTTGGGGTGTGCAGAATCCAAATCTGGCATCAGAAAACCATGAAATTGCACTGTTTTCTGAAAAATCCTGAGTTTTACCCTTTTTTAAGCTATTTTCAGTCAAATATTGGCTGTAAAGAAGAAAAAATTCTTGATTTTTTTCAAAATTTATCCATTATAATTGACAGAGAATGTTCCCTCAAGTTGAAAACAATTTACACTATCCTTTTCAACCTTAAATTCATGCCCACTCTGGTGTTGTTTCCCCGTTTTTCCTTACATTGAAAATAAAAATGGAAAAATTGAATATTTCCATTTTTCTCATTTTCAATTTTCAACATCTCAAATTATGTCATAATTTTCTTTTCTTTTCACACAACTATAATGAATGACACCAACATGTTTGCCTTTGGTCTGAAGAACAAATACCTTCAAAACAAAGAGGTTGCTAAAGTGGGATACTCTATCCTACGCAATGAGTCCATCCCAGACTGACAGGTTTCACTGGAGGTTGCATCTGCCATCTATGAGAGTGGCAAAATTACCAAACGAATTTACACAGACATTCGTTTACTCCTGAAAGATGCTGGAGCTGATGTTCTTCCATCGTACGACAAACTGTTGAAATTTAAGGAGTGGAGGCCAACAGTACAAAAACTTGCAACTCCGTACAGTGGTGTGAAGTATCATTACCTCCAGTGCTTGCAACTCACGTCTGCCCAATTGTTTGCATCACTTCAGTTGCCCGCATTCCACAACCTCAACAAGATCCAGATGACGCTTCACGATCGCTTAGATGGCATTGGTGGACATTCCATTTTCAACTAGACGGGTTCCATCGACATAAACAACATCATCATGTTCATGTTCCGTATCGAGAACCTAAAGACTGGGAATGGTGAAGTGCTCTGGGAAAACCCCTCACATGCCTCCTCTTCATCTTGTCATCCAGTGATGTTGTTGATGGGAAGAGAAACTCGTGAGGACTTGAAGTTGTAGCAGATCTTCAGAAGGAGCGACAAGGTGTTAAGTTCTCGGTGGACCATCTCAACAAATCTATCAATGTTGAAGTTCATGCCAAAATGTTCATGATAGATGGCAAAATGCACACAACCATATCTGGTCTAGGTGGCGCGTTTTGTTGTCTCTGCACAAAGAGCAAAGAACTGTGTCGTGATGTTGATTTCATATCATCAGGGTTCAAGGTCGATCGGTCCCTAGAAGATACCCTCGAAATCTGTGAGAAGGACATGCACCTGGAAGAAAACCGAAAGATGATGTTCGTAAAGGAGTCACTCAAGAACCTATCACAACAGAAGACATCAACAACATGACCCTCTCCACAATCTTCTCCAGTGTTTTGGATGGATCTTTAAAATGTGCTATCATTCCACTGCTGGTCATTTGTCTTGGCCGGAGGCAAAGTTGAATGTGTCAAATAGGGTGGCTCGAGTGTTAGAATTCTTAAAACAAGTCAAAGAGGGTATACAAGCCAGAGTCAAGGAAGAAACATCTATCACCTTGGAGAAAGCTGATCAAACTGGTCATGTTGGAACCTCCACAACTGGGAATATTGCTAAGGTTATGTTGAACCCCAACAATCGAAAACTGCTCACCCAAGGAATTAATAGCTCTGAATTGAGAGCTAAGATCGAACAACTGGTGCTGAACATGGTAATGATTCTGACTATCATCAACTCAGATCGAAAGGTTAAGATTGATGAGTTCAGAGAATTCTGCAGAACAACATACCTCCACGTTGCTTCAATTCCATGGATCCACATCACACCTAGTGCACATGTTGTTCTGGGGCACAGTGCAGAGTTGATTGCTGAAAACGGCTGTATTGGTTTACTCAATTTCACCGAGTCAGGTATTGAAGCCAACTACAAGTTTCTTCGACAATACCGAATCAACAAAGCCAGGAAGACCAATCAGTTTGATAATTTATCAGATTGTATCAATTGATTATGGGACAAGAGTGACCTCAGTGTCATGAAGGCCAGAGAGCGATTAAATTGCAGACATTGTAAAAGGACAGGGCACAGTATTCGTAGCTGTGAGCAGCTTAAAGCTGCGATACTTGGGTGTAACACCGAGTACGAATCTTTGTTGTGCTTTCTGACGGATGATGCATAATGTGAATCACTGTTTGTTGTTTCATTGATGTTTGAGTGATATATTTTCATTTTAAAGTGGATATTTGAAGAGTTCTCTTCCTGTAATACTAAAATAAGGTCTTGTTTGTTTGCTCAACTTGTTTACTTTGCGAGTTATGATAATTTGAAATTTGCCCAGAATTTAGCCCCTCCGTGTATTGGCCCAAAATGATGGTGATTGGGGCCCTAGACTCTCAAAATGGTATAATTCTGCTGAATATCAGTCTGTTTAACATCCCACCACCCTCCCTGATGCTTAACATGATGACCAACAGGTATAACAGCTAAACAACTAACATTATGGGCACTCATAGGTTAATGTCCGCTTGAACCCCCTTCTAAGTCCACTGTGTTCCTCCCTACCCCCCCCCCCCCCTCCCTGTTGCCCGGGGCAAAAGTAAGTACTAACTCTGTCTTCCCGGTCGTCCCCCTTCGTTTTAAAAAAAAATTCAAGGAGTTGGTGGGGATCGAACCATCAACGTCTAGGTCTTTGTCCTTCATTGTTATGAAACATGCATAACGAACCGAGTATAAAAACTGACGAAAAATAGGCGACTTAAAGCCGTTTGAATATAGGCTGTATCTTGCATGCGCGCATGCGCAGAGTGTACGATCGACAGAATAGATAAACAAACTTAGGGACCCTCATCACACTTTTAGGGTCTGTTCTATATGAAGAAATCAATGTTTTTTTCTAATTTATGCGACTGAAAGCTGGGCAATTCAGAAAACGTCAACTTTACGAAACCTGTCGGGAGCCTGTCGAGTGAGTCGGGAGCCTCTTGCAGACATACATACAAACAGATAACTCTCGTTTATATAATAGATGATAGTCTATCTCCATTTTCAAGTTATAAATAAAATAAAGTTGTTCAGTGCAGAGGCAGACTCTATGATATAATTTTGAACGCCCCCCCCCCCTGGATCAAAATGAAATATACTTATCCCAGTACCATATATACTGTATTTTCAGAATATATATTGTTACTGTAGTCTATTTCCATTTTCAAGTTATAAATAAAATGAAGTTGTTCGACGCGGAGGCAGACACCATGATATAATTTTGTATAAATATAAAATCAAGGAGGCCTCCAGAGGTCTATTAATATCACTCTTTCTTATTCTCCCCTCCCTTTAATAAGGACAATAGTCTGAAGAGAAATGTAATAAAAACAATAATGTGACGATTGCATAAAAATATTAGCCAAACCTATCACCATGTATCTACCAATATGACGTCACGTGCGCAAGATTAGATTAAAAATTCTGATCACATTAAACGAAAAAATGGCCACTTGACCTCCCAAAAATGAATCTTTTTTTTTGTACTTTCTCGATATTAATTTCTCGGGGTTATGCCGGTTAAAATAATACCTACTTTGTGGGTGTTTGTTGTGTATTTTTTCGAGTTTTAGCAAGACATACATACACACAGAGTTTTGCCTTATATATATATATATTGAGAAGATGAGATGAGATTATTATTATAATTATAATAAATATATAGATTTTTTTCTTTTAAAACATGTTAATATTTATATTGGAGAGGGGGATATATTATATCTTAATTTTTTTTAATGTAGGGTGCGTTCTTTCTTTTATTTACAAAACTTTTTAATAATAAAAAATGTATTGAAAACGAGTCATCTTATAAATCCTTCCAGACTGAGTCAATTTTAATTTATTTACAAAACTTTTGGCACATGTTCGTCTTTTCCCACAGTCCGTTTTTCACAACTTTTTACTGACCAGTTTTTTTTTCTTTTTTCGGTGTACACTTACCTATCAGGCTGCTAGAGAATTCCGGGGTTTTTGGGAAAAAATTTCAAATATTTTACATTTTAGGAGGAGGGATCAGTTTCCAATGTTAATTCAGCGTAGACTGATTCCCCTCTTTTTGACCATCTCAATTTTTAAAAAAATCTTTTTCGGTGTACAATTACCTATCATGTCAGTAGAGAATTCCGGGGTTTTTGGAAAGAAATTTTAAAAAATTGAGATTTTAAGACGTAAAGAGTCGTGAAAAACGGACTATGGTAAAAGACGAACAAAACTGATCCCCCGTCTTAAAATCTCAATTTTTAAAAATTTCTTTCCAAAAACCCCGGAATTCTCTCGCGACATGATAGGTAATTGTAAGCAGAAGAATAATTTAAAAAATTTGAGATGGTCAAAAAGAGGGAGATCAGTCTACGTTGAATTTACATTGAAAACTGATCCCCCGTCTTAAAATCTCAATTTTTAAAAATTTATTTCCAAAAACCCCGGAATTCTCTACTGACATGATAGGTAATTGTACACCGAAAAAGATTTTTTTTTAAATTGAGATGGTCAAAAAGAGGTGGATCAGTCTACGTCGAATTAACATTGGAAACTGATCCCCCCTCCTAAAATGTAAAATATTTGAAATTTTTTTCCAAAAACCCCGGAATTCTCTAGCAGCCTGATAGGTAAGTGTACACCGAAAAAAGAAAAAAAAAGTAAAAAGTTGTGAAAAACAGACTGTGGGAAAAGACGAACATGTGCTAAACTTTTTAATAATCAAACGAAACATTGCACAATTCTTGGTCTAAAATGTTTTCTTGTCACTATTTACTTGCCTCCCCACAAGGGCAGAATACAATAAAATCTTATAGCGTGCATCTTTTTTTTCTTTTTTACAATGCATTTTAATAAACACAGAATCATTCCTCTCTGCGATCAGTGATGGAGAAATCCTTCAAGACTGAGGTAATTTTAATTTTCG
Organism: Sepiola atlantica; assembly: GCA_963556195.1. Lineage (NCBI taxonomy): Eukaryota > Metazoa > Mollusca > Cephalopoda > Sepiida > Sepiolidae > Sepiola > Sepiola atlantica. Next base: position 134,451,826 of record OY744520.1, on the reverse strand, counting down.
TCCTGATCCAAAGTGCTCCTTTTTGAGTAGCTTTATTTTCCTTTACATTAAAAGCTGACCATGTGTCTAATCTGTCCTAGTGAGGAGGCCAAACACCTGTAATTTGTAAAAAATTATAAATGTATTATTTTATAAATTCCTAATGTCGGTTTTTAATGTAGGGAAAATCCAGTTCCCCCCCAAAATGGAGCACTTTAGATTGGGACAAAACTTTAAATTGCCTCGGTTTGGAAACTTATTTCTTAACCCTCATGGGGAAGCAAAACGGAAGATTATTCAAGTCCGCCAATTTGTAAATAATGTATATATTTCGTTTATTTATTAAAAAGTTTTGTAAAAAAAAAAAATGCCCCCTATATGAAAAGGTAAATACTTAATATGCCCCCCACCCTCCAAAAAAAATTAGAACAAGAATTCTGCAGTGTTTCGTTTGATTATTAAAAAGTTTTCTAAATAAATTTAAAAAAGCACCTTACATTAAAAAAATAAATATATAATATATCCCCCCCCCTCCCAAATATAAATATATAAAATAAAATGTATATATTTATTAGAATTATAATAATTTAAATATAAATCGAACAATTGTAAAGTATGAAGTCATTTTAAAACGAGAATTTTGGATGCTTCGATGTTCCGTTTGTTTATTAAAAAGTTTTCTAAATAGCGTCTGCCAAGGTCAACCGGAAGACACCGGTGAAGACCCAAAGGCGTTCCTCTCGTCTTTTTTTTCTGGGGTCCTTATTCCCTGTATGGTATAAACAAAACAAACACATAATTACTGTTTGCTGTTGAGCATTAAGAAAGAAGATTTTCTATCAGTGACAAAACCTTCATAAAAAGATTTTACTTTTTTGAGTGTTAATTCAAGTTGATGATGTTTCTTGTGTTTAGTACTTTGTAATATTATTGCAATTTTGTGTTTAATAAATTATTTATTGGGATTCTATATTCTATTTCACTGTTTTATTTTTGTTACAATTAAATCTACATTCTTCCTCTATTTAATTTAAGACTGAACTTTTTACAGTTATTTGTTTCTTATCTTATTCATAAGCACAAGTTACAATAGTTTATGAGTGCTCTTCATGCTACAGCCAGTTTTCACAAGTTTGCTATAAATGAAAAATATGAATAGTAAATGTGAGTGTATGAAAAATAACATTAATCTATTTGTTAAGCAAAGTTTGATGATCAGTGGTTGTAGTGTTGGAAAGCTCCCAGAAAGAGGAAAATTCCACTGCTCAGTTTGTGGAAGGAGAGTCGGGGGCAATTCAATTTTTTGTGGTACTTGTAAGCATTGGATACACAAGAAGTACAGTAGAATTACTGGTAGGTCGAGAAAGGATAACCAGTTTGTGTGTGAGACGGATGAAGTTGTCGAGAAGTTTTATTACATTGGTGTTACCATTGGAGCACAGAGTGGAGCAGGTGCTAGTGTGATTGCAAGAGTTAGGAATGGATGGAATAAGTTCAGGGAACTTTTGTCATAACTAACCAGTAGAGCATTACCACTGTCAACCAAGGGAAGAATCTATCAGACATGTGTATGCAGTGTGATGATGTATGGAAGTGAAACCGGGCCAGTGAAGGTTGAGGACATGCATTGCATGGAGAGAAATGATATGAAAATAGTACGATGGATGTGTAATGTGAGTCTTAAAGACAGGCTTAGACCTGATGACCTCAGAGGAAGATTACATTTTGACAGTATAGGGATATGTGTGCAGAACAAGAGATTTTGATGATATGGTTATATTGAAAAAATGGATGGGAGTTCTTAGTTAGTAGATGTAAAACATTTGAGGTAGCAGGTTCAGTATACAGGAGAAGGCCAAGGAAAACAGGAGGAAATGATAAGAATGGATTTGGGAGAAAGAGAAACAAAGATTTGGCCAGAAATAGATTAGTTTGGAAGTCAATTTCTAAAACAGCCGCCCAACACATGGCAGCATGTAAAACACGTTAAACCTGTAGAAATGTCCTGTTTGTAGCGAAATGGAGAAGAGTCATAAATTGTATGAGGTTGCTGCATAGATATTCATCCTCTGGCTTTGCTGGGTATGAAGAAAAACGGGTTACCATAGTTTGGTTATAAGGACAAACTTCTACAATTTAAATCAATTTTATGCATACAGTTTCATCAACACAACAGACATGACCGGGAAAGAGTTATGTAGACAAGAATACAAAAATATGTTGAGTCAGTAGATATGCATGTACTCTAAAAGTAAGTTTGAGTCTGGGTTTTTCATCTCGCCTAATCCAAGTCGTGGCTAATGGTGAGACAGGCATATGATGTCTTATCACGTTGATGTTTAAATACTGAATGTTGAAAAAGTGTGGGAAAAGGTTTGGCAGAAGTGCCTTCAACGCAAAAGTGTTCTGACCAGAAAACATATCAATGACTCTGCGAGTGAGAACATGCTAGCAGAAAAGAAAATAGATTGTAATTATATAACTGCTACAAACCGAATATGATGATGATGATGATGAATGAATTCATTTGGATAGAAATTTTCTCTCAAAATATTTTATAGACATTGTTAGGATTTTATTGAATTATATTCATTGGCAAGTTGAATTTTTATGAGATGCGTTCTTAAATCTCTTGAGAGGTAAAGTTAGGTGGTATGAGAATTTTAGTTTTCATATTTAGTTTCATTTTTGTCTTTCATATCTTAGTTTCTGGTTCGGTTATTTATTTAGTATATTTTCTTTCTAAGGAAGCTGTTCATTCTCTTGTGTGATGATTGGTTATTATTCTACTTCTCATTGAATTATGCTATTATTTCAATAAGGTGGACGTGGTCAACATTGTGACTAATCATTCTCTGATTTAAGTCGTTGAAATACAACTTTCTGTGATTCATTAAGTTCAAATTTTTGAGTTAACTTCTGAAAACGGTAATCATGAAGAAAATTTTCTATTAAGAATAAAACTCTGTTCTGATTTTTTTACCCTCTCCCCTTATTTTGGCATGTTTTTTAAGAGGAGGAGAGGTATACCGAAACAGCAGGATATGAGAAAAGCAGTTAACGTTAGGTTCAAACTTTGAAGGAAATCAACTGTGCACCTCTATTTATACGCTTTTTTTTTGTGAAATAACTGTTTTTTTTGGGGGGAAGGGGGTAATTTACTTTAAAATGACATTAAAAAGCAGTAAGATTTAAAAAGATATATATTTAAAAAAAATTAAATGAATGAATTGTAAATAAGTTATCACCATCATTATCATCATCACCATCATCATCATCATCTGTTTTACATGCTGTCATGTGTTAGATGGCCTAGATTGCCTATAAATGTAAAATACTTTTTGGTTTCAATTTTGAATTTCTTGCTTTTTAATTTTAAATTTTACTTATACATTACTTATATTTTTAAAAAATTTCAAGACAAATATATTGCACAAGTTTCACTTTATTTATGTTGTATCGCTTCTTATTTGTATTTTATTTAGGGGTATTGTACTATAGTTAAAAAATCTAATAAAATTATTTGCATGTGGTTTATATAGTGCGGGTTGGAATGGTATGTAGTCACGAAGTCGGCAGTGGAGCAACGGTTGTACTGGGGATAGACCAATGCCTTGGATAGGGGTGTTGCGATATTGCAGGATAGCTCGGACAACACTGTCATTATTCAATGAGCCCTGAGGACCTGTATTTCCATGAATTATCCTCTTTGCTGTTTTTACAGCAAGCTCTGCTCGACCATTAGATTGAGGATATGCCACTGAGGACTATCTGGACTCCACAAACCGTGTCTTGAGGAACTGCTGAAAAATGTTGGAATTAAAAGGTAGGCCACCATTGCTACTAAGTTCTTCTTGGGTGCCATATGTGTGGAATAGTTTCCGACAAATAGATATTAGTTTTGAGGTGATGGCATGAACTGGTTTAAGATGATACAACATAATCCAGCCAGTGAGTCTGTCTGCACAGACAAGGTATGCAATGTGTCCGACGTAAAAAAAAGTCCATCACTATCTGCTGGAAGAGCCAATCTGGAGCTGGAATTAATGAGTGGTTCAGGTGGCTGACTTGGGGCAATGCTTGAGCATATGAGGCAATTGGTTCTAAAGTTGGATATTCTACTGTATAAATGTTCCTTTATTCAAACAAGAGTTTTTCTATCAGATGGATGCTAGTTGTGGCCTTCATGCCGGTAAGTGTTATTGTATAGACATGTTGGCAGAACAAATGCAGACATATCATCAATGTCTGAATTTTTTGAAAATGACCTCCAGTCTTGAGTGGAATGGAGATGTAAATGGATGGTATCGTTTAATGCTACTAAGACAAAGTTCTTTTACTTTAAAAAATTATAAGAAACCTTTTCAACCACCAATTGCCATGGCTAATAGCACCCTACCTGAGAGTTCATCATTGAAACTCTTTGGCTTAACATTCACAGGCAACATGAATTGGAACAAATACAGAGAGTACATTGCCAAGGCTGCTGCAAAAAGGTGGGCTCCCTCTCCAGCGCTAGAAAACTACTCACACAAGCCAGTATCCTATAACTCTAAAAGCCACCATTCATCCATGCATGGAGTATTGTTGCCACATCTGAGCTGGTGCATTAACCACGAGTCTCTCCCTATTAGATAGGGTCCAAAAAAGAGTCTCCAATCTAATATGTCTCGCACTGTCAACTAAGATCCAACCCATGCCCGATCGCTACAATGTTGCATCCCTGTGTTTGTTTTACAATTACTTCAATATAATGTGCTCTGATGAACTTGCAGCACTGGTACCCCCTCGACATAAATACCCTCGACCAACCTGACAAGCAGCAAAATCCTACCCTTTCACTGTAGAGGTCCCCAGAAGCCGAAAAGCTTTCTATTGTAATAGTTTATTCTTTTGAACTGCTAGCCTTTGGAATTCTCTCCCTGTTTCCATGACTGTACCAACATGCAGAAATTTAAATGTAATGTTAACAGACCTCTCACTGGTCAACTCCCTGCTTAGGATGTCCTTGTAGGTATGGCCCTAATTCACAGTAGCCCCTTATGTCTCGGTGGCAATGTGCCTTGTTTTGGGTGAAAAATAGTTAAAAAATCTCTCTCTTTCTCATATATATATATATATATATATATATATATATATAATATATATATATATATAATCTACTTTGTGTGTTCCTATTGTCTTGCCTCTCCATGCCACGCAGGCAAAATTAGACACAGTCATTGGATGGGACAAAAATAAAAATTGCCCTAATTGAAAAGGATTTCTCCTCTTCTGACCGAGGACAGAGCAGATATTACACTTTGATCCAAGGTGGTGAAGTAAACTTGTGTCTTTGAATAAAACATTTGGTATAAAAAGTAATGGGTATTTTGCTAGTTTACAGTTGTAGTGTCTAGATATGTTATTGGCATTTGGCATTAGTTCAAAACAGCTTATTTCTATTGTTCGGTTATGCTTAAGTTTGAAATTGCATTTTTAGAGAGGTCCACGCATCTCTATTAAAAATCCATCCGCTGTTATACTTCAGTTTAGAATCGCTAAATGTTCAGATTAAATGGATACATCTTAAGAATATCTGTTCTTGTATAAATTCTGACAAATGAATATTAGTTGAAAGTAAAATCTTTTGAAATAAAACTGCTTTTATGAGTAATCTTGCTTAATTTAACTAATGTATAAATATATACTTAAATGTACGTCATAAATCAGTTTTTCTGGTTTGCATTTTTTAGAATTAAAATTTGTTTGCAGAACACCAATTTTTTTTTGTTCATAAGAAATTATATTGAAAACTAAACTAAAACCAACTCGCAGATTTATTGCTTCGTAAGCTAGAACTAACTACGTTATAATCTGACCATGAGACATCATCCAGGTGTAAAACAATGCAGCTACAGATGACATTTTTTGAAAAAGTTTTTAAATCCTTGATCGTCTTTAGATCTTCTTGTCATCATCTTGCATCATTACATAAATGAATACAAATTATATTTATATTGAAGAATCTAAGTAATTTTATAGATAATATTTTGGTGATAAGAAAATGTTCAGTTTCAGTCAATCCTTATTTATGTGATCCAATAATCAAGTTTCAAACGTTTTTTTTCTTTTACTAATCAAATATTATCAACAAATGCTTTCATAATTCGTCCATAATTATTTCAGAGACAAGTATGGAAGTAAAACCTAGCCAGTTAACGACATGTGTTGCATGAAGAGATGATATAATGTGAGTCTTAGACATGCTTAAATCTGATGCCTTCAGAGGAAGATTAAATCTAGACAGTGTAGGAAGATGTGTGCAGAATAGGAGACTAAATTGGTATAGCCACATTGAAAGAATGGATCAGAGTTCTTAGGTTAGTAGATGTAGAACAGTTGAGGTAGCAAGGTCAGTTGGCAGGGAAAGGCCATCTAAAAAATAGGAGAAAGTGTTAAGGATGGATTTGAGAGAAAAAGGAATAAATAAAGACCTAGCCAGAGATAGATTAGTTTAGAAGTCAATTTCTGAAAGCTGTCTTATACTTGCCAGCATGTAAAACCAAATATGATGATGCAGATAACAAGGTTTGTATAACATGATTTTCAAAGTTGCTATAAATAAAGCAAAATGCATATCACAATACATAAAACAAAAATTATTTGTTGTTCTTATTTATAGATAAGCATGTGCTGACAGGAAAGAACTGATGTTTTATCCTGGACCTCTAATCCACTTATCGTTTGTTTTCTTATCTTCTTTCCACTTAATTATAAGTGCAACAACTCTGTTTTTACTTGCTCATTATGAATAATCTTCAAACCATTACAAACATTAAATGCTATCTTTGTTGGTTCTAAACAATTTATTGTAGAACAGGAACACACATACACCTTTATGAACATTGATTTAACTTGCAATGATTGAACTTATTTGAATAACATTATGGTTGAGACAATGCATAAGATAAGTGACAGTTCTTGATTGAAGTATTTAGACAAGGTTCTGTCAGTTTGCCATGATTAAGTTTGAAATAGCATTTTTATTGCTTAATGTGCAAATTGAATGCTCAAATGTAAAGAATATCTCTACATTTTTTCTTCTATTCTTTGTCTTGTTACCCTGTTGGTTGGGGCTGTAGAATTCGCCAACTGCACCTCTGCAGAGGGGTGAGACCCCCCCCCCCCCCATGGGGCCACTTATTTGCCATGATATATGAGGACAGGATCCTGGTGGCTGAGCAGCTCAATGACTATAGAATAAAAAGCCATTGGCTACAATACTCCATTTTGGCCCTTACCGGACTAGACAGGCGGTCAGAAAGGCCCGATCCGATCAATTGGCTGGTCACGACAAGCCCCATCATTTGTATGGAAAGTGGTGACCAAGGGTCAAACAACAAAGTATAGATAGGCCTTGACATGGCTGTAAAAATCTGGAGTTTCTCTGCAAAAGAATATTGTATTAATTTAGCGAAATGACCAGTAGAATGGGTGCTCAGAACCTACACCAAAATCATGTATACCACCCCTGTATCCCTGGTGTTGCTAGGGCGAATGGGTTTCCCCCCTAGCACATCCCATATAGGGCTCCGAGGTGGGTGGGGAGCAGAGGTGATGAAAAAAAATCACAAATTCCATATGGATTATAAATACCAATATAAATACTATTAAAAAAAAAAAAAAAAAAGAGCATACTCTGAGCTGGCGGACCTCTCTGCCGAGGACCCATTCCCTCTACTGCAGAGAAACACTCCCCCAGCAAGACAGAAAAACTTCCCAAGATTCTTAGTGGTTGAATCCCTAGAGGAAAAAAAACAAACTGAATTTTCACCCTTTCGAATTGAGAAATATTGCTTTAATGAAGCAATATTTATATATAGAATTATTCACTCTCAGACTGGCAGCCAATCAGAATTCATATAATGGACTTGCCCAACTTGGTAGAATGGAACAGTCCAGCTTCTATATAAACTGGCTTTTTGGTTACTTGAGGTCTTACTTATCTTGCTGCTCAACTGGTCGTACAGTTGAGCCCTAAGCATCAATTCTATATGGCACTACGAACAGGATGTATGGATCCTGAAGATTGGGAGCAGTACCTCCTCAAAGCAGGGATCTCTGCTAGCTCAGCTCGGACTTATGCTGCCACATTTACAAGTGAAAAGCTGACAAAGAAAGCCATGCAAATGATGGATCGGGCCATGTTGAAAGAGCTGGGGATCGTGATAATGGGATAAGCCCTCTCAATCCTTAAAGAAGCTAGGGAACTCTCTGCTGAGGTAACTTATGCTAAGGCACCAGCAGCCAAACTGCCCCAGCTCCATCTTGAAATGACCCCCTAACAATTCAGAAAATTCAGAATTATTCACCAAAATGACAGGTATGCCGATATCTCCGGTCAACATACAGCTATACAATTCCACTGATGAGTTTGGTCACTCAAAGGTCGAATCCCATCGTTCATCATCTTACTTTTGTCTCTATGTCACAAGGTGAGACTGAGACAATACAGAACTATCTCATCTGCTTCCGGGCTACAGCCCTAGACTGCAACTTTTTATGCCCCCTTTGTGAGCATGACCTGTCTGATATGTACATCAAGGGAATAGCGAACGATACTCTCCAAGCAGACCTGCTGGCCAAAGCTGAAACACTTAAAACTACTGAACAAAATGTCCGCCATTCTTAGGCATTTGAATCGCCATTGAGAGACCAAACTTCAATGACTGATACCTCCGACATGGCTATTGCACGGATATCTACGTACCGCAAGCAAGAAACCAGTGCTCAAGCTAATGATGGTCATGTTCATATCCGCACCTCTGTCAAACGAGATAATAACTTTCCAGCTTGCATGGGTTCTGGTAGCCATTATCATGGTATTCCAGAAACAAGCTCCCGCCAATTAAAATGTCCTGCATGGGGTCAAACATGTAGCACTTGTGGGAAACCTAACCACCTTTCAAGAGTGTGCTGAGCAAAGAAACTCTGTATTGGGATTGACAGGCTCCCATGGATTCTCTTATCACTCACATCACATTTAACCAGACAAGGGATACATATTCGACCACAAGCGAAGATCAAATGGCCAAAAAAGATGCGCATGTTCTCCCATTCTCACCAAATCCAAATCCCAGACAAACGAAGAACATTTCTGGTGACTACTGAACAAAGCTGAAGATTTTCCCTGATAGTGGGGCCACTATATGTCTAGGAGTACCAAAGCATCTGTTTTACATGGGGCTCACAATGAATAACTTAGTCCCATCAAGAAAAATCGTTCGGACCATGGGAGATTTTACACTTGTGTGTCAGGGATGGTTACCTGTGAAATTCGAGGTTCATGGAAGAACAACCAAGGAAGCCCTTTACATATGTGATGGAATCCAGTGACTTTATTTCAGCAAGGCAGCATGTATTGATGTGGGAATGCTGCCTGAAGATTTCCCAAACCCTGCGGCAACATTTTGAACCCAGGCAAATATCGCAATACAATATATCGAGTACGTGAATCAATTGCTAAGTCGCCCCAAAAGCCTTCCCTTTCCCTGGACGGAAGAAAACATTAGTAGACTTTAAGATTGGCTCCTAGAGCATTTTGCCATGACAACATTTAAAAACGATGGGGTGTTCCCATCTATGTCTGGCCCCACTGCCCATATTCACCTTAAAGAGGGAGCGGTTCCTAAAGCCAGACACAACCCAATTCAACTTCAAAGAGGCAAGTACGACACGCACTTTGGAATGATGTTAAAAGAGGCATTCTTACCCCAGTGCCCGTCGGTACCCCTACCGATTGGTGCAGCACTATGGTAATAACTGCAAAAAAAAAATGGAAAACCAAAGAAGAACGATGGACTATCAGCATTTAAACTCGCAGTGCAAATGCGAGACACACCACACTAGCTCGCCATTCCAACTGGCAGTATAGGTACCACCCAACAAAAAAACAAACTGTCAATATCGCAACACCCCTATCCATGGCATTGGTCTATCCCCAGCACAACTCTTGCTCCACCGCCGACTTCGTGACTTCATACCATCCCAATCCGCACTATATAAACCACATGCAAAATAGATAGCTGCAGCTAGGAACCGTGAGATAAGCTTATCCTAACACAATGCTCACCTCACCGAGCAGTACAATCGCACAGCGCATACTCTATGGCCACTCCAAGAAGGAGAAAAAGTATCAATACAACGTACAAACAACGATGGGACATAACAGGTCGTGTTGTCGAAACTCTCCCTAACCATCAGTATCGGATCAGTATTGATGGGTCAGGCAGAATCACTTTGCGAAACCACAGATTCCTCAGAAACTTGCAACACCTGTAATTTCAGTCCTTATTCTCAGTGCTTTGCTGGAATCTCCCAATACAACGCCTTGGGATTCCCATACGCCTGGTGTGGGCCCCCCTCGCGCGCACAGTCTGGCCAGACCGTGAACACACTTCAGCCGATCATCGTAGTGGCAATAAAAAAATATGTTGATCAAAATTCCTCTAGAGTGGGATGGCGACGATGACGACGTCGCCGATCTTGTCATCTCATCCAGCTACAAATACACTCCTACGTTGAAGCTGTTTATATCAGCGAGTGATCACTGGGCGAACAGCAATCGGTTGGCTCTGTGAGGGCGAAAGATTATTCAAAGCAGAACAAAAAGAAAAAGAACAATGTTCAGCAACTCAGTCGGGTTTTATTTTGTATGGAAGAGTAATTATTAATAAAATAAAAGAATTGATTTTACATTAGATTAATGTCTACCGTACTCGTAAAAGTTGTTTTCTCTAAGTTATCTCGTTAGTTCTCTGTGTGTGGGTAAATTCGTTCACAAGTGGTTGTTTAGTCACAAATTAACTGGCTAAGAAAACGGTGAGGATTTTGTCCGATTTTCTTGTCTTCGACGCATGCCATCTTGACGCGCGCCAAGCGAACGTCCGACTCTGTCTTTATCTAACTATCTGTCTGACTGTCCTCGTTCTCTACTTCGCCACGCACGCCTTCATCGGCGCACGTCAGACAGACGTCCAACCCTGACTGTCTGTCTCGCCGTCTCTACTTGTTCTCTACTTCTCTTCTCTATTCCTCTTTCAACGGGGGTGGGGACGGCGCCTCACTCCCCTTCCCTAGAATAAATGGAATTTCCTTTCTGGCCTGACGTTATTACAAAAACAATTGCTCTCTCATTCTCGCCGTGTGGGCCGGAGACGCTCTGCCATAATTAACGATGACAGGCCTAAATAATTATCTGCCAAGTTAAAGCAGACCTCCAGAATCGCAAACCCAAAGCGTATCACTCACTCAAACAACCATATCTCTTTGTTGACATTTATTAGAATTAACACTAAGATCATGGATTTTCTTAATCTTTAACTTCCCATCTGGCCACTGTCTCCTCGTTATAGTGGCGATCGGTGCTGACTACCAAACACGACCAATCAAGACAATCCGGCACCTTTTTCCGTTGTTTGAATAAGCTCGTTTCCATGTCAAATATATACTAGTCTTATATCTCCACTTCGTCTCTACGCAGGGCCTAGCATCACCATCAAGATGCATACTAGTGCGTAACCAGGGTACCCGATCCCCATGGGGCTTCGGATACTTTGTCACACTGGTACACTATTGCCGCATAACAGAGAAGACGTAATGACATTGTCGAGGCACCCAATTACCCAGCACTGCTAAATGAATGCCAGTGAAATCTGCCCAGGCATTGTCCAGGTTACTCCCTCACAATCAACCAGGCCAGAAGGAACCCATTCTTCCCCAAAGATCATTGCGTGCGCATACTGGGGGGAGGGGGGAGTATAGAATCAAATTAACACTTACCGGCTCCAATATCCTATATCCAAATATTACTTTAATGAAGCAATATTTATATATAGAATTATTCACTCTCAAACTGGCAACTAATCAGAAGTCATTCAACTTGGCAGAGTAGAGCAGTCCAGCTTCCATATAAACTGGCTTTTTGGTTACTTGAGGTCTTACTTATCTTGCTGCTCAACTGGTCGTACAGTTGAGCCCTAAGCATTAATTCTATAATAGTAAACCATATAAATGTTAAAAAAATGAGAAATGGAAATTTACTCAACAATCAACAAGATAGTGACAATCTACTAAAGCTAACAGAATTCCACAAATTTAAGTGCAAAGTTTCCCCTCACGAACACTTAAATTCCTCAAAAGAGGTTATCAAAACTTCAGAACTATATTTAGCTACAGAGAAACAAATAAAAGAAGCATTCCAAAAACAAGGAATTACCAACCACACAAGGATCAACATAAAAAGAAATGAACAATACATCCAGACAAATACATATTAACCTTCGACACCCCAATCCCACTAAAAGAAATTAAAGTTGGTTACAGTATTGTAAAAGTGGAACCATACATTCTGGCACCCTTAAGATGCTATAAATGCCAAAAATTTGGACATCACAGCAACGTCCACACAGAAAATGAATGCGAAGGATAAATTAAATGCCAAAACTGCAATGGAAATCTTCCAGCATACGCTAAAAAATGCCAGATCTACCATAAAAATAGAGAAATTACAGAAATAAAAAACAAAAGAAATATTACCTATAAAGAAGCAAAAAAACATTGTCGAAAATAAACATACCTATGCAGAAGCTACAAAATTAAACAACCTAACCAAAACGACGATAGATACTAAAAACTCATCGAAAAACTCATGATTGACCAAGAAGAATGGCCCGTTTTCCAAGAAAACCTGAAAAAAATGTTTTCAGCCACATACAACAAAACACCCAAAACCACTAACTCAAACAATGAAAACACACCTAAAGAACAAACTGTAAAGGAAACACTACCAACACAAACCCCCAAAACTCAAAAAACTGGAAACAGAGAAAGAATAATTGCAGCTGAACTCTCTAAAAAACACAAACCACAGCGACAACAAGCAACAGATTCAAAACTCTTAAAGTGATGAAAGTTGAAATTGTTATTCCTGAAACAAATAAAGAAAACATCAATAAACAAAAACCAATAAAAGATGGACCCAAATCAGCATCACAAGCAAGCCCACATCCAGATCTGGACCACCCAAACCAAAAACACCATCACAATCCAGATCCAGATTAAAATCCAAAACTGAACCCAGATCTGGACCAGGATCAAAAGAAAGGAAAAAAGCATCAAACTCTCAACCAAAAACACAAAGCCAAACCATAAACAAAACCACATCCCCCTCTAGACTGGAGGTGGAAGAAAGAGAACCAGAAAAAAACAAAAACAATCTGCAAACATGATAGATATAGCTGCTCTACAATGAAACTGCAGAGGACTAAAACCAAACTTAGAAGAATTAAAAGGGCTCATTAAAAATCACAATCCGAACATCATATGCCTGCAAGAGACATTAAAACATAACAATAAGATGTCCTTCAAAGCATACAAAATGTTCAACAAAATCAACCTATCAAAAACCGACCCATAGGTGGTACAACCATCCTCATCAAAAAAACAATTCTATGTAAAAACTCAGCTTTAATACAGAACTTCAAGCCATTACAATAAAAGCCACCTTACATCAAACTGTAACAATCTGCTCAATCTACATACCACCAAAACACAAATTGGAAAAAATAGAAATAGACCGAATAATCCAACAGCTCCCAACACCTTTCTTCATCCTAGGAGACTTTAATGCTCATAGCGATCTATGGTAAAACAATCAAATAACAACGGAAAAATCATAGAATCCATCATAAACATAACAGACATATGCATACTGAATAATGGCGATCATACCTACCTGCATCCTTCCACTGGAACAACCTCCGCCATCGACCTAATACTCAGCTCCCCCACAATCTATATGGATTTTGATTGGAAAGTATACGATGAACAATGTGGCAGTGACCATTACCTAATCTTCATTAAAAACTACCCCATATCTGAAAACAGAACAGCAAAATGGTAGCTGAAAAGAGCTGACTGGCCAACATTCTGAACTCTCTGCGAAACCCATATAAATGATGAAATACTAGAGGAACCAGACCCAACAACATCCTTCACCCAAAGATTACTCCAAATAGCAGAAGAAACTATGGTTTACCAAAGAATGTAGAGAAACTGTTAAGAAACGGAAAAAAGCACTCAAAAAATTCAGACTAAACCCGACTTTGACAAACCTACAAAACTACCGCCAAGCTCGTGCAAAAGCATGACAATCAAAAGAGCCAAACAAGAAACATGGCAAGACTATGTATCCAAACTAAATAATAAAACACCCACCAAAAAAGTATGGGACATGGTTAGAAAAATGAATGGAAAACAAACACAATACTCTGCCACACACCTAAAAAACCAAATGGCTAAAAATGCACTGAAAAAAAGACATAACAAATCTACTTGCTGAAGAATTCAGTAAAAACTCCTCACCTCAACATCACAGTTCTACTTTCTAAAACTTTAAAAAGAAAACAGAAAAAGAAAAACTTAACTTCACCTCGAACAACTCAGAAAAATACAATACACAATTCACAATATCCAAACTCAAAAGAGCCCTAAACAAAAGCAAATACTCGACAAACATCAATACAGAAAACAAAGAAACACCGTCGATCAACTTGTTAAAACAGAAACGTTCATATCTGACAGTCTCATCAGAGGACACCATGTGATGTCAATTTTTTTTTCAATCTAGAAAAAGCATATAACACCACATGGAAATACGGCATCATGAGAGACATACATATCCTAGGTGTCAGAGGCAGAATGCCTATATTCATACAGAACTTTCTCAAAAATTGATCATTTAGAGTTCACCTTGGAGAGGAAAAATCAGATTTGTATAAACAAGAGATGGGAGTACCCCAGTGCAGCATATTGCCCGTCACACTCTTCCTCCTGAAAATAAACAACATCGGTAAAGCAATAGCTCCAAACATTGACAAATCTCTCTTTGTAGATGATTTTTCAATAATCTACTCATCCCCTAATATACCAACAATCGAAAAAAAAAATGCAAGAATACATCAAAAAATTGAAAAATGGACTAATGAAAATGGGTTGATCTTCTTTAAAAACAAAACAGTCTGCCTGCATTTCTGAAAAAAAAAAAGAATACCACACCGATCCACAACTTAAAATTAATAACAACACAATATCAATGGCACAAGAAATAAAATATCTGGGTATAATCCTAGACAACAAACTCAACTTCAGAACACATATAGACACAGTAAAAAAAAATGTCAAAAAGCACTGAACATTCTCAAAATAATATCTCCCACAAACTGGAGAGCAGACAAAAAAACATGTTCCTACTATATAGAGCACGCATAAAACCTAAATTGTGCTATGACTGCATCATTTACAACTCAGCCAGAAAATCTTACCTAAACAAATTAAAAAAACATACAGAAGCAAGCCCTTAGACTTTGTCTAGGGGCCTTCCGAACATCTCCCATTCATAGCCTACACACTGAAGCAAACGAACTCCCCCTTCACCTGAGATGGGAAAAACTCTCACTCCAATACACCCTAAAACTCAGAAGTACCCCGGATAACATTTCTTATGAAAAAGTATACCAAAATACGAACATTTCTACACAAGTAAACCTACAACAATCAAAGCTCTAAGACACTGCCTCCAAAAAGCCATCAAAGAAGGATATGAAAAACACAAAAATATCCTAACCCACAAAATAAAAAACTTTCCGCCATGGACAATTCCAGAACTGCATATTGATATGACATTAAAAACAATTAAAAAACACACAAACAACCAAATATACCAAAGCAAATTTTTAGAACTCAGGGACAGATATCCCTCTCACAAAACCATCTACACAGATTGCTAAAAAATAATGGAAAAGGTGGGAGCAGCAGCAAAAATGCAAAATGCTCACAAACAGACTAGATCACCAGATGGTGCATCAATATAAAACGCAAAATTGCAAGCCATCAATATGGCACTAGAACTAGTCTAAGAGTTTAACGAGAACAAATTCATTATCTTCAGCGACTCCATGTCCAGCCTAATTGCACTAAAAGAGAGAAACATAAACCACCCGTTCACCAAACGAAAAATAATAAAACAATAGTATTGGCGTGGATCCCAAGTCATGTCGACATAAGAGGAAACTCAGAAGCTGACAAACTTAGAGACACTCACCCAAATGTTGGGCAAGACAGAGAAACAATGCCAAAACAAAATTTTGACACTAAATTCACCAGAATCTGAATTGGTCATACAAGACTGACTCATGAATACCTTTTAAAAGCAGAAATTGCACCTCAATGCAGAACATGTGATCATCAACTAACTATAAAACACATATTAATGGATTGCAAAAAATATGAAAAAACCTGTGGAAAATATTTTAATGAACAAAACCTAAAAACATTATTTGAGAAAGTAACACCTTACCAAATATTGCATTTTCTAAAGAAAATAAACCTTTTGGAACTCATCTAAAAATTCAGTACAAAAAACAGACAAAACAACCAAAATTGAAATTTAGGCCCTAAAACAGGGCCAACAAGATGCATCTAACCGCGAACAATTCACAAATACCAAAACTCTCAACTAATATGTCTATAAATGACTCACTGCCTGTCTTTGTCTTGTGGACATTGTAGAACTGTGGAGTAGAGAAGGTAGAAGGCCCAAACGTTTTATGGGAGAAGTAGAGGACATTTTTATCAGATTATTATTTTATGTGTCAGTGCAACCATTACAAATCTGAATTTAGTTATTTTTGCTAGAGTATAAAAACTTTGATTTAAAACTATACAAATAGTTAGTAGAGCAGATCCCAATAAATCTATTCTAGGTTGAGCAAGTACACACACTGCATCTGATGGGTTGGGCATTTGTAGCTCACGCCAGAAATGGAACAAGAAAAGTGATATCTGCATAAAGAGTGCCCAAGGGGTGACTCCAAGGACCAAACATAATCTTGTTCTATTTTCATTTCTAGTACATAGGCCACATATCTCAAAACATAGGCCACATATCTCAAAAAATAGGCCTCATAACTGTCCAGGAAATGCAATAAAGGAAAATATGTCAATACTATCTCTTTCCTTGAATAAACATCAACTTTGTTATTACAGTTATTATGAAAATGTACTGCACTTGTTGACTTTTTTTTCACCAGTCAATAGTGAGCAGAGATGTATATCAGTTATGTACAGAAGGTCTGTGTCTATGACTGCTATCAATGGTGAGATCATTGTTTGCTGTTTGATGTTAGAGTTTGTGGCAGCATTTCTGTTAAGGTCAGTATTCTGGTGGCCCGAAAGAAGATTCTAGTTTTTGACCTGTCGATTAGCATGGATGCTATCAAGGAATTAGCTGTGAGTAAAGATCACAGCATCAGTTGCGGTGGAATTCTTCAAGCAGCAACAAAACTTTAGGTAAAGCAGATTTTAGTGCTAAATTCAAGTGTGAAAAGAAAGTATGGATCAGATAATAGAAACGGACAGAAAATCAGAAACAGAATAACAGTATCATGCCAAGTAGACATGACAAAAATACAATTACTTGCTGCTATTACTTGTAAGGCTCTCAAGAAATTGGAAGCTAAAGTCAAAGTATTGGGCTTGCAGGTTGATGTTAGATATATGCCTGTTAATGTTAGTGTGTCAGTAATGGTGAAATTCTTGCCAATCATACATTAACATATTTTTTTAGCAACAGCTGTTTCAGATGATTTACATGAAGAAGTGTAAATGAAAGGGCAGAGACATATCACTTTCACATGATGGCAACAAGAAAAAGTTCAAACTGTTTAGAATTGGACATGCGAATGATTCACTGTTTCATTGCTAATCAAATAAAGGTAACTAAACTAGCTTTTGTTGGTGAGGCGATCCTTCAACTTGATTAAATATGAAATTATCACTCTATGTACCAAAGTCAGGTGTCCCAATTCTATCACTAACAAGGACACACGTAGTTATGTCATTGCCATTTCTCCAACACATTGATGCCAGTTTCTCTTCTTGATGCAATACATAATATAAGATGGCCTGACATTTTATTGATAAGAATATGAAATAAAAAAAATAAAAAAAATATATTGATAAAACTGAGGTTCATAGATTGTCATTTATCTTTTTAAAATTCAATTTTTAGAATCTGATCACAAATAAACCACTTGACCGAAAAGATCTGAAGAGTTCCATTTATTTCAACATGTGTTGTGCGATATTTGAAGAGATTTTTAGAGGTCACATTTTTCTGAAATTGCTAATGAAAACTATATGATGATTAACACTTGAAACAAGCATAATAATCTTATCGGTATTCGTTTTCTTTGTTAACAAATATTTTAGATCAATAAATGGATTCTTTGATCTTGATTTTCAATTTAGCGTAGAAAAATCTTTTAGCCTTTTAAAAAAGTATTTTTGTTTTTACTCAAATAAATAAAGTTTGTTTCAGAATTTTTGGAATGAGGAATGATAATTCGTATTTGGATTACTATTCTAATTTTTGGTTTTTATATTCACAACATTTCAACCGATGTGGCCTCCGATTTTCAGGTGCATCTTTATGTTGAACTCTGGAACCTCGACGCAATTTTGAAGTGAACCCACGGGGGTAAATTGTATGGTTCTTTTTCACTTTGCCTGTCTAAAATGTGGAACCCTATCATTTTTTCCTAAATTAACCCAAACTTAAAATTAACTATTTTTGACAATGTTTTATTGGCTGATTGAAGGAGGTCAGCGCTGGAGATGCAGTTTCATTGGGTGTTAGAATTTAATGTATTCCAATCATAAATACAACTTCAAATTAATGACAAAGACCTTTCCTTGTATAATCAAATGCATTTGTGAATAATATTCTTTCAAATAAGCAAATTTTAAATCTAATGCCATTGTTTCTTAAATTCCAATAGCCAATAAAATTGCATTTTTGTTGTTGTTTTCCTTTAATTAGACAATAAGAATGTTTAGGGGTGGTTAATTTAAGGTTTGGGTTAATTTGGGCCATTGGGTTGCATATTTTAGACTCCTAAAGTGCAAAAGAGCTGATTGTTATCATTCCGTCAGCCCAAACCAGGTATAAGTGTTAATTTATGTTATTCTTACTTATTATCGCTTGTAGTAAGAGTGTCATTAAGAACTGATTGTTAACCAACGTTTTTAACTGTTACGCCATGTGGACAACAATCCTAGTATGCATTTTGGGAGCCTTAAATCTTAAATCTTATTGCTATAGAATTACATTTTCTTTCTAATCTGTCCAGGTTCCCCAAGTAGGTTCTCAAGTTCGGAAAAAAATGTACTTGAGGAAGATTGCATTGTGAATAAGATGAGAATAATAGTCCAAATATTCCAAATTGATCGTAATTGTAATATAAAGAACTTCCCATTTGTGGAACATGTTACCATAACATTGTTTCCTTGCTGTCTAGAACATAGTGGTTTTCAAATCGAATATCAACAAATACTTGTCATAAACCATTGTCATAAGTAATCAAATTTTGATAATCTCATTTATCATTTCAACTTTCTAATAATATTCTTCATCATTCAACTGACAATCTATCCATCTCATTAATCCTTATCCTCGAATGACTTTTAGCCTTGTAAAGTTGTGACTCATTAGCAAACAATAAAAAAAAAACAATTAAAAATATTAAATAAAATAACGCACCTTGTGCTGATTTGTGATCGCATACACACCTCCCATTCCAACGATCATAATTTCAATTTAGCACACCTAAATCACCGGCCAATTACGCCTCCTTATATAAGTGTCTAGCTCTCTATTTAATAAGATACGTCTAGACACTGGATGATTCCCTGAATATTATTTTGGTTTTTCTTTTTCCTTTTTTCCTCTTTTCTTTTTTTCTTTTGCCCCCTATCTTCTCTCTAGTTTCTCTTACATTTTTTATATTACTATGTACATTTGAAATTACAGGTTTATTTATGCATACATATATGTATAAAAAAAAAAAAAAATATATATATATATGTATAATTATATGCTGACATTCTGCACACTTGTTTCTGACACTTTACATATTTGCATATATTTCCCTCCATTCAAACCCTACCACTATATATATTCCCGTCTTTCATCATTTTAAACACACTTTTCATCCGCTCTTAAAACAGCCCACATCAAATCGGGCGAAACGTTGAGCTTATGGGTCTTCTACTGTTCCATTTTTAATTTCATCCTGTCGGATCGTTTTGTCCTTTTTATCTACCCATATATATATATATATATATATATGTGATTTTATGAAGGCTTACCAAAGCATTCCTTTCAAGACACCAATGATCACCATTAAAGATATTTTTTCTTACAAATACTATTTATTCAAATTAAATGTTTTTTCCTACACGTGTTTCACTACCAAGCAGTTACTTGCTTGGCAGATCATCAGGGAAATTAAATGTCTGGAATACTGGTTTCAACTGCCGACAAAACACAATGTGGCGTTGTAATAGTTGAGGTCACTTAAGGAAAGAAGAGGAAAAAAATAAAGAGGAAAAAAATAAAAATAAAAATAAAAGTCAAACTTAAAAAGCAAGGAAGAACAACGATAAGAAAAGAAAGTCCTAGAAAAGTCTTAGAAAAGTAGCTTGTGCATTATTTCTTCCACCAAGCCAACAAGCAAGTAGTCGGTCCCAAATACATTCAATAAAACCACAAAACCGGAACAATGTGCGATAATACACTTTCACGTTAGCCGGTACAATGATGAATAAATCCCCCCCCCCACAATAAAACAAAAGAACTAAATCATTCAAGATACCGCTCACAAGTTACCATTCCAATCCAATGATAGTATGGGAATTCTAAATCCAACTTCTCACAAAGAAAAGTCAACACAAATGTTCGTCCGAGTTCAAAGAGTCTTATTTCAATTGTTGATTTATTACCCTTCGAAATAAACACACGACGAGTTGAATGTCAATCCCGCAGAAAACTCCCTTCCATCAAGAACAAATCTTAATATAGAAACTATTTATTCAAAATACTGTTTCTAAAAATATTTATTATTAAACCTATTCCTTATAGAAATTAATCATCTAGTGTCTGGGACGTCATTTTACATTTTGGGAAAATATCCTTCATTTAATTAACTGCCTAATTATTATCGTTTTGTTGTTTAACGAAGCGAAAAAAGCCTATCCCGCAGAATTTGTTTTTAAAAAAATTATTCATATATCAAAAATAAACTGTTATTATAAAAAGGCCTTCTACAAAAATCTAGTTATTATTTTAAATCATTTAAAATATTTCCTTAACGGCTGTGTCTGTTTGTAACTCTCTGTGGAGAATATTATTCTATATTCCATAAATAAATGTTACAACGGAATATCGTTATCAGAAATCTATTTTCTATTTTGAAAAAAAACAAACTTTTTTTTAATGGACCGGTTTATTTTTTTGTCAACTTTACGGGAAAATATCACTCTTACTCGTTAAATGACAGGAGACTTTATTATTACTAATTTAAAATCCCGTACAAAATACTTTTTTTATAAAATTCAATTGTTTCTATTTTTAGAAATTAAGTCCGTGTCGGCATGCATGTTTTTAAAATTATTTTTTCCTTAATTACTTTTCCCCATTCCTGCCACCAAATTGTTTTATTTATTTTAATCTAATTAAAAACTAATTTAATTTAACCTAATTTAATTAAATAGTGATAGCATCCAGGTTGCTATTTCTTATTTTTCACTTAAAATTACTTGAAATCCCCAATGCATTTCGTATAATATATCTATTTCTGAGAATAAATTGTGATTTATTATTTATTATTCCACTATCTTTTTATATGTAACACAATTTCCCCCCTCTATTCCGCTGAGTAAGTATTTACTATAGTTGACTATCACTGGGCCTTATTCCGATGGAATATTCCTACCTTATCACCCCCAACCTAAGTCTCGAGTATCCGCTAATAATTGAATTAAGACATATCTTGGCATAAGTACGTGTTACTAATTCTCATCCTCCCTATTATACACTAATTATTGCCCCAGATTGCCTCAGGAAGTGTCCATCCTGCCTATCTCTGCTGTAAGTTTATACTTCCCCCAATTCCCCTCCTATCCAGGTTTTAGGCTTGATAACAGGTAACGGTTTCTATGCAGACAGCATTGTAGTATTTCCTGCCTAGCGTTCAGTAAATTATCTCTAGATGTCATGATGTGGTACGACTCCAATGCACATTGTCTACAAATGCGATGTGATAACAGAGAGTAGTAGGAAATCATATATCGGTTCAACCGGGGGTGAGTTCAAAGATAGATTCAGAAACCACATGAGTTCCTTCAGGGGAGGCCAAAGGGAAGACATAGATAGGCCTAACACTTCTGTTGGCCGTTTTGTGAGAAACCTCATTGCTAGGCAAGACCCTTTCGAACTGAAATGGTCAATTTTGGGGAGGGCTAACAAATATAAACCGAACAAAAAGAAGAGATGCAACCTATGTGCATTGGAGTCGTACCACATCATGACATCTAGAGATAATTTACTGAACGCTAGGCAGGAAATACTACAATGCTGTCTGCATAGAAACCGTTACCTGTTATCAAGCCTAAAACCTGGATAGGAGGGGAATT
>OY744520.1:134121772-134414272 GCA_963556195.1 Sepiola atlantica | reverse complement strand
TGCCTTCTTGAACGTATCGTACCATTAACCTTAAATATGAGTGGCAAGCCACCCCTAAAAAACTCCCTTAACCCTAACTCTAAGTCCGAATGGCAACCTCCATCCAAAACAAAACCCCTTCCTTAACCTTATCAATAACCCTAAGTCCGAGTAGGAAGCCCTAATCCTACAAAAAAGCCCATTAAAACCACACATAATCATCTAAAAAAAAAAAAAAAAGCAGACGCCCATAAAAAAAACGCACAGGATTTATTTGCCATAGAAAAAAATTGATTAATGCCCTAAAACGCTAGAATGGCCCGGAAATTGTGAATTATTCTACATTAAATATATGTGAAACTAATCCCCCACTCGAAATTCTAAATGAATTGTTTTTTTTTTTCTTTCTGCTAAGTTTTCAGGGTGTTCACACTTAATTGCCCCTAGCCCTACCACTAACCTGAAGTTCAAGTGGTAAGCCCCCCTCCTCCCACAAAGACCCTCATAATCGTCTAAAAAAAAGAAAAAAAAAACAAAACAAGAAAAACGCACAAGATTTATCTCCCATAGAAAAAATAATTAACTGTCCTAAAACGCTAGAATGGCCTTGAAATGGGGGATTATTTTATGTGAAACTGATCCCCACTTTAAATTCTAAAATAATTGTTTTTGTTTCTTTCTTTCTGCCAAGTTTTTCAGGGTGTTAACATGTAATTGCCTAAATAAAAAAAGTAGAATCTCATATTTTGGGGAGGTAAGGGGGTGAGTTAGCAGAAGGTGTAAATCTACAATAATGCTAAAGAAATCTTGCAATATATTCATTTTTAAACAGTCCTAGTATTAGATTTTAGTTTCTTGTACATAAAATGTATTACAATTCAACTTTGAGTTTTCTAACTTCTTTCTTTTAATGGATTCATGGTATTTTTAAGGTATTGCAGCATATTTATGTGCATTTAGTGCAGATTACTTGAAAACCATTAATTTCTGGAGATTTTCAGTGGCATATTCTGATTCCTTGTACAAAAATACACTTATATGGTAAATTTCATTGCTTAATCTTGTGTTTTAACAAAGATATAACATTTTTACTGAAAAATTAGTGTAAAAAATGTGACGAAACGCATATGGTCTTAAAGAGGGGAAAATATCCAATCGTGTGAGGCACAAAAATAATCATAACTTCCTTATTTTTAGTCAGATTTAAAAAATTTAAAAAGATACTTTCTTAGATCATCAAGCTCTTTCTATATATGCCATTATTGAGATATTTTAAGCAATTTAAATTTTTTCATGTGTATTGCTACTTGTAGGAAGAAATCTTTGTTTACAGTTTGTTTATCATTAACATTTTGAATTTTCAAATGAAAAAAAGAGAAATACGACAGACAACATGACATCGTATTTTTAGCATAAACTATTTTCAAATGAAAAAGAAAAAATCAAACGCGTTCCGTATGATGTCGAAAATCTATTTGATTCAACTCAAAATTGTAAAATAATTATTTGTTTGTTTTAGAGTTATCTAAAAAAATAAGTTATTAAAATGGAATTTAAAAAAAATACTTGTAAAAGTAAATAAACGAAAAGTAGTGAGCGAGTATAAACATTTAAAAAGAAAAAAAGTAGTTGGCAATGCTAGTATCACTTTATTCGGATTTTAAAAATTATTTTAAACATTAGGCATTTCATTGTTTACTTTTGAAAAGCCACTTCATACATAAATTGTAATTTCTAGAGAACTATCTCTCAACTATACCGTTTTCTCTCCCAAAAATGGGTTATTCAAAAAGTAGACTATGCAACGATTTATATTTTACTAAATTGTTAATATGGTATTTATTTAGAGTTGACAATTTATTCGTAAGTTTAATTATTAAACTTTAATCCAAGTCATGAATTCTATGACTAAAATTACCTTAAAGCTTAAAAAATGACTTTAGGTGAATTAATAATCTCTACTTTTTTTTAACCATCCTTCCTTTTCCTTTGGCGCGGTTTTCGGGTGTACTACTAGTCTTTTACGCATGTCTATAAAGTTTTATTACCCTGTCTTAAAAACAAATATTAACCCCAACACGCACCAGTTGACAGAACTTCGAGCACACAAAATGACAGACATCCCAACAGTCAACACCGGCAATTCGAGAAGTATATGGTGTGTTTATTTTACGTGACAAGACACGTCTTGCAAACATTTTCACCTATTAAAAAATTAAAATTTTTATCTGTCAAATAATTTTGACAATATTTCATTTTCATCATCATTTTTGCTTAATTTTATTTGTAAAATTATTTTGTTTGTTTAAATAAATTTTCGTTTTTTAATTTCTTGCATTTCTGAGTTATATTTTAGCTTCTGATGGGTTAAAGAATTAGATAGAATGTATATTCCAACTCAGTTTTATTCTTCAGAAATCTTTCATGAATCTTTGGTCACTGTTTTAACGAGTTAACTGTTGAAAATGTATCAGAACTTTGATTACAACAGTCAACACCTTAAAACTTATATGATTCATATCATGGAGAATGATTCAGTCACAAAATTATCGAAACAGTGGCATAATTCAACTAAACGTTGAATAATAACTAATCATCACACAAGAGAATGAATAGCTTCCATAGTAAAAAATTTTTTTTCCGAAAAACCGAACCGTAAACCGAGGTTTTAAGGGAAAAAAAACCGAAACCGATACCGAAACCAAAATTTCAAAACCGCCCAACTCTAATATATATATATATAGTTATATATATATATATATATATATATATATATAGTTATATATATATGGCTATATATATATATATTGTTGTTGATTTGCTTATCCTTTATTACATTTTTATTTTTATATTTTGTCTGAAACATTGTTTCTTTTTCCTCATATATATATATATATATATATATATATTTAGCTTACATATACTGTAATGTAATAGAGACAGAATGCTGGATTAAGAAAATAAGGGCGTGTAATATGTGTTTATTTCAATATTTTACATTATTTAATGATTGAACGTGCCATACCTCGGATTTCCTGGATTTGGAACAGATGCGACTTTGCATGATAACATGTCAAAACGTGTCTGACCCGATGATTAGGTCACGGCCCACTGTTTTACTTGGAAAACATTTTGACCATGAACATCGAGGGAACTTTAGGGCCTGTTTGAACGTGAATCCAAAAAATATTCTGTAAAAATTGGTATTTGATTTAATTATAATTATATCTTAAATTAGGCATGAATTATGTAAATAGTGTGGGATAAATAATTTAAGCCTAATTTAAGATATAATTCTAATTGAATAGCCATATTTTTAGGGAATATTTTTGAACTCCTGTTAAATCAGGCCCATACTAATACCTGGTGAAGAAATTGTGACACAGCATAAACCAGTTATTTGTGACTTTGAATTGAAGAAAACTCATGAGGTAAAAAGAGAGTTTATCCCTGGGAGAAATGTGTAGAGGTTGAATGAAAAACATGTGAAACACAAGTGTAGAGACTGAATGATTGAGCGTTCAGTTACTAAATCACTTCAGGAAGTGTGGAAGAACAATGGAAGAAGTTGAAATATACACAGTTAGAGGTAACAGACCAGATTTGTAGATGAAAGACTCCCATCGATCGATCACCCTCATTGACCATGTCTAACAACCATAAAGAATGATTTTCTGGACGATACATTGGTAGACACACTCTTGATTGCTATTGAAACCATTGAAGGTGCATAAAGGTAGATTTTTCTTGTTTGCCTCTGATTCTTACGGACGTAGTTGAAGGCAATTGTAATGTGTATCTCCCCTTTGTGTGTGGGTGTTGCTTTAGGAAGGAAAAGGAGAAAAGGAAAGAGTGAAGCGAAGTGATAAGACAAAAAAAGGCAATGACTTGACATAACAGTAATCGATTTCGTTTTACCAAGATGATTACAGAATCAAATTAAGATATTTATAATGCCGACAAATATGCAATACTTCTTGCTATTTTAATGGGTTTAACTTAACAAATATCACAATATTCTCCCCTGTAGCCTGTCTTACAAAATTACTGAATTTCGTTTGATGTTTATGAATATAAATGCTGTGTGCTAATGAAAGCTAATACAATTTACTTGATTATTTAAGACAAAGTAAATCACAAGACAAACAGTTTAACAACAAGCTGTTAAATAGCCACAATGTTTATCCAAGTATTAAATGGACAGTTGTTGAAAGCGATGGATTCTAATTTCAAGCTATTTCAAAACTTCACTCATAGCAACATTTGTAGAGTCTTTAAAAAAAGAAGACATATATTAAAAGCCGTTCTTTGTAAATATTTAACAATTTCAATGTCGTTTTAGTTTTCAGTTTTTATTTTATTTAAAACATTTTTTATGGAAACCACTGACAATTTGTGTATGAATTATAAGTTTAACCTTTACTGTTTGTTCAATCTTTTCTTTTAACTTTCTATTTCATTTAATCTTCATAGGCCTTTTTCTTTTTAAAAAGTTTATATACTGACTTTATTGTTCTTTGCTGGTGTAACAAAGTGACTAGACTCTACAGAGAATTGATAATCAATTGTTGCTGCTTCCAATTTTGTGCAGGTATACAATTTTGTCTTGGATGTCCTTAGACAATTCTAGTTGTCTTGTCCATTGTAGAGATTAGATTTTGATTCTTTGAAGGATTTTGTGAACTAATGTCTTTTATACAGGTAATGCGTATTTGATTAGGAGTAATATATTGAGTAATAAGACTATATCAGGCACGTAGCCAGACTTCTAACTTAGGGGGTGGCAAGGCATTTTTAGGAGGGGCAAAACTAATATTGATTTTCTAATATGAGTGACGTTTTGGTTCAGTGTGTGTGTGTGTGTACTGATATATATAATATATTATATAAATATAAATAAGTAGTAAAAAAATTTCAATTTCTTTTATATAATCTAAATATATTGTTGTGTAGTTCGGTAGGTACATGTAAATAACAACATAAGCATAGTAAAGCACATAAAGCATAGTAAACACAGTAATACTAACATAAATTTCGTAAAATAAGGTAGCTACTTGCTAGCTCTACAGAATTCTATTATAATCTCTTATTTTTACAGTTATTGAAATGCGCAACGATGCGCTCTCTGTCAATGTTTCTCTGAGGTCTGTGGGATGGTAAGGAGCAATTGCAATACTCTATGCACCGATGGAAAAATATCCCTGTCACATTGTTCGAATAATTATGAAAGTCCAAGATCTTCGGTAGGGAGACGTTGCTGAATGTAGTTCTTGAATATTTCCATCTCACTCTCCTTTACCAAAACACCAAACAAGTGGACCTAGCTGTTTCAGCGTCTCACTGTCCATGAATGATTCTGATGACGTGTTACACACTGCAGCAACTTTCATCACTGCACATTGAACATTTCCAGATCGAGCACGGAGTTCTCCTCTAATGTGCCCCAGCAACTGTCGGAGTACCAAATCAAAATGTTCCACTGTACCCACACAGTTATGGCCAACGGAACCAGTCACTAATGCTCCATCTAATTTTCCGGATAACTTTCGTGCCCTTCCAGATGGCTGAGTATCAATATCCGTGATATCATACTTTGTGGCAAGCTCCAATGCATACTTCACCACCTTCTCTGTATAGAATGATTCTGCGTGTTCAAATAGTGTTTCCACCAAGCTAATAGCTGTCTCCGCATTTGTTTGTTTCTTTTGCATACCTTTGGTCACAACATCTGTATAGTCATATAATCTTCCAAAAAAGATTAGGAGAACTAGGAACTTCTTTGTCTGAATTGCCTTCAGTAGAGCAATAGCAGAAAGTTTTGTTTCAGCAGCAGGATCATATTGAAAGGATGCCAGAGTGTCCAAAATTACATCAAAATGGCGCAAGAACTTTTCAACCTCTAAGGATCTGGAAGACCACCTGGTTGTAGATGAATGGGTCAGTTCCAATTGTGGGTCTTTCGGATACAACATCTGGATTTCCAGGTATCAAGAATGATGTTTTGTACCTGTCATGAAAGTGTACACTAAATCCATAGTCTCGAAGAATGTCTTAATGGCAGGATCAATCTCAGTGACAGATGCGAGAACTAAATTCAGCCTGTGAGATGCACAGTGCACATACTGGGCATTTGTATAGCCAGCTCTTTTCATCAGCGCTTGAACACCACCACGTTCATCTGACATCACACTTGCACCATCGTATCCTTGGCCAACACACATCTCCTTCTTCAAGTTCATAGACCGCAGACTACCTTGCAGCTGTTCCGAAATACTGGCAGCAGATAAGTCATACAGCTCCATGAAACCAATGGCCCATTCATGGACTTTTCCTCCGTGCAGAAACCTTAATGAAACACCAAGTAATTCTTTGTTAGAGATGTCCTTACCATCATCAGCTAAAACCGCATAATATCCGGCTTCCTTAACATAGTCTGATTTCCTCTAACAGAACCTTCTGCGCTGAAAAGAGTAAATCATTTTAAATCTCTGGGCTTAACATTTGTGCATTTCTCGGAAGTTTCTCCAAGCGTTGTTGAATAGTTGGGTCATACTTAGATAAAAGTGAGAGTAACTCCAAAAAGTTTCCTCTGTTTAGTGATTCTTTGCTTTCGTCATCACCTCTCAGTGCTATCTTAGTATTATTCTGTGCAGAGAATAATACTATGTCCAGTACTGTCAAGAGATGCTGTTTGTGCTCACCGATTAATTTCTTGTCTCGGTAGCATGGATCCAGGAGTTGATCCACTCTCCCTACTTTCTGAACATTTTTTAAGGTGATCCGAACCTTGTCCGCTTTTTTGTGGACATCAGTATCATTATGTGCTTTCAATTTTTGTCTAATTTTCCTCCAGTCACGAAAGCCAAACTTTGTCCAGACTCTACTTTCCTCCCATCGTAAATGTCCAAAATTCCTTAATGTGCTTATATTTTATATTAAATATTAAATTTCTTTTAACGCAAAGACGCCACAAATAATCTTTTGTTAATAGTTGTCAATCAATGAAAATAGATTTTAAGACCGTCCTGGAGGGGGCTCCCTCCAATTAAAATATTTAAAATATTTTTTCAACCAAATAATTTTTTAAATAGGATTTTGAAAGTTCAATTTAATTTTTACGGTATCGTTTGGTCATTAAATTATTAACTGAACCAAATTGTTATGGAACTATAAATAATGATTGTTAGTGTACTGTTGACTTAATCTTTATTATTGGATGTAAAAATTGATACATGAGGATTTGCTAAGAATCAAAATTCTTAGCTAAACCTTATGTGCAAAAATGTAATGTTCTACGATTGGTGACATTTATTGGATGTGTTTCTAAGAGTATTTTGTTCTAATTGCCGATTTTTTGTGCGCTTCTGTTGGATGTCGCTTTCGAAATGAAGAGCCGACACTTGGTTTTAAAACAACAAAAAAACCCTTTAAAATAAGTTAAAACACAAATAAACTTATCCAGCTAGGTAGAATAGTAACTTGTCTTGCCCTTGCTAACATTTATTTGTTGCACATTTGTTTTTTCACCCTTTTTTCATTCTTTCGTTCTGTTGATTATAGTAAAAGATTCCCCAATTTTTACTATATCTTTTGTTTATTAAATTGTTAGGTGAAAGTACAGAATAGTTATTAGTTAACAAAGCACCCCCTCTCCTCATGTTAAGAATGGCTTTCTAAATAATGTTATTATTTCAACCCGGTTCGTAATTAAATTACGGGATTAAATCTATCATAATGCATTTAGGTTTCTTCGTAAACAAGTCAGCCATTTTAATATTTTGTTAATTGAAAAATATATCAATTACTTCATCTCTGTTCGAAATTTGAAAGGCATTTGGAAGTATTTAAACTATCGAATAGAAAGTCATTTGAACTGGTTTTGAAATGCTTAGAAAATCATGTATTTAAAAAAACAAAATTGTTTTTCTTGTCATGAAATTAATCTATTAGTTATTTTTTTGTAAATGTAATTCAGTTTTTTAATCTCTGGTGGCCATCTTGCCTAAAAGTAAGTTTATTCACTACTTTTTAAATTTGTTTACTTCTTTCAAATTAATCATTGAAAAGTCGGAAAAGAATCAGAAAAATACAGCCGATTTATTGTCCGCCATTTTGGCTATGAAACGAGGAATTAACCACTTCATCTTACAGTGATTTACCAATTTTGAAGTAAAAAAAAACGACTCGACGAGCGGCCGATTTTCAACACATCCTCTTTCCCGCCGAGATTAAAACACTGAATTACAGTTACAAAAAATAAATTAGAAATGTATTTCATGACAAGGAAAACAAATTTCCTTTCAAATTTCGAACAGACACGAAGTAATTGATATTTTTTTCAATTATTAACAAAATATTAAAATGGCTGACTTGTTTACAAAGAAACCTAAATGCATTATGATGGATTTAATCTCGTAATTTAATTACAAACCGGGTTGAAATAATAACATTATTTAGAAAGCCATTCTTAACATAGGGGGAAGCGGGGGGGGGGGGCTTTGTAAACTAGTTTGTACTTTTACCTAACAATGTAATAAACAAAAGATATCGTAAAATTAAACTTGAAAATCTTATCTAAAAAATAGCCCGGTCCGTAAACTGCACAAGTACCAAAAAGATAACACAATAAGTGTTCTTAATTGGTAGGGGGTAGCCCCGTAATTACAACTATATTCCCCGCAAGTACGGTTCTAAAATCTTTTTTCAATTGATATATCTTCCCTAATTAATTACCGACTTTTCCTACTTTACCAAAATTGCCAAATTTTCCTTTGTCGAATTTTCCGTTGCCGAATTTTCATTTGCCGAATATTCAGGGCACCCCTTTTTTCTTTCAATTTACAAAATATCTATTTCTTACATTGTTTTTAAATATTGGTGTAAAAATATAAGTCTCGATGTATTGCTTCTAAATAGGGAGTATTTAGAAGCAAGACATCGAGACTTATAGTAATTTCTCCTTTCTCAAATAATATTTATTTAAAAAGAATCTCACAAGAAAAGACACGTTTCACAAGAAATTTTAATCCAGAACTCTATAATTAAGTTTATAATTAATAATTAACATTATGATTAGATTAACTTTATTGTTTGACATTGTCTTTTGAACTAATTTTGAAGGGCTACTTTTCGTTAAGTTTTATTTTCTTTAAACAAAAAATGTTAGTTGTGGTGTTATTTATTGTTTTGTTGTAAACGTTACAGCAATAAATGAATAGAGTTCTTCAAGAAAAATTCCAAACAAATGAGACTAGTTTTTACTTCTTTAAAAAGAAACTTAATGTAGATAAATCGATTTCATTTGCTTCAAAACAATAGCGTATTAATAAATACTTATTTAAAAAATATTTATTTACAAATATTGGAGGATGGCATAGCCTCTTAAGTGAACCCCACGATTTTCAGTTATTTAAACATCCAAAGATGTTAAAAATGCTATTAGTAATTTTTTTTTCTAAAAACACATTTAAAAATTTTTTAAAATAGAGTTAACAAAAAAGAAAAGAAATATATGCACTTACATTTATGTTGGTCAAAATTTCCTCTAGTCTTTCTAAGAGTAGTTGTCTCTAAGAAAATGAAAATGTAACTAAACTGTTTCAATAACCAAGAATCTTTTTTATTATTATACTTTTATTCTATCTCCCTATCCATTCTTTATTTATTTTGACATTTCTTTTCACTATTAGTTCACACAGACATGAAAAATCAAAATAAAAGAAAGAACTGACGCCTAAGTCTTAGACTTCCACTTCTCACATATGTGTGAAAAAACATTGGATTCACTAATTCACTTAATCCCACCATACATCACAAGCCTTTTTTTGCTTGCCTCTTGTATGTGGGGTTTATACCCTACCAATGCTGTTTTTTCTTTCAACTTCATCTGGGTGAAATCTGGGATTTTTTCTATGTTAATTTAAAAAATTTTGAATATAACATTCACAATTTTTTTAATTAACAGTTGCCACTGACAACAAGAAGAAAAACCGTATTTGAGATTCGTGATAAAATACAAAAATAATTTTTAAAACTAATTCCCAGTTTCATTTGAAAATAATTTAGGTTGCTAGTATTCATTTCTATCTTTTGAATGAAGACAACACTTTCTTTTATAAATTAAAAAAAATATCTTTAAAAGAAGCTGGCAGAACAACAACGTGAATTCATTTTGTGTTTATATTACATCATTTGGATTATAATTATTTAATTGATAATTTATAATATTAAATAGTGTGAATTAACAATATTTAAAAATATATATTTGGTAAGTTGACAAAAAAAGACAGATACACTGACAATCTCTTTCACCAAGCAGGAAACAGGTGAAAAGCATCGAGGCTTTGTTTCCCTCACCACTTGATTTGAAACTAGCAAAGTTATGTTTGAGTTTGAGAACGCGTACATTTAAATCATATTTAGATGTTATTATGGTCAATAGTTTTATTTTAACTGGTAGTTTAAAATCCGTAAATATTTAGTATGGTATCATTAGTACCAGGAATGGAAAATTAAGTTACTTTGGATTTTATTTTGTTTAAAAACAAAATAAAATCCAAAGTAGCGTTTTTGAAATTGGAAATTATGTTAAAAATTGGTGGGAGGTCCTCTCTTGGTGGGTGGCCCAGGGCCCCAGCCCCTTAATCCGGGCCTGCTGTAAAATATATTACGCAAAAGTAAATACTGGTTCATAATGAAGAAGTATAGTTGACTACGAAATATAAGAGTATTTATATTCATGATATTTTTTGGATCACAAATTTCAGGGGGTGCAAATGTAATTGCAGGGGGGGGGCCTTGCACCCCCCTGGCTACGTGGGGGGGTCTATATGCCTCCTGATCACATGGCCGGTCTGTTAAACCTGAATCATTGCTGGTTGGTAGAGAATTAAATATTTATTTTTCAATAAAACGCAAATAAATGTTCAAAAATAAATATGTGATTTTCTATAAGTTTTTTTTATATCCTATTTCTCACTTTCCAGACGGACCTACCCTGAAAATTATAGACCTTTCCTATTTTCATAAGGTGTCAAACCCAGAAAATCAGCAGGGGATGAAATACTTATTTTCCCCACTATATATATTGTTACACTCCACTGCCTTATAATTGCGATAATAAAAAACCCTTGTTAAAATCCAGATGTGCTTCAAGGTCTCAGAATTCTGCTTTAAATAATAAAAGAATATGGGAGAAGGGGTTATCCAGTTTAAAACACCAGTAATTAAAGAAAAGCATCGAACAGACAAGTGAGAAATAATATAAGATGACCAAGTTAAAAGTTTAAATACAAATATTTATTTTCATAACATATAATAGAGAAATAGATTAAATAAAGGTTAAAATCTAATGTGGGAAAAGGGGTTTGAAGATTATATTTAGCCAATGAACAAATAACACATTTTGAAGTTTGATTGAAAGCTTCATCTAAGAATATTATAATCTAAAAGTTAGGGTAAAGATATAATAGAATACACAAAAGAAAAAATAAAGAATTGCAAGCTTGATCAACATCCATCTTTGTTTCTGATGATTGATAGGTTTATTACATGTTGCACATGTAAAATGTATTTAGTCAATATTTGATACCA
This sequence comes from Sepiola atlantica, assembly GCA_963556195.1. Classification (NCBI taxonomy): domain Eukaryota; kingdom Metazoa; phylum Mollusca; class Cephalopoda; order Sepiida; family Sepiolidae; genus Sepiola; species Sepiola atlantica. Next base: position 134,402,701 of record OY744520.1, on the reverse strand, counting down.
TCAGTAGATATTTCAACAAGGTAAACAAATATTATCGATCAGTTATGAAGGTTGTTCAGAAGTTTTGTTACCTTGGTGATACCATTGGAGCACAGGGAAGAGCAGGTGCTAGTGTGAATGCAAGAGTTAGGAGTGGATAGAGTAAGTTCAGGGTATTTCTGCCATTACTAAGAAGCAAAGCATTACCACTGTCAACCAAGGGAAGAGTGTACACAGTGTGATAATGTATGGAAGTTAAACCTGGTCAGTTAGCATGGGGAAAAATGATATGAAAATGATACGATGGATGTGTAATGTGAGTCTTAAAGACAGGCTTAGATCTGATGAGCTCAGAGGAAGATTCAAGCTGGACAGTATAGGGAGATGTGTGCAAAACAATAGACTTCAGTGGTATGGCTACATTGAAAGAATGGATGAGAGTTCTTGGGTTAATTGAAGTAGCAAGGTTAGCCCACAGGGAAAGGACAAGGAAAGTGTGGGAGGAAGTGATAAGGATGGAATTGAGATAAAGAGAGAAAGACCTTACAAGACGTAGGTCAGTTTGGAAGTCAATTTCTAAAAGACGTGCAACACATGCCAGCATGTAAAATGGAAATTCAACCGAATATGATGATGATGATTTGGGAAGTAATTTATAAAAAAACCCCGTAAAACATTGATTCTATTTTTTGTTTTGTTTTCAATTAATGTTACTCAAACAGAAAGAGTTCTAACAAGAGTTTGAAATGTCTATCAATTTTAACCATCTATTGAGGGGAGAAGGGGTTATAAAAATGTCAACGAAGCCATGTATGAAAGATTAAGGGGTGCAAATGTCCTTGTTGTCTCGCTATCCCTGCCATGCAGTGTCCATGTGCAACAGATAACAAATCTATCAATCGTCTAATAACGTAAGTAAAAGGAAAGTGAATGGCGTTTTCATTTTACTAATTAAAAAATAGAAAATGCCATGGAAATGTTGCTGAAGATTCCATCTTTTTTTTGTTTTTATTAAAGCCAATTCTATTTCATCATCATTATATAAAGTAGAGCCAGGAGTTGAACTTGCAGCCTTCAGATTTTTGTGCTCAATATATTCCATTCCCCCTAATCGTGTCTTCCCACCACTCTTGTTTGTTTCGTCCTTCATTGTCACATGGTGCATTTATGTTCAGCAGTGATTGAATGGACGTCTACAGAAATGACTTTTAAGCCTTGATCAAGATTTAAATAAATGTTCAGAAATATAACAATACCAATAGGAGGTTTTGATATGAGGAAAATCAAGTTGCTGGGTTAGATGTACCTTGGTGCATTTTTAAATGATCTTTCGATCTGCCTTTGTCTTTCAGAACTTTACTAGGTTTCACTGAATTCTCCATATAATATTTTATTTATTTATTTAACAGGCTCCAAGATCAAGTATTCGCCCTATCAGCGGAGCCATGAATTCGGCAACTGCAACCCCATGTAGAGATTTAACCCCCCCCCCCCCCCCCCCGAATACTGGACCACATGTAGGCCATGAGTGGTGACCCGTGACGTCTTAGTCCGTGGCCTAGTTGCATAAATGATCACGTGACTTGCAAAACTTCACTTCCACCCTTACTTCGGCTAGACAGGAGGTCGGAGAGGCTCGATCCGATCAATCTGATCCGATCAATGCCCTAGTATCTATAGTTCATCCCCAACCGTATTATTCAATCTGAGTATTCTAAAAATCAAAACTTCACATTTTTATTTTCCTCCCAAATAGATACTAGAAGGTGATGTTGAGAACAAAGAAGATTACTACTGCTGATTTTCTATACTTTCAGTTTATGGGTACTGGAAAAGAAATAACATAAGATAATTTATTCTTACTCAATGGTAGTATAATGGTCAAAGTATCCCTGTCTCAACCAGGGTGTTTGGGTTATCTCCCTTGCTAAATTCCCAACTTTAGTTGGACTCCGTGGTGGGTGGTGAAGCTCAGGACCATTGAAAACCTAACCAAACCAAATGGCAAACACAAAAAAAAAATCAGTGACACGTATTAGTCAGATTCTTCTGACAATGAATCCAATAATGAATTTCCAAAATTTATCGTAATTGAGTCTCTCGAAGATACACCTCTTGCTAAACTGTCAACTTTTCTGATTGAAAAAGTGATAAGCAGCAGGACAAAAGAGATACAAATGGCTTTATTATGGAAGTTTCATCTATGGTGCAGCAATACTCTCATACCTGGAACTATTGGAAACTATTCATCACCATGGACTGAGACTTGCATTAGGGTCTTTTCGCACGTATCCAGTGGACAGCTTATTTATTGAAGCGAATGAAGGTCCTTTACATCTAAGAAGAGAAAAATTGCCACTTCAATATGTGACAAAGATATCATGTCCACTTAATCGTGCTTATGGCTGTGTGTTTAATGCACAATATAAAACTGTTTGTTTAACACCATTAGGCATTCAGCTACCATATCCAGGAACTTACCAACAAACTGGAATTGGATTCTATTCTCATACACTAATCAATAATTTCCCAAACTCCACATTGGAAATTAAAACAACTATCTTGTATCTTTGATTTGACAACAACTTCAAAGAACAAAACCAATCCAATTATATTTCAGAATGAATTTGAAAACATAGAAATTATCAATGCAGAAGCTGCAACCATATACTTGGCTCTAAAAATAATAAAAGATAGTAGGACTGATAAATTCATCATCTTTTCTGACTCCTTATTAGTACTCACAGCACTGAAGAACAAAAATATAGATAACCCCTTAATTACTAAAATCTTAAACAAGATCACCTCCATCTATAACAAGAAGCAGAGTAAAATGAAATTATGCTGGATACGGAGTCATATCAGTATTCGTGGAAATGAAAAAGCGGATAGAGCAGCAAAATAATCGCTGAACATGATACCTTCCAATAATAAGATTCCATACACTGATCTTCGACCTTCTATAAATAGGAAAGTCAAAGAAAAATGGCAAAAATCTTGGGATGAATGCAAAGAAATAAATTACAAGATTTGGCCAACTATTGCTGAGTGGCCCCTAGACTACAGAAAGGCAAGGAGAGAAGAAATTATAATAGCCAGACTCTGTATAGGACATACACATATTACTCACAAACATTTATTGAAAGGTGAAGCATCTCTAATGTATATATCATGTCCAGAATCTTTTGCAGTCAAAGATCTATTAATAGACTGTTATGATGTTCAACAAAGCCGAAGGAAATACTACAACCTGAAATATCTAATGGACCTGTTTAAAGACACAAAAAAAAAATTGGACTCTTCACAAAAGTTTAATTCGACATTTTTTTTCAAAAACAATATAATGTAATTATCCTACCTATAAAATTCTATTTGACAACTTTATTCGGCCTTAAATAACCCATAGAGAGTTGATATGTCGTAAAACAAACCAAACGAAGATCAAGTATAATCTGCTTCAGTATAGATTGACATGCTCTTTCTGAACAACAACTAACAAAGATATCATGAGGCATTGTTGTGGGGTACTCTTGCTTAGTGGTAACATTAACAAAGTTTTCACCCTAAAACCATGTCTGACTCTCGAACCAACATCTGGCTTAAAGGCTTTATTGGAAGCCAATATGAATTCATTTTATTAGCTTATAAATAAGTATCACAAACCAGCCTAGTTTAGAGTGCGAAAACAGGTAAATATAGTGAAATTTCCTTCAATTTCAACTCATTTATATTGGGGATTATTTTAATAAAATTTGGGTGTAAGCAAAATGTAATCATTTCTCTTGATAAATGTACGATTCTTTCCTTTGTGTCAAACTAGTATTTTTCAGGGTACTTTAAGTTAGGTTATTATTTTCATTTACATCAAGTTAGGTTATTATTTTCATAATAACTAAGAATAACAGTTCTACCTTGGTATGGCTGATGGAATGATAACAACTTATTCCGGTTGATTAAATAAAGGATTCAGTTTGAAATTCTATACAGCTTTCCAAGTTCGAAAGGATGCACGTGTAGAAAGTTTAAGGTTACTAAGGCCAAAACATTGTGCATAAAACAACTAAGATGAGAATAGTATTCTGAATAATCCAAATGACACACATCCAGTTAAGCTTTATGGGTCATAGTAACTGGCCATGAATGCCCATGAACTGTTGTGTTAACTAATGGCTAAACACAACCTTGTGTCATATCCAGTTAATGTGGGGGGAGCAGGTGAATGACTACTTGCATACTGATTATTGAATTGTTTTTGTTTTTTTATTATTTTCTGTTCATTTATTTTATAATTTGCTTCTCATTATTCCTCCATGGAAACCAATTTTATTTTTAGGAATTGCTGTAGGTTATGTGAAAATGGATGTCATCTTCTGCAACAATATGTATACTTGAAGTGTTACATTTATTAAGTAATGATTAAATAGCTTAAATGATGATTATTCTAAAATTAACTTTTACGAAAATTACTTAAATGCTATACTAATTATCTTGTACATAAAATAGAATAAGCATTCACCAGTCTCTGTCTACTCTTTTTTAAAAAGTTGTCCACTTGGTGAAGCATTTGGGTCATGAAATGTGTGTGTGTGTCCATATGTGCACATATATTTTATCCACTTGTGCGTTTTGGCTTTTCTGTTGGCTGCTAATATCTATATAAAGTTAGGTATGTTTATATATTTGTATGTACAAGATTCACTCTTAAACTAATTCACTGATCATTATAAATTTTGGAACACACCTGCTAGATGTAAGGGGTCCAAATGTAAGCTATATTGAGTTTAATTTAGTTTTATGCAAAAGGGTTAAAAAGAGGGTGGAACCCTTCATGACAATTCAGATACCTCTGATTTTTGTGAAATTTTAACAATAGATATTAAACATCAATTAACTGAAATTTGGGGAATATTTATTTTCTTAAAGTATTTTAAAGGATTTTAATATAGGCACAATCTCTGATTTGTAAATTCAAATATATCTGATTCGCATTGAATTTGATTCATAGTCATTAAACAACCCTTAAGCTCGAGCCTTAAATTTCAGACATTTTCTGGAATCAAAATCAAAATTAGAATAAGTATTCTAGACATAAGGTTTAGTATCATTATATTTTTATTTTAACTGTCGTAAGGGGACAGAAAAATGGTGCAAAACTATTTTGTTCGGGGGGGGGGGGGTCACTTTTACCAGTCCTGGAATGGGTATATTTCTAGTATATATTTATGATTTAGCCTGATGATTTCCCTTCAGAAATGAAAGAAATGTTTCTGTGTAGCTTATTGTGATAAGTATATTTTTATACTTTTACTACTACGAAGTTGTACTCATGTATTGAGAAGTAAATACTGAAATAAAATATATATATGGAATGGCAGCTCAGATGGTCGGACAAGTTTTGTTACCTTGGTAAATACCATTAGAGCACAGGGAGGAGCAGGTGCTGGTGTGATTGCAAGAGTTAAGAGTTGGAGTCAGTTCAGGGAACTTCTACCCTTACTAACCAGCAGTATGGAAGTGAAACTTGGCCAGTAAGTGTTAGGGACATGCGTTGCATGGAGAGAAATGATAGCAGAATGATATGATGGATGTGTAATGTGGGTCTTAAAGGCTTAGATCTGATGACCTCAGAGGAATTAAATAGGAAGATTAAATATGGACAGTATAGGGAGATATGTGCAGAGCACAAGACTTTGATGACATGTGCACATTGCAAGAATAGAGTCCTTGAGTTATTAGAACAGTTTAGGTAACACAGGAAAGCTAAGGAGAACATGGGAGGAAGTGATAATGATGGACGAGAGAAAGAGGGATAAATAAAGACCTGACAAGGGATAGGTTTGAAAGTCAATTTTTAAAAGCTGTCCAACACATGCCAGCATATAAAACAGATGTTAAACCGAATATGATGATTATATGACGATGAGTTGCTATTTCTTGATGTTGTGGGATTAAAGATCCCTTGAAGCTGGACTTTGAAGAAATGATGACCATACTTTTTTGCATGAAATGAAACTTGTCCACTTGCTGTCAATTTTGATTAACCAACACAGATGAATCATTATGGCAACTTGTACTTTTATTTGTGTTCTTAGTTGTAATGTCACAGTGTGTGTGTTGGGAGGTGGTAGAGACAACCTTAGTTTGCTTTAACTACTCATTTTAAGACCTCATTTTATAGGTTCTGCTCAACCCGTTTCTAGTTGATTTCTCATTGTAAAAATCTTTTAAGTTTGATGACATCACACTTCACTTCTGTTTTCTCTGTTTACATGCTGTTGAAACCTTACCCTCTCATCTTGACAGATAGCCACTTGCTACGGTTGTCCTTGAACAGTTAAAAGCACCCCTTTCAATTAATAAAATTATTCAAAATAAAAGTTTCTTGAGTTATTACATCCATCTCTGTTATATATAGATAAAACATTTTAAAATGACTATTGAATAAATTCAATACTCATTTTTCAGTCAGTGCTCAGCTTTCTGACCAGTTGAGCGTCACTAGAAAACCGAGCTTGAAGCCTAGAAAATGGGTTTATAAGAACCCTGGAATGTTCCATTATCCTTAGATGGGCAAGTCCATTCTCTGAGCAGATAATCTATTATATAAATATTGCTTCATTCGATCAAATATTTGAAGCCCTTTATGCCGATAAGTGTTAATTTGATTAAATAATGGTGACATTAGTTAAATATTTATCAATTTCTGGGCAATTTCTCTTATGGACCCTCAATTAGTAGAATATGTCAGATTAATAAAATCTGAAAAAGAAATAGACAACTACAATCATAAAATAAATCTTGTAGAGACACTGAGGTCAGTTATGGACTGGTTTCACTGCAGGTTTCTAGTTTTAAATAATCAGATTCACTCCACCAGAAACCAAAGCATTTCTCAAAAGAAAATGCTTTCTTAATAAAATCGTTTTCTTTTGAGAAACACTTGGATTTCTGGTGGAGATCGTCTAATGATGCTGATGCTTCTTCACTGATTTGCATGCTAATAACAGTATTTTAATTGTGTTTATTTCTTTTTCAGGTTTTACTGATTATTGGAGTGTTCTTCTGATTGTTGGAAATTTCTAAATATTTAAATGCTCTCATTGTTTAATGTCATTTTCAATGTTTGAAAAGAAAAAAAAAGCCAATTGAAAATAAGAAATTATTTCTTTATACAATTTAATTTAATATTTTGTGGTATCGATTATATTTTGTGAACATTTAAGTTTTTTTTCTAACTTGTTAAACAAGTTAGAAAAACAAATGTGATTTTTTTACTTTTAGCAAAGTAATATTCTATCAATAATTGATAATTTTCAAAATCAACATTCGACTGAAAATGGATAATCTTTTTTTTGTGGTGTTTTATTCAATCTATAAAATGTAACAACATCACTTACTGAGAAATCGATAGTGTGCATTGGAAATTTAATTTTATGTTTTTTATTGATTTCTTTTCATTTTTTCATAATTTTTTCCCACTAAGTTCACCCCAAACAAGGCAAGTTGCCACTGTAGATGTAAGGGGCTACTGAGAATTAGGGTGAAAGTTTAGGGGATCATCTTAAATTGGGAGCTATGCAGCGAGATGTTTGTTCGCATTAGTTTTAAATTCCTTCATGATGGTACAGTCGGGAAACAGGGAGCAGGGAGGGAATTCTAAAGGCCGCTCGAGGAAAGAAGCTATTGGAGTAGAAGGCTATCCGGGATTTGAGGACTTCCACAGTGAATGGATGGGATTTAGCTGATTGTCGGGTTGGTTGAGTGTATTTATGTCGAGGGGGCACGAGAGCAGCAAGTTCATCAGAGCACATTCCATTGTAGTACTTGTAAAACAAGCACAAGGATGCAAGATTGCGGCGATGGGACAGGGGCTGGATCTTGGTTGATAGTGAGGGACCTATCAGATTACAGACTCTTTTTTGGACTTTGTCTAAGAGGGAGAGACTAGTTGATGGTGCACCAGCCCAGATTTGACAACAATACTCCATGCATGGGTGTATGGTGGCTTTGTAAACATATAGGATACTGTCAGGTGTGAGAAGTTTTCTAGCACGGGAGCCCACCTTCTTTGCAGCAGTCTTGTCAATGTCTTCAATGTATTTGTTCAAATTCATGTTACCTGTGCATGTTAGGCCAAGGAGTTTGAACGTTGGACTCTCATTTTGGATATTATTTGCCATGGCAATTTCTGGTTGAAGAAGTTTCTTGTCGTTGTTGAAGGAAAGGAGCTTTGTCTTAGCAGCATTAAATGTTACCATCCATTTATGACTCCATTCCACTACAGACTTTTTACTCATTATTAATTGAATATTTATTGAAATGGAAAATGCAATAAAATTTTATTAAAAATAATTTAATTTTGAAATTAAATCCACTATACTTTTTTTATAAATAGAAATAAAGATAATATCGTAACAAAATTAAAGTTTTATAACAGTTTGGTTAGATTAATAATTTAATGACGAAACCATATCATAATAATTAAATTTAACTTTCAATATTCTATTAAAAACAGTGACAATTTACCCCCCCCCCCCCCCCCAATGACATAATTACAAACGAAAGAAATTGAAATGAAAATGAAAGTAAAAAAAACAATCCTGGGCAATGCTGGATAGGTACAACTAAAATAATCTAATAGCAGTGGTGAATACACGAAATGATCTGATAACATTAGAAAGCATAGTGGAAAAAGAAGAGAAAAATAGGAGAGCATTTGAATGCCTACAAAACACTGTTCTCGAGTAAGGCCTTTCTGTACAAGGATTTGTCAGGGCAACCTGGCATGAGGATACCCTGACCAAATATTCAAAATAACATAGTATTCAAAGACTAAATAAGATCCCCTCGGTCTGGCTACACACTGGCTTATACGAGGAATAATGTACCTTCTCCAAGTGATGTTGCCTCTAATAAAAGCACTAAGCTGGATACTCCACCATTATTGTCCTGGAATCTGATAAGACCAAGAGACCACAAGAAAAATATACTATAACATAGTTAACTGGTTAATTGAGGAGAGGAAAATTAATGTTCTTCACTTCTTTACAAACTCAACGTTTGAGAGGTAAAGGAGAACTTTAATAAAACACTCGGATATCTATGTATCTCATATAGAGATCAGATGTTAGCCCGAAGAAGTGGCACCTCGATTTCTGAGAACTTATACTGAAGTAAAATGAAAAAGAAAAATCTAAACAATTCTCATCCCCCTAGTAATTCAGGATAAATTATTTTCAATTTTTGTAGTATTTATTTAAATATAATTCATATGTGTTATATTAACACATCAGCATCAGCAATGGTTACAAATTTAGGATAAAGAATTCTCAAATATATGTTTTTCTTTGACTACCAAAATTTTTTGAAATACTAAAATGATGTTGCCATATTATTTTGTTTATTTCTTGTTTATTATTACAGATTTTTTTTATTATTACAGATTTTTCATTTACTTTCATATAAATTTTACATATATAATTTTTTCAACAAAACTTTACTATGAAGATATTTAATTCATTTCTTTTTCTAAGTTTTCTAGTTAAGGAGTTTTAACCAGACACTCATATAAATAGAAGAAAGCATTTTATATATAGAAAAACCTAAAATTAATGAGTGATGATTTTTTTATTAAATAGTATTAATTAGAATGAAAACCATTTTTCTTTTCATTTCAGAAATGATGTTTGTGTATCCTCGACTGCTTCAAGAATGAAATGAGCTCAAAGAGGGAGCCAGTGTCTCTTCAGTTCTCAGCCTCCAAGCAAGGCACAGATAAATCAAAAGAAAGAACTGGATCAGGTACCAGCTTCCCCATCAGGTATCGCTCTCTTGAAGATTATGACGATGAGGATCTGACAATATTGACTGGTCAATATGACAAACCAGAAAGAGAGGAGAGAACACGAAGAACGCCCAGTTTTTCTTCTTCATTATCTTCAGCTGCAGCAGCAGTATCACCATCATCCTCATCCCCATCCCCATCCTCATCATCATTACCATCTAAATCCCCCCCACCTCTGCCACCTAAATTTGAGTCCAAGTCTGTGACATCTTCCTTTAAGACCTTTTCTGGAGATGTTCGGGATGACAAGAAGACCCTCCTGGCTAACATTCGAGGGAAAATACACAAGAAGTGGGAGGAACTTTCAGGGGAATCCAGTTCGAGCCCAGAAAATGAGAATGAGAAATGTCCAAGTCCCCTTCGTAAACAGAATTCTGATGAGAGCACTGAGTCCCAGAGTCCAAAGATTCTCAACCTCAAATCTCAAGTGTTTGATTCACTTGACCTGTTTTCAGAAATTGAGCAGGCTGAAGAGTTAACGGAAGAAGTAATTCCAGAAAATGGAAGTGTTCATGATGAGCTTTTCATCAATGATGGTGTACTGGAAGAGGAGCCTTTGGAAGATAGCGAGACTGTCAGCAGCATTAGTGGCATTACTTTTGAACCAATCACATCTTCGCCTTCTCATTTGACTCGTTCTACCATCAGAGAGCGAATCCGAAGTAATCCTCCCAAGAATTTAGATCCGAATCCGATTGTCATGTCTAGTCTTCTGATGGAGGAGGTCATTGATAATGATGGCCGGATTTATTATGATGCTGAAGATGAAGAGAAGAAACAGACAGCAGAGAAGGAAGTTGAACCTATTCAAAAGCCACCACCTCTTGCACCACCCAAAAAGATTGTGCTCCTCCGAGAGAGAAAGTTGCCCCTCCAAAAGCTAATAACTGTTGTCGTCCTGCTTTTTGGTTATCTCATTATTCCTATGCCATCATATGTGGCTGGTATCATCACAGGTGCTATCATCACATCAGCTTTATGGATGCTTTACATGCGTTTCCTCTCAGTGTATAGATCAGCCTACAGGAATGAAGATAATGCCAGACCTGGCTGCCCTGTAACACCTCGCCTTGATCAATTACCTCCACTTTTGGTACCAGAAATGAGGGATCCAAAACAAGATGATATACAAATTTACAAAGTAAGTACATCCTATTTCTTCTTCTTCTTGTACTTCTTCTTCTCCTCCTCATATTTCTTTTTCTTTTTTTCCTTGTACTCCTTCTACTTCTCATATTTCTCATACTTTTATTTTTCCTCTTACTTTTTTTTCGTCTTCTTCTCCTCCTATTTCTTCTCATACTTTTTCTTCTTCTCATACTTTTTCTTCTTCTCATACTTTTTCTTCTTCTCATACTTTTTCTTCTTCTCATACTTTTTCTTCTACTTCCTAAAAATGCTTTCATTGTTTCAACATTAACATCTATTTGGATTGTTATCCTTGTTAAGTGCTAAGGTTGAATGAAAGGTTGATTGGAGTGGAAAATAAGATCCATGATAAATCTGATAAATAAATTGTTAAATCTCATTGCTGTCATTCTTCATTGATTGTATTGGCATATCTTTTAGGTTGTCCAACATTGAACTAATCCTTTCATCATTTTCTGCACCCTCCTTATTTCTGGTAATATTGAGTGAGGGAGGGGAGCAATTGTTTCTTCTCTCATCAACTGGAGATGCATGTAAATCTGTTACAGCATTATCGGATTCTTAATAAGCATCATTCGTCATCTCTGTGCTTTTGGACTGGCTAATCCTGATTTAAAAAAAAAATAAATAAATAAAATATAATAAATAACATTTTAAAAGAGGAGTTCTTTTCCAGCAGCTGTAACCTTTCTTGTAATATAAGCCAATAAACTCTCTTATACTTTTCTAAACTTGTCTTAGCAGTGGTACTTTTGGAATTTATCAAAAACATTAAGCAAAAAACATGTGCACATTTGTTTTCAGATCATCAAAATCTTTATTTAAAATGAAACTATCTTTCTATTTAAATGAAAGCTGTGTATTATTGATGCAATAAATCTTTTGCTAATCGCATCTGATATGATCTACTTAAAACCAAAATATTAGTCCTGGTCTGTATAAGTGAAATAGTGTTTCATAAAGTTGAAACACAAGCTCATAGTAGACATTTATCTTTTTTAACATCATCTCCTCCTTCTTTATTAGTCATCAAGCTAAATCCAGTGGTAAGATGCCAATTTGGGAGATTGGCTAAGTAGGAGTCACCCTTTAGTTTTATTGGTCCCAAGTCGATTCTGACCTGGAGTGGTTACTATCAGGGTCTTTATCTACAGCTTACGTGTGCAGTCCCAGGATGATTGCTGCTTGAGATCGGTCAGCTTCTCAAGGTTAGCAATTGTTGTCGAAGTCTGAAATTAAAACAAGAATGGATTCAATCTTAAGATGAGCCCATTCAATCTGCACATTTAGCCATGATAGATTCATCAAATGCTATTTCAAACTAAAGTGTGACAAAGCGACCAAAAGGCTATTTCAACCTTAGGTCTAGTAGAGTGACGAAAATGCTATTTCAAACATAAACATGCTCACCTGACTGATGGATAAAGTCTCTCATAGAGATGCATGGATGTATCTAAAACAATAATACAGAATTATGATAAAAATAACCAATAAAACAATTAGTGTTTCACTTATCGTCTAGTGTCTATATTACCGCCTGTTGCATAAGTGTTAACAAAAGAACACGCGTCAGTTTTTTTTTTTTAATTGAAACATCTGTTGGAGAGGGACGTTGAAGGTTTTTGCTCTATTGTTTTTAATATTTACAAATTTGGTTCAAAATTTCTATTTTAAATTGTTTACTGCTGATCACTTTTTCAGTATTAGTAATTAAATGGGGGAGGAGGGAATTAATTTATTTTGTCAGAATGAAAAGAGGATTATTTGTTTCTCATTCATTAAATGCTTACTAAACTTTTAGAGAAAGAAAACAGGAGATAAGATGAATATCTTTTCATTGGTTTATTTATTGTTTTAGTTTTATCATATGTATCTCTCTGTGATAATAGAAATGAAGACTTACCAGCTGAAAAGCGAATGAGATGTTTTGCATGTTGTGTATGCCCATCAACCAGAGGAAAAAAGAAATGGTAGATTTTTATAGTTTGGACTGATTTGCATACATGAAAAACTAATTTGCATGTCTGGAGCTCAACTGACTTAAATAAAAGGACAGATTGAAAGCAGACAGTTGGCTTTTGGAGAGAGCAGAAACTGTTGGTGCCGGAAATTTATTAAGAGTCATTTCAGCTTTTGAGGAACAGCAATTCTGTTTGAAGTTTGAATTGACATTGTGACCTTTTTTTTCTTAGACTCAATTTATTACACTATCTATACCATAATTTCAGTACCCCCCATCCCTGCTATTTTTGAAACTGAGTGACAGGAAGGGTAAAAGATTACTATCCTCTGTCCAGTTCAATTTCAATGAAAGTCTATAATAGTGTATGGCTGCACTTTTTTGCATTAATATGTACTACAATAAATGGCCCCCCGCACATACATAAACATAGATGGCTTGATTATTGTGTATTTATATTTTGATCTAATGAGAATAACATTTAAAGACTAATGAACATACATAGCTTAATTAAAATTTATAAGAATTTGGTCAAAGTATGGTTTGATGATTGAGTTTCTATGTTCTACAACACGACCCTTTTGAGTTATTTAATTATTGGAAATATTTGCATGTTATTTTAGTGAGTGGCAAAAGCACTATTTGTCAAATTTTATATATAAAATTAAGTTGGTAAGATACTCAAAGTTAGACCCAGCAATGTATCTGTCAAATGTTTGATTTGACTAGCCAATTGATCTTCTTCCTTCTACCATGTTCTTGGCAAAAAAATAATGTATTTTGCTTCTAGTTCTTTCTAAAAATACTTATTGCAGCTAGGAACATTGTTAGGAACGAAAAGCAACAGATCTCTGATGTACTTCCACTTTAACATTAAAGATGTCACTAAGTGTGCTGTTTATTCTAACACGATTTTGAGCATTTCTGTACAACCTTCACCAACCAGTTGCCCCTAATTTATGCAGAGCCTATCAAACAATATCTCTTGGCACTCTGTCAAAAGCTTTCTCCAAATCCACAAAAGCAAAATACAAAAAATATTCTTTTTCTTACTAAAATACTTCTCCTGCATTTGTCTCAGCATAAATATAGCATCAGTGGTACCTCATCTAAGCATAAAACCAAACTGCATTTCATCTATGTTAATGTGACTTCTTATTTGCTGCTTAATTATTCTCTCAACCACTTTCAAGACCGGACTCATCAATTTTAAGCCTCTGTAATTATCTATATTCAGAGATTCTCCTTTAGCCTTGTAACAGTTCACAATTGTACTCATGGAGCAACCCATTCTTTATGATTTGATTTGTCAAGTATGTGATCATTTTCAATGCCTGTTTCACCCGCAGCCTTCAAAATTGCAACAACTTTTCTTCATCTTATGCACAGCTTCCTGTACCATTTCTATCTCAATTCTTATGGTTGATCTCCTTCTGCAACTGAGATTTTCTTTGTTCCATGAAAATTCAGTATTCAAAAATCTCTCATACTAGCATTTCCAAGCATCTGTCTTGTCTTGTTCATTTGTTGCTAGCATTTTGAATGCACTCATCTCCAACAATATCCATATTAACACAATGTAATTTTCTTTTCTTTCATGTAACATATTTCCACATGTAACACAATTTAAATTTTTTTTTACATTATTTATGCTCAATGCAATATCAGGTAGGGTCGGCTAGTTAATAATAAAAAAAGCATAGTTGGTTCAATTCAAAAAACTAAAAGAGGACAAAGAGTGTGGATCTTGTATGTTAAGAACTGAATTGCACACATTGTTTATGAGTGTAAAATAATGGCACAGTTGTTAACAGAAAAATACAAAAGGAAAAGAAACATAAAAATCGCTTACTTTACAGCATGCACAAATGTTCAAAGCAGCTGAAGGCATGAAAATTCTTCTCTGCCAAAAAAGGCAATAAGTTATTTGTTTAACAAACCGAAAGTTAATTTTTCACTTGCACCAGGCTTGAACACCAAAATGTATATGACTGACAATCAGCAAAATAATATATCTTGTTCTTTGCAGACTTTTGGGAATAATTGTATTTGAATTCAGCAGTTATCAGACTGCTGAATTCAAATGGAGGTAACCTATTTTTTTTTCATTGTTAATGTTAATTCCGGAATAGACAAAACATTGGCGACTGTCTTTGCGGGAATATAAGTTCATCAGAAGAAAGATGATAAGCAAAGCTAAAAGCCTCAAGTTCAGTTAGTGCAGTCACAATTCGAAAATTTTGCCATATTATATTTAATTAGATAATATTTGTGAAGTCACATCTTCTATTCAATTCAATTATATTAGCAGGGCTTCCCGGCATTGCCTAGGTGGATGAATAACAAAAACTAAGAATTCAGAAAAGTGTGTAAAATATGTGATTAAAATAAAAGTTAAGTCCATCAGAGAAAAGTAAAGGAAAAATTGACCCAAAATAGAACCAGGTTATCAATGTTACATAAAAAAATATTTGAGAAATATGACATGGTTTTGCCTAATCTCCACTAAAATATACTAAGTCGTTTTTATTTTCGCTATATTATTATATATTATATATTGATATATGAAGAAATGTTAATGACACTTTATCTCTTGTTATGTTAAATTTATCTCTATAAATGAAATAGGATATGGCTTTTATCTTCATAATTCCATTCAGCTATCAGGTTTCTTTGAACTTTAGATGAATTATTAGAAACAGAATCATACATGGGACATTCTATCCCGTATCATCCTGCCCCCCCCCCCCCCATTTTTTTTTTTTGAACTCAAAACTAAGATAAATCTGCAATTTTAGATAGATTGGAGTAGTGGAACCCAATTTATCAGATAGCCAAAATTCGTTCAGAAATAAGAAATTAATAACTATTGATATCAATAAAAACTATTGATATAGGCTGTAAATTTACCCAGGTAAATTTTCAAGGGCGAGGAATACAAAAATCATAGTTGTCAAGTCAGAAAATGAAGAGAAACACCCCATTTTAACCCATTTTTGTATCGCCGATGTACCTTCCAAGGGACCGTTCTGGCCAACAATCCAGTGCCTGAAAATTGATAATTGATTTTATTTTTACAAAGAATCACCACTTATCAAGGCCCACAGGCCACTCGAGGATAAGGCTTATAAATGCCTTGTAGGAAATATCTTTTGGATTTTTGAAATGACATGGGATGAAACTTTTATAAAATCCAAAAGCATCTCTTGGCATTTGTGGTTTTCTTGGCGATATTTATCCTTGAATTTAGACATTTTTCGAAAAATTAAGCCACAGAAAAAAAGGAAAACGTGAGATGTACAGTAAACACTAAGGTGTTTTTTTTAGCCTAAAAACAATTTACCCACTAGTTGACAGTCTAAAATATCGAATATAGGCTGGAGAAGTGCAATCTTGGCCGTATCATCACAAATTGCAAGAGAAATTTGATGTTTTTATAAGTTGCGTCGTGAAATATATGTAAAAAATTTATCAATTTATAGCTATTACTTATTAGTTCAATCTTGAAAAAATCTAGAAAATGACACTGACCCCAGAAAGTTTGTCATGAAAAGACTCCTGTCATTAATCCCTCTGATAAAAATTAAAAGCTGAGCGGTGTCCTTTTAAGTGGTTAATTTCATCCAGTGCCAAGGAGTATAATGTAAATGACTCCAGTTTTTTGTTTAGCTTGCTAGCCAAGTCTTTGTCAATTAGTTCAATATGGCGAGTCACTGTCCTGTGTGATATGGTAAGTTTTTCAAATTTGTTCTTGCTCTCAGGACACACAATACCTTCTGTTTCTACCATGCACTCTTTGATAAACCCTCCTTCTGAGAAAGGTTGCTGGTCTTTGCTAATTTGAATGCCAGCAAATAACTATTGTGCTAGATTCTTGGATGGCAGTTTTGTTGGATAAAAGCATTCTGCTGCGTCTACAAGCTAACTGCCAACCTCTGAGCGGTAGCCATCCGTAATTGATATGCTTCTTTTTTTTTTTTTTTTACTATAATTCACCCCAAACAAGGTGCATTGCCACTGAGATGTAATAGACTCCTGTGGATTAAGGGACACATTTATAGGGTGCATCGTAAGTGAGGAGTTGTTTGTTCGCATTAAATTTAAATTCCTGCATGTTGATACAGTCAGGGGAGCAGGGAAGGAATTTCAAAGACTAGCAGTTCAAAGAAAAGAAGCTATTAGAGTAGAAAGCCCTCTGGCATCTAGAGACTTCCACAGTGAATGGATGGAATTTAGTTGATTGTCGGGTTGATCGAGTGTATTTATATTGAGGAAGCATCAGAGTAGCAAGTTCATTGGAGCACATTCCATTGGAATACTTATAAAACAAGCACAGGCATGCAACATTGTGACGATGGTGGATAGTGTGAAACCGATTAGATTACAGGCTCTTTTTTGGACTCGTTCTAAGAGGAAGTAAATAGTTGATGGTGCACCAGCCCATCTGTGACAACAATACTCCATGCATGGACAGATAGTGACCTTGTAGTGATATAGGATACTGTCAGGTGTGAGAAGCTTTTTAGCGTGGTAGAGGAAGCTCACCTTCTTTGCAGCAGTCTTGGCAATGTCTTCTATGTATTTGTTCCAATTCATGTTACCTGTGAATATTAGGCCGGGGAACTTGAATGTTGGACTCTCAGGTAGGATGCTATCAGCCATGGCAATTGGTGGTTGAAAATGTTTCTTATAATTGTTAAAGGAAAGGAGCTTTGTCTTAGTAGCATTAAATGTTACCATTCATTTATGACCCTATTCAACTACAGACTTGAGTTCATTTTCTAAGGATTCAGCCATTGCCTTCTGAAATTTAAGAACGATAAAGGTCCAAGGATCAACCCCCTGGGGTATACCCGCATTAATGTGATATTGTTTGGATGTATGGCCATCGAGGACAACATGGATCTTTCTTTTGGATAAATATTCGTCCAGTAATGGCATACGAAATAATTTTCATGAGAAGACCTTACTGCCACCCTAGCTTCACCTGCGTTGTTCAGTGTATTGTATATGTGTTCAGAGATGACCGTTAGGATATCCATAGTAGAACGTGCTTGCCTAAATCCATACTGATGGTCAGAAAGAGGTTTAGCATTAACAAGGTGACCGACTATTGCTGGATTGATAAAAGATTCAAAGATTTTAGCGAAGAGCGGGAATAGATTGATGGGGCGATAATTTTGTGGGTCAGTCCTTTCATCAAAATTCTTGAACACTGGTACCACAAAGGTAATTTTTTAGCTATCAGGGAAGCAAGACTCTGCAAGGAATTTGTAGAGTTTTGAGAGTACATGGGCCAGCTCAGAAGAGAATTTCTTTATTACTATAACAGGAATAAATGTCAAGATTTTTTACGATATCCCGGACATGGAAAGGGATGATGATTAGATCATCAAGTGTGGCTGTAGTCTGCAATGGGAAATTTGGAAATTGCGGAATCCAAGGTGGAGTTCAAGGTGAACCATGGCCAAGTAGTTCAGCCTTTTCAGTTGCAGTGCAAACGATATCATGGTGGTTGGACATTCACCGCACTATTGTAGATTTTCCAGATATCGTGAGTTCTTAATTTCTGTGACTCAATGCATTTTCTAGTCCTCTCGGTATACCTTCTCTTAGCTTCAGCTATTACAATCTTACAATGATTTCTTGATGCTATAAATTCCTGTCTATTTGCATTTGACTTATGGCAGTTGAATTGGCAGAATGCTTGCTGCTTCTATGCAATAGTAGATGCACAGTTCGAAATTGCATGGAGACATGTGCTTCAATGCCTAATTTGACCCATTCAGTTACCTCGATTGTGCACTGATCAGCAGGGAGAATAAAAGTTTTACTTCAAGGGGCATATCTGATGTGATCTCTGCCCATTTGAAATATCTCGTCATTTTGATTAATGGCTGTTCAGCTTGGGATCGAGACTTTAGGGTAATATCAACCATTACCACAAGGTGATCAGCGTTCCCAAGTGGGCTATGGGCATTCGTCACACAAGCCTCAGAAAGTGTGATCAAGAATAGATCAAGAAGTGAGGCTTGCTGATCCACACGATCTGGGAGGTGTGTCAGGAAAGTAAAAGTCTGTGAAAGGTAGTGTGCAATGGAGAAACTATGCATGCTTTTACCAGCCGCGTCTGTATAGCTCAAGAATCAAAGCCAATCTCGGTGGTGGACATTAAAATCTCCAAATATATGTCTGGGCACCCGGATCTAATGAGAGTGCTGCATTTATGTTATCAAAGACAGTCTAGCAGGGTACAGTCCTGGGTCGAAGGAGAGCCGTGCTGATCAGTGCGCAAATGAGGTAATCAAATGGGTCAAAGCAGGCATTGAAGCACATGTCCCCATGCGAAAATTCCACAACAAGCCCAACTCTCCACAATGGTTTACCTCGAACTGTGCAGCTACTATTGCTCAGAGGCAGCAAGCATTCCGACAATTCAACCACCACAAGTCAACTACAAATAGACAGAAACTTATAGCGTCAAGAAATCATTGTAAGATGAAGCAAAGTGAAGGTGACCAGAAAACGCATTGAGTCAGAGAAACTCAGTACTCGCAATTTCTGGAAAAATCTTCAATAGTGTGGTGAACAATGAGAAATCAACAATTCCCTCGCTTTCCAACCACAATGATGTCGTTTG
This sequence comes from Sepiola atlantica, assembly GCA_963556195.1. NCBI lineage: Eukaryota > Metazoa > Mollusca > Cephalopoda > Sepiida > Sepiolidae > Sepiola > Sepiola atlantica. The sequence goes on along the minus strand of OY744520.1, from coordinate 134,383,129 downwards.
CACGACAACTGACAAGGCTGAACTACTTGCCCAGCATTTCACCGTAAACTCCACTTTAGACTCTGCAAACCACTCTCCCAAATTTCCCATTACGGACTGAAGCTACATTTGATGACCTGACTATCACCCCATCTAATGTCCGGGACATCATAAAAAACCTTGACACCTCCAAAGCATGTGGGCCTGATCTTATACCAGTAAAAGTAATAAAGAAATGCTCTGCTGAACTAGCTCCTGTCCTCTCTAAATGCTATAACAAATGCTTTGCTGAATCTTGCTTCCCTGATAGCTGGAAAATTGCCTTTGTGGTACCAGTCTTCAAGAATTCTGTAGATAGAACTGATCCATCAGTCCACTCCCGCTTTTCACTAAAATCTTTAAATCCTTAATCAATCTAGCGATAGTCCAGTACCCTGTTAATGCTAAACTTCTTTATAACCATCAGTATGGATTTAGGGAAGTGCGGTTTACTGCGGTCATCTCTGAGCGCATATACCATACACTGGACAAGGCAGGTGAAGCTAGGGCAGTAGGGCTTGATGCATCCAAAGCATTTGACAAAGTCTGGCATAAAGGTCTTCTTATAAAAATATATTCATATGGTATTACTGAACGAATATTTAATATAATTAAATCCAAAAAGAAAGATCCATGTTGTCCTCGATGGTCGTTCATCCAAACAACATGACATAAATGCAAGTGTACCCCAGGGATCGATTCTTGGACCTTTATTGTTTCTGATTTTCATAAACAACCTCCCTGATGATGTTGTGTCTGAGATGGGTATATTTGCTGACAACACTACGCTGTACTCTCGTCATGTGGGTAAAACGGACGTGCACATATCAGAGACAATGGCTGTATCCTAAGAAAGTGACCTCCAGTCTGTAATGGAATAGGGTCATAAATGGATGGTAACATTTAATACTGCTAAGACAAAGCTCCTTTCCTTCAACAATGATAAGAAACTTCTTCAACCAGAAATTGCCATGGCAAATAACATCCAAAATGAGAGTCCAACGTTCAAACTCGTCGGCCTAACATGCACAGGTAACATGAATTTGAACAAATACATTGAAGACATTGACAAGAATGCTGAAAATAAGGTGGGCTCCTGTGCTAGAAAACTTCTCACACCTGACAGTATCCTATACGTTTACAATGCCACCATCCACCCATGCATGGAGTATTGTTGTCACATCTGGGCTGGTGCCCCATCAACTAGTCTCTCCCTCTTTGACAAGGTCGTTCAAAAAAGAGTCTGTAATCTGATAGGTCCCTCACTATCAACCAAGATCCAGCTGTCCCATCGCCACAATGTTGCATCCTTGTGCTTGTTTTACAAGTACTTCAATAATATGTGCTCTGATGAACATGCTATTTGCTACTCTAGTGCCCCCTCGACAGAAATACACCTGACCAACTGACAATCATCTAAATCCCATCCATTCACTGTGGAGGTCCCCAGATGCCGGATAGCCATCTACTCTAATAGCTTCTTTTCTCGAGCTGTCGATCTTTGGAACTCCCTCCCTGTTCTCTGCTTTCTTGACTGTACAGACATGCAGAAATTTAAAACTAATGTGAACAAGCATCTCGCTGCACAGCTCAGAATTTAGGATGACCCCCTAAACTTTAAACCTAATTTTCAGTAGCTCCTTACGTCTAATGTGGCAACTTGCCTTGTTTGGGGTGTATTAAGTTTTTAAAAAAAAGATGAAATATAAGTAAATGCTTGGAGGAAAAGTGGTGGTGGATGTTGCATTCCTTTAAAACTGCAATTGTTTCTTGGTAAATAAGGTCTGCAATCTTTGAACGAACCCCGTGAAAAAGTATTTACTTGTCCATTCTTTATTAAATACTCGGCACTCACTGTCGACTTTTCTTTGGACCACTCATTGTTGCAGATGGATTCATTTCACTCTTTCAGTCTCTACTCGGTGGGACTGGGAAAGAAAAGGAGTGGGGGGGGGGGGAGAAAAACAAAGAAATGAGTTATTCATTTTATTGCTTTCTAGCACAAGTGAAAAATATAGATGAAAATCTTATAATTAGTTTATTAAAATCTTGGATACAATATAAAGGGAAAATATTTAGACCTTTGTTAAATTAAAAAAGAAATAATATCTGGAGAATAGGATGGGTGTGGAAGCAATTCGAAGTGTAATTCATGTAGTTTTGCAATCATTGTTGCGATAAACTTGTCACAAGCTGCATTGTCTTTGTGAAAGAGCACTTTTTATTTCTTTATTTGTGCTCGTCTTTTGTTGATTTTTTTCCTTCAAAGCTATTACTAATGCTATATAATTTTCACTATTTAGTGTTCTTCCTTTCTCAAGGTAATCAATGAACAAAATACTCTGCACATCCTAAAATATAGAAACCAAAACCATGCTTGCTGATTTTTGCAGCTGACTGCCAATTTGACTCTGGAATAAAGTGATGGATCCAGGTTTCATCCATTGTCACATTGATGCAAAAACTTATTTTTGTTGCTTTAAAACAGTTGCAATAAACGACCTAAATCATTGACACGTTGTTGTGATCGACTGTGAGCATCCCCCACTTTGAACACAACTTTATCATTGATAAATTTTCATGCAAAATGGTGAATACACTGCTTTCTGATATCTTCAACTGCTCTGCTATCTCACACAACTTCAATTTACGATCAGCCAAAACGAGTCTGGACTTTTTTATTTTTTCCGGAAAACTGACGAATTTGGGTAACCTGATCATTCAGTATCATTTGTGTCTGTACGATTGCATTTAAAGTCAGCATACTACCTCTTAACCATTGTTTCTGATGGAACAAAGTCCGAATAACACTCATTAAGCCATTGCTTTGATTTAATAGTATTTTTCCTATCAGAAAACAATGCTTTATCAACATACGAAATTCAAATTTTTCCATTATTTTGAAAATTTGCAATAGTAGATTCACTTAAATAACTGTAATTTGTAAACCGATAATCCGATTGGGTTCAAATTTTGACACGTGCTATTTGAAAGTTAGTATTTTATGAAAATCATATGGATTTAATAAAAAAAATTTTTTTTATTAGTGGCACCATCTACATGTCAGGCCCGGGATTTAGTGAGTGATGTGTAAAACACATATTTCTCACGAAACCCAAAAGATGAGTTATTTGTACAGATTCAGCTTTTACTGAGCACAACAGGTGATTTCTCTTGTCCGAGGCACAAGTTCGAACCTTGTATGAGTTTTATTTTTCTCTTTCTGATTTTCTTTGTTTATTCCCTGTACCATGGATTAAATTAACCATTTATTTAAGAGTATTTATTACCCATGCAAACAGTGTCAACAAACAGAAGCAAGGTACACAATATATTGTCGGAAATAAGTTCCTATGTTTACGATATAATAAAGTGAATAGAAAAAGATTCCATTGAATACATACTTTACTGCTCACTTATTTTCAAACATATTCGTAACGTGCAATCTGTTCAATACTGTCTATGAAAAAATGTGCACATTGATCTTTTAGTCAATAACGAAAATTGTCTTTATAGGTAACTTATCAGGGGAATCAGAGCAATAAATTGGCTAGGCAAATGTGAACAAGTCTATATTTGCAAAGGAAATTAATTCAAAGTGAAGTCAGAAATATCTTATGTTAATTTAACTTAACTATTAACACATTTGGATTATTCAGATAACTGTTCTCATCTTGGATGTTATTCTCACAATGTTTTGGCCGATGTAACCTCCAATCTTCTTCAAGCGCATCTTGCCAAACTCAGGAATCTTTATGTCGGACTCAGAAATATGTATGGAATTTTGAATGAAACTCTTTATTTAATCCACGGGGGTAGCTTGCTCTTGTTCTTTCAGCCATGAGCGGGTAGAAGTCTTAAATAATTTGTAATTGTACTGAGGATTGAACCTTCAACCTCCAGAAGACTGTCACTTAAAACTGATTATTACTTATTACTAATTTTCATACATTAATGTTAGGTCAAATTATTTATAAAACAATAATGTGAGAGAAAGAGAAGCAAAGAGACAGATACAGACATAGGTAGATAGAGAGGGGGGGGAGAAAGAGAGTCAACAGATGACGATCAGAACGGAAATGACGCCGCCGTTACTGACACAGCGTTGCCACGAACAATAGCCAGGGAGATGCGTTGGAACAACCAGGCTGACTCACGGGGCTCGTGCCTAGACATCGAAATACTCCGTCCAATGTCCTGAAAAAATTTAACAGTCTCAGGGCCAAGCACACCGGACGTTTCCACTGAAATTGGTTGGAAGACGAAACGGTCAGTAAGTGAGCTGTATTTTCCGCGCTTCCTTGTTTCGGCGAGTAGAGCCGCCGTGCCGGGCTTCACCGCGGATTCCGCAATCCTTGCTGAAGAAAAGGAGTCGGAACAAGTGGCGTCCCAGATCAGCGGCTTTCTGGCTCGGAAAGCAAACACAGTCATCCCGTCAGGCCTGCGACCGTTGCCCCTGTCCAAGCCGACTGGTTCAAGGACTGATGCAAAACCTGCCGAGTCGAGACCTCGCCTGACTACATCGTTAAGGGCAGAGTGGCGACGTAGGCGTCCGGCACTAAATCGACAAGAGAGAGGATGCAAGGCAAACTCGTCAACGACCTGACCACAGCGACACCGGTGTGGGTGGCATAAACGGAGTCCCAGCCATTGTGAGACGGTGATCCGGATAGTGTCATTGTCCAAGAGAGTTCCAAGTGTCGCTGAAGGGATGGCACTGAGCCAAGCACCGCTGTAAGGTGAAGCCGACACTCTCAGGCAGGCAGCTCTATGCTGGTTACTGCTACTTATATCTGTTGCAGCAAAAATTCTGAAACACAATTAACATATTTGATTAAAAGTATTGTGTGTTAGTTAACAGTAATTTCTTTTGATAAGGAGTCTAATTTTCAATCATTTTCACTTTCTATTGTTTTTAGGATCATAAAGATTTATATCGAAACTAGTGGGGTCCGGGGAAACTTCACCGATTAACAGAATAGATTTTAATAAATGCTGGTGTCCTAGGTATGATATGGAAATATCTCCAGTGGTGAGGCTCCAATTTAGGAGATTTGAGGAGTGTGAGATCATCACTTAGTTGCCATTACTCTCAGGTCCACTCTGACCCAGAGCGTCATTTATGGGTTGATAGAATTTGTCTTGGACATCAATTAAACTGCATCACATCAATTTACATCATGAATAACGATTTTAAGATATTAAGAACGTGAAGGATCATAACTTTTACAAAAGGGTTCATATACTGTCAAAGCTAAATACTGGTGTTAAGAACAAATTGCAAATGAATAACAAACCGTAATATTTGTTATACCCTATTACACGTTTACTTTTTATTGACACTTTCTTTAGTTGATCTTAGAATCTCCAATGTTTGTTCATTATTGTGATAAAAATGACTATCATACACATATTAAAAATAATACAATTCTACACATTCAAAAAAATTATTACAAACAAAAAGAAGGATTGAAGGACAACTTTAGATATATTTACACGTAAAATAATTTTAAAAAAACTAAAAATTATCACTTTATAGATATATTTTTACACCAAGCTAATCTTTTGATATATAGTAAATAAAATCTGCCTTTAGTTTTATAGATTTAAAGAACTTGCAGAAATTCCATAGTTTAGCTAGAAATAATTATCAAGGATTAAAGATATAAAAAAAAATGAATTGGTCAAAAATGAGAAAAAGGAATGTAAACTGAGGGGTAGTGTGACTACTGTCACACTTATTAGTTGTGGTTATTGCTATTAATATATATAGATTATTATGAATTCATTTTACTTTTTATTGTTTTCCAAATAGAATTCACTTTTTAATGTCAAATCTGACAGCCGGGTTTCTTTTGTAGATTATAAACTTTTGAAAATACTTTTACAGAAGACGAAACAAATGTTTTTAGTTTCCTAGTATTAAAACTATTCTACTCGCTCTTTATTGGTATAACTCTTTGCATTTTAAAAGGTTATTTTTTCTTATTATTAACACTTGATTATTTTGTCCCCCCCCCCCCCCCAAAAGCCCAATTGAAAATATTGACTTCATGTCCAATCAAAGACAGCATAACAACTGAAGGTGAAATTATATAAAAATAACAAATATTTCTTGATGAAAAAAGCCATATACTTGTTTTTTATTTTGTATTTTTTTTCTTCTCTCTAATATGATCACATGATCAGAAAGACAAACGTTACATTTGTCTGAAAATACATTTTTGGAAGTTCCAATAAAAGCTGATTGTTTTTCTCTCAAGTTGTTCATTGAACATTGTCTTCATCAAATCCCAATTGCTCATCTAATTAAACAGTTAATGACCAAACCTGTTTACAGGACAGCGATCGTCTTGGTAACAAATGAAAGGTACCTATATATAAAGTCTTGCTTATTATGAAGACCAAGTTCCCTCAAATTAATGGTTTTTCGATGTGCTGCCTCCACATCTTTGAAAAGGGACTCAGATAACTATAATGAGTTTCTGTTCAATGTTGTCAAGTGCTGGGTGAATAGGGTGGCTGTAGGAAGAGGATATATTTAGCAGCAAGACTCGGCTCCATGTTGAGAAAACCCAGAAGTGGGTATCTGAAAACTTCCACGACTTCACCAGTTCCAAAATAATTTTTTTTGAGCGAAAGTCAACAATGGCTACTAGTATTGCTGATATAACAATCAATCAGCAGCAGCGTCTTGTAAAGCTTTGTAAAATTCGTTTAAAAATACTTTTTGTGCTTAAAAAAGTTAATCCTATTTTGTTCTTTTATAAAAAATACTTAAAAAAATACTGGTTTTCACTCAACTTTCGAACTTCTAGTAGTAATGAATTTCTAGTCGCCAATTTAAAAAAAAAAAATTAAGATTCTACTTTTTTAGGCGATTACGTCTTTAAAGTCTTGGCGAAAAAAAGAAAAAACAAAACAAAAAATAGTTTAGAATTTAGAGTGGGGGATCAGTTTCGCATATAAATTTAATGTAAAATGATCTCCGATTTCCCGGGCATTCTTGCCTTTTAGTGAAATTTATAAAATAAATAATTACTCTACCATTAACTCTAGGTACGACTAACAAGCCCACCTCCTAAAAATGCCATCTTGAACGTATCGTACCATTAACCTTAAATATGAGTGTCAAGTCACTCCTAAAAAACTCCCTTAACCCTAACAATAAGTCCGAATGGCAACCTCCATCCAAAACAAACCCCCTTCCTTAACCTTATCACTAACCCTAAGTCCGAGTAGGAAGCCCTAATCCTACAAAAAAGCCCATTAAAACCACACATAATCGTCTAAAAAAAAAAAAAAAAAAAAAAAAGCAGACGCCCATAAAAAAAACGCACAGGATTTATTTGCCATAGAAAAAAATTGATTAATGCCCTAAAACGCTAGAATGGCCCGGAAATTGTGAATTATTCTGCATTAAATATATGTGAAACTAATCCCCCACTCGAAATTCTAAATGAATTGTTTTTTTTTCTTTCTGCTAAGTTTTCAGGGTGTTCACACTTAATTGCCCCTAGCCCTACCACTAACCTGAAGTTCAAGTGGTAAGCCCCCCTCCCCCCACAAAAACCCTTATAATCGTCTAAAAAAAAAAGAAAAAAAAAAAAAACACAAAAACGCACAGGATTTATCTCCCATAGAAAAAATAATTAACTGTCCTAAAACGCTAGAATGGCCTTGAAATGGGGGATTATTTTATGTGAAACTGATCCCCACTTTAAATTCTAAAATAATTGTTTTTGTTTCTTTCTTTCTGCCAAGTTTTTCAGGGTGTTAACATGTAATTGCCTAAATAAAAAAAGTAGAATCTCATATTTTGGGGAGGTAAGGGGGTGAGTTAGCAGAAGGTGTAAATCTACAATAATGCTAAAGAAATCTTGCAATATATTCATTTTTAAACAGTCCTAGTATTAGATTTTAGTTTCTTGTACATAAAATGTATTACAATTCAACTTTGAGTTTTCTAACTTCTTTCTTTTAATGGATTCATGGTATTTTTAAGGTATTGCAGCATATTTATGTGCACTTAGTGCAGATTACTTGGAAACCATTAATTTCTGGAGATTTTCAGTGGCATATTCTGATTCCTTGTACAAAAATACACTTATATGGTAAATTTCATTGCTTAATCTTGTGTTTTAACAAAGATATAACATTTTTACTGAAAAATTAGTGTAAAAAATGTGACGAAACGCATATGGTATTAAAGAGGGGAAAATATCCAATTGTGCGAGGCACAAAAATAGTCATAACTTCCTTATTTTTAGTCAGATTTAAAAAATTTAAAAAGATTCTTTCTTAGATCATCAAGCTCTTTCTATATATGCCATTATTGAGATATTTTAAGCAATTTAAATTTTTTCATGTGTATTGCTACTTGTAGGAAGAAATCTTTGTTTACAGTTTGTTTATCATTAACATTTTGAATTTTCAAATGAAAAAAAGAGAAATACGACAGACAACATGACATCGTATTTTTAGCATAAACTATTTTCAAATGAAAAAGAAAAAATCAAACGCGTTCCGTATGATGTCGAAAATCTATTTGATTCAACTCAAAATTGTAAAATAATTATTTGTTTGTTTCAGAGTGATCTAAAAAAATAAGTTATTAAAATGAAATTAAAAAAAAATACTTGTAAAAGTAAATAAACGAAAAGTAGTGAGTAAATATAAACATTTAAAAAGAAAAAAAGTAGTTGCCAATGCTAGTGTCACTTTATTCGGATTTTAAAAATTATTTTAAACATTAGGCATTTCATTGTTTACTTTTGAAAAGCCACTTCATACATAAATTGTAATTTCTAGAGAACTATCTCTCAACTATACCGTTTTCTCTCCCAAAAATGGGTTATTCAAAAAGTAGACTATGCAACGATTTATATTTTACTAAATTGTTAATATAGTATTTATTTAGAGTTGACAATTTATTCGAAAGTTTAATTATTAAACTTTAATCCAAGTCATGAATTCTATAACTAAAATTACCTTAAAGCTTAAAAAATGACTTTAGGTGAATTAATAATCTCTACTTTTTTTTAACCATCCTTCTTTTTCCTTTGGCGCGGTTTTCGGGTGTACTACTAGTCTTTTACGCATGTCTATAAAGTTTTATTACCCTGTCTTAAAAACAAATATTAACCCCAACACGCACCAGTTGACAGAACTTCGAGCACACAAAATGACAGACATCCCAACAGTCAACACCGGCAATTCGAGAAGTATATGGTGTGTTTATTCTATGTGACAAGACACAACGTCTTGCAAACATTTTCACCTATTAAAAAATTAAAATTTTTATCTGTCAAATAATTTTGACAATATTTCCTTTTCATCATCATTTTTGCTTAATTTTATTTGTAAAATTATTTTGTTTGTTTAAATAAATTTTCGTTTTTTAATTTCTTGCATTTCTGAGTTATATTTTAGCTTCTGATGGGTTAAAGAATTAGATAGAATGTATATTCAAACTCAGTTTTATTCTTCAGAAATCTTTCATGAATCTTTGGTCACTGTTTTAACGAGTTAACTGTTGAAAAGGTATCAGAACTTTGATTACAACAGTCAACACCTTAAAACTTATATGATTCATATCATGGAGAATGATTCAGTCACAAAATTATCGAAACAGTGGCATAATTCAACTAAACGTTGAATAATAACTAATCATCACACAAGAGAATGAATAGCTTCCATAGTAAAAAATTTTTTTTCAAAAAAAACGAAAAACCGAACCGTAAACCGAGGTTTTAAGGGAAAAAAACCGAAACCGAAACCAAAATTTCAAAACCGCCCAACTCTAGTATATAGTATGCGCACCGGGGTGATAATAGATACGTATATAGTATTAACACAGGGGCAGAGATAAGTACCTATATAGAAGGCGCAGATAGGGGTTTTCCTTTTTTAGAAATATATCATACTATTGCTCTGGGCAACGTAGGACAAATGGTGGGGAAGAAGCAGCTTTCGCAAAAGGCAAAATTAGAATGTAGCGGTGAAATGGGGCGACCAGGGAAGAGAAAGATAGAAAGATAAAGAGATGGCTATAGAGAAAGGGGGGGGGGGAGAAATAGAAGTTTGTATATAAAGATGTTACACACACAATTTTTCTTCAATTATATGTTTTTATGACCCTGAGCAACGCCGGGTAGCCCCGCTAGTCTCAATATATATATGGCAAAAATCTGTGATATGTATGTAACGCTAAAGCTTTTAAAATACTAAACAAACACCTCCGAATTAGGTATTATTTTAACCGGCATAACCTCGAGAAAATAATATCGAAAAATTAAAAAAAAAGATTCAGTTTTAAGGGGTCAAATAACCATTTTTTCGTTTAATGTGATCACGATTTTTAATGTTATCTTGTGCACATGATGTCACATAGATAGGTACATGCAGTCATCCTGATAGGTTCGGATATTATTTTATGCTATTGTCACGTTATTATTGTGTTTTTTGCATTTTTCTTCAGACTATTGCCCTGATAAAAGGGAGGGGAATAAGCGAGAGTTATTTTAGTATAGCTCTAATGAAGAATACCATGTGAGGATTGAAAATGATTAATAATATCATAAGGGGATTAAAAATGATGAAGAATATGATGAAGTGATTGAAAATGATGAATAATAGGGTGAGAGGATTGAAAATGATGAAGGATATCATGAGTGGATTGAAAATGATAAGGAATATAATGAGGGGATTGTAAATGATGAAGAATATAATGAGAGGATTGAAAATGATGAAGAATGCCATGAGAGGATTGAAAATGATGAAGAATATCATGAGAGGATTGAAAATGATGAAGAATATCATGAGAGGATTGAAAATGATGAAGAATACAATGATGGGATTGAAAATCATGAACAATACGATGAAAGGATTGAAAATGCTGAAGAATATAATGAGGGGATTGAAAATTATGAAGAATATCATAAGAGGATTGAAAATGATGAAGAACATCATGAGAGGATTGAAAATGATGAAGACCATCATGAGAGGATTGAAATGATGAAGAATATGATGAAAGGATTGAAAATGCTGAAGAATACCATGAGAGGATTGAAAATGATGTAGAATATCATGAAAGGGTTGAAAATTCTGAAGAATATCATGAGAGGATTGAAAATGATGAAGAACATCATGAGAGGATTGAAAATGATGAAGAATAAAATGATGGGATTGAAAATGATGAAGAATATCATGAGCAGGTTGAAAATGATGACGAATACGATGAGAGGATTGAAAATGCTGAAGAATATAATGAGGGGATTGAAAATTATGAAGAATATCATAAGAGGATTGAAAATGATGAAGAACATCATGAGAGGATTGAAAATGATGAAGACCATCATGAGAGGATTGAAATGATGAAGAATATGATGAAAGGATTGAAAATGCTGAAGAATACCATGAGAGGATTGAAAATGATGTAGAATATCATGAAAGGGTTGAAAATTCTGAAGAATATCATGAGAGGATTGAAAATGATGAAGAATATCATGAGAGGATTGAAAATGATGAAGAATAAAATGATGGGATTGAAAATGATGAAGAATATCATGAGCAGGTTGAAAATGATGACGAATACGATGAGAGGATTGAAAATGCTGAAGAATATAATGAGGGGATTGAAAATTATGAAGAATATCATAAGAGGATTGAAAATGATGAAGAACATCATGAGAGGATTGAAAATGATGAAGACCATCATGAGAGGATTGAAAATGATGAAGAATACCATGAGAGGATTGAAAATGATGTAGAATATCATGAAAGGATTGAAAATTCTGAAGAATACCATGAGGGGATTGAAAATGATGAAGAACATCATGAGAGGATTGAAAATGATAAAGAACATCATGAGAGGATTGAAAATGATGAAGAACATCATGAGAGGATTGAAAATGATGAAGAATACCATGAGGGGATTGAAAATGATGAAGAATATCATGAGAGGATTGAAAATGATGAAGAATAAAATGATGGGATTGAAAATGATGAAGAATATCATGAGCGGGTTGAAAATGATGACGAATACGATGAGAGGATTGAAAATGCTGAAGAATATAATGAGGAGATTGAAAATGATGAAGAATATCATAAGAGGATTGAAAATGATGAAGAACATCATGAGAGGATTGAAAATGATGAAGACCATCATGAGAGGATTAAAAATGATGAAGAATACAATGAGAGGATTGATAATGCTGAAGAATACCATGAGAGGATTGAAAATGATGAAGAACATCATGAGAGGATTAAAAATGATGAAGAACATCATGAGAGGATTGAAAATGATGAAGAACATCATGAGAGGATTGAAAATGATGAAGAATACCATGAGAGGATTGAAAATTATGAAGAATCCCATGAGGTGATTGAAAATTATGAAGAATATCATGAAAGGATTGAAAATGATGAAGAATATCATGAGAGGATTGAAAATGATGAAGAATATCATGAGGGGATTGAAAATGATGAAGAATATCATGAGCAGGTTGAAAATGATGAAGAATACGATGAGAGGATTGAAAATGCTGAAGAATATAATGAAGGGATTGAAAATAATGAAGAATATCATGAGAGGATTGAAAATGATGAAGAATACGATTAGAGGATTGAAAATGATGAAGAATATCATGAAAGGATTGAAACTGATGAAGAATATTATGAGAGGATTAAAAATTATTAAGAACATCATGAGACGATTGAAAATGATGAAGAATACAATGAGAGGATTGAAAATGATGAAGAATACCATGAGAGGATTGAAAATGATAAAGAATTTCACGAGGAGATTAAAAATGATGAAGAATATCATGAGAGGATTGAAAATTATGAAGAACATCATGAGAGGATTGAACATGATTAATAATATCATAAGGAGATTAAAAATGATGAATAATATGATGAAGTGATTGAAAATGATGAATAATAGGGTGAGAGGATTGAAAATGATGAAGAATATCATGAGTGGATTGAAAATGATGAAGAACATCATGAGGAGATTGAAAATGATGAATGACATCATAAAGGGATTTAAAATGATGAAGAATACTATGAGGGGATTGAAAATGATGAAGAACATCATGAGGGGATTGAAAATGATGAAGAAAATCATGAGGGGATTGAAAATGATTAAGAATATCTATGATACATATCTATGATACATAATACATATCTATGTTACATATACATGATACATATCTATGACACATGATACATGATACATATCCATGATACATATCCATGATACATGATACATATCCATGACACATATCCATGATACATGATACGTATTCATTATATATGATACATATACATGATACATATCCATGATTCATTATACATATCCATGATACATATCCATGATACATTATACATATCAATGATACATGATACATATCCATGATACATATTCGTGATACATGATACATATCGATGATATATATACATGATACATATCTATGATACATGATACATATCTATAATACATGATACATATCAATGATACATGATACATATCCATGATACGTATCTATGATACATGATACATATCAATGATACATGATACATATACATGATACATATCCATCATACATATCCATCATACATATCCATCATACATATCCATCATACATATCCATGATACATGTCCTTGATACATGATACATATCTATGATCCATATCCTTGATACATGATACATATCCATGATACCTATCCATGGTATATGATACATGATAAATATATATGATACATGATACATATCCATATCTATGATACATGATACAAGTATACATATCTATGATACATGATACATATTAATAATACATGATACCTATACATGATACATATATATGATATGTTACATGATACATATATATGATACATGATACATATCCATGATACATATCCATGATAACTCATACATATACAAGATACATGATACATATACAAGATACATATCCATGATACATGATACATATACATGATACATATCCATGAAACATATATATATCCATGATACATATCCATGATACATGATACATATCTATGATACATATCCATGATACATATCAAGGATAGATGATACACATCCATGATATATATTCATGATACATACCCATGATACATATACATGATACATGATCCATGATTCATATTTATAATACATAACACATATCTATGATACAGTATACATGATACATACCTATGATACGTGATACATATCCATGATACGTGATACATATCCATGATACATATCCATTATATATTATACATATCCATTATACATTATACATATCCATGATACATATCCATGATACATTATACATATACATATCCACGATACATTATTCATATACATATCCACGATACATGATATATATATACCTATACATGATACATATCCGTATACATGATACATATACATGATACACGATTATATACATGATACATATACATGATACATATACATGATACATATCCATGATACATATCCATTTTTTCAACGTTAATCAGTAGTAATTTGGAAATTATCCAATGTATTTATGTAATAACTTTATAAAAATGCTGACTGACTAAACATGCTCCATAATCCCTTGCCGGATGTACCCGTCTTGCCCTAAATTGTGTCCGGTTGTATCAGGTCATCCCATAACTTCTGTCCGGATGCATCAATAACAACATAGGAAGGCAACCGGTAAGAGTGATGTCAGTAGTCCTCAGGAGGCCTACTTGATTTTCAAAGTATTGTAGGTGCTTCTGAAGTATAACGGTCCCTAGAAATATTGGTGCTTCTAAAGTATAACGGTCCCACAGGAATGTTGCTTCTAAAGTATAATGGTCCCCAGGAATGTTGATGCTTCTAAAGTATTACGGTCAACAGGAATGTTGGTGCTTCTAAAGTATAACGGTCCCTAGAAATATTGGTGCTTCTAAAGTATAACGGTCCCTCCCCAGGAACGTTGGTGCTTCTAAAGTATAACGATCCCTAGAAATATTGGTGCTTCTACAGTGTAACGGTCACCACAAATGTTGATGCTTCTAAAGTATGACGGTCCCCCCAGGAATGTTGGTGCTTCTAAAGTATAACAGTCCCTAGAAATATCAGTGCTTCTCCAGTATAGGACCCAGCACCAGGGGTGCTTCTAAATTTAGGACCCGGAGGCTTCTGCAGAATAGAGACAATGTGTGCTTCTCCAGTATAGGGACTAGGGGTGCTTCTCCAGTATAGGGACCAGGGATGTTTCTACAATATAGGACCCAGTACCGGGGGTGCTTCTACAATATAGGACCCGGAGGCCTATGAAGAATAGGGACCATGGGTGCTCTGCAGTATAGCGGCCAGGGGTGCTTCTACAATATAGGACCCGGAGGCTTCTGCAGTATGGTTCTTTGATATGACCGAGGCACCTCGGAAATTTTTTTTTCTTTCTTTAACTGAAAATATTTCTATGTATGGGGAAGGGTAAAAAAAAAAAAAAATTTTCTTTCGAGGGGGGTTAAATTGTTTTTTTCTTTTAAATTAAAAATATTTCTAAGTATGTAGGAGGATGTAAAAACAATTTTCTTGGGTGGTGCCAAAAAATATAGTATGCGCACTAGGTCGGCGATAGGTACGAATATAGTATGTGCACCGGGCCGGCGATAGGTATATACATAGTATGTGCACTGGAGTGGCAATAGGTATGTATATAGGGGTGCCGATAGGTACGTATTTAGCATTCACACCGGGGTGGCGATAGGTACGTATTTAGCATTCGCACCGGGGCAGCAATAGGTACGTATTTAGCATTCGCACCAGCGCAGCGATATGTACATTTTTAGTATTTGCATTGGGGCAGTGATAGGTACTTATGCAGTATGCACACTGGGGCGGCAATAGCTACATATTTAGCATTCGCACCGGGGTGGCGATAAGTACGTATTTAGCATATGCACCGGGGCGGGGATAGGTACGTATTTAGCATTCGCACCGTGGCGGCGATAGGTACTTATATTGTATCTGCACCCAGGGCGGCGATAGGTACTTATATAGTATCTGCACCGGGGTTGCGAAAGGTATGTATATATTATGTGCACTGGGGCGGCGATAGGTACGTATATAGTATGCGCACCGGGGTGGCAATAGATACGTATATAGTATGAACACCGGGGCGGAGATAAGTAACTATATAGAAGGCCAGACAGAGGTGGTACTTTTTATAGAAATAAGTCATACTATTGCCCTGGGAAACGTAGGATGAAATGGTGGGGAAGAAACAGCTTTCGCAAAAGGCAAAATTAGAAAGTAGCGATGAAATGGGGCGACCAGGGAAGAGAAAAGTAGAAAGATAAAGAGACGGCTATAGAGAGAGGGACAGAAATAGAAGTTTGAATATAAAGATGTTACACACGCAATTTCTCTTCAATTATATGTTTTTATGACCCCGAGCAACGCCGGGTAGCCCCGCTAGTCTCTTCTCTTATATAAAGGGCAGTTGTCTATATGTATGTATGTATGTCTGTTTGTATGTGAAGCTTCTCCTCAAAAACTACGCGGCGACATGTCAAAAAGTTGATATCTTTAGCACCGTACATATCCCAGAATCATAATATCTAAAAATCGCAAAAAACGATTCACTCGCTGACGGTCAACCGGACCACTTTCCAACAAAAGGTAGCAGTTTTTTCGTATTTTACACAATTTTTTCAACGTTAATTAGTACTAAATTCGAAATAATCTAATGTATTTATGTACTAATCTGATAAAAATGCTGAGTCACTTAAAACATCCCATAATCCCTTGCCGGATGTACCCGGTCTTGCACTAAATTGTGTCCAGTTGTATCAGGTCATCCCATCTGTCCGGATAAATCAATAACATCATAGGAAGGCTACGTTAAGAGTGTGTAGTGAAACAAGGGTTGCTCAATCAATCCGCACCTGGCCACCGGTAAGCATCATTTTAGTAGTGCTCAGGAGGCCTCTTTGATTTTCAAAGTACTCGGCGTTGTCTGGGAGAAAAGTGCTCAATATTCTAGATAGAGCTACTTTAGTGATAGGTTTGGAAAATATTTTAACACCATCTTCATTCCCCTTTGGACTATTTAGCAGATCAGGAGAGAGGATACCTAAGTGATTTCAGTAGTCCTCAGTAGGCCTCCTTGATTATCAAAGTACTCGGCGTTGTCCGGGAGAACAGTGCTCAATGTCCTAGATAGAGCTACTGTAGTGATAGGTTTTGAAAATATTTTAACGCCATCTTCGTTCCCCTTTGGACTATTTTGCAGATGAAAAGGAGGGAGGATACCTAAGTGATTTCAGTAGTGCTCAGGAGTCCTCCTTGATTTTCAAAGTACTCGGCATTGTCCGGGAGAAAAGTGCTCAATATCCTAGATAGAGCTACTGTAGTGATAGGTTTGGATAATATTTTAACAGCATCTACGCTGAAAAGGATGGGGGAATAGATAGGAATGATTTCAGTAGTGCTCAGGAGGCCTCCTTGATTATCAAAGTACTCGGCGTTGTCCGGGAGAAAATTGCTCAATATCCTTGATAGAGCTACTGTAGTGATAGGTTTGGAAAATATTTTAACGCTATCTTCGTTCCGCTTTGGACTATTTGGCAGATCAGAAAGAGAGAGGATACCTAAGTGATTTCAGTAGTGCTCATGAGGCCTCTTTGATTTTCAAAGTACTCGGCGTTGTCTGGGAGAAAAGTGTGCAATGTCCTAGATACAGCTACTGTAGTGATAGGTTAGGATAATATTTTAACAGCATCTACGCTGAAAAGGATGGGGGAATCGATAAGAGTGATTTCAGTAGTGCTCAGGAGGCCTCCTTGATTTTCAAAGTACTCGGCGTTGTCCGGGAGAAAAGTGCTCAATGTCTTAGATAGAGCTACTGTAGTGATAGGTTTGGATAATATTTTAACAACATCTATGCTGAAAAGGATGGGGGAATCGATAAGAGTGATTTCAGTAGTGCTCATGAGGCCCCTTGATTTTCAAATTACTCGGCGTTGTCCAGGAGAAAAGTGCTCAATATCCTAGATAGAGCTACTGTAGTGATAGGTTTGGAAAATATTTTAACACCATTGAACTATTTTGCAGATGAAAAGGAGGGAGGATACCTAAGAGTTATTTCAGTAGTGCTCAGGAGTCCTCCTTTATTTTCAAAGTACTCGGCATTGTCCGGGAGAAAAGTGCTCAATGTACTAGATAGAGCTACTGTAGTGATAGTTTGGATAATATTTTAACAGGATCTACACTGAAAAAGAATGGGGGAATCGATAAGAGTTATTTCAGTAGTGCTGAGGAGGCCTCCTTGATTTTCAAAATACTCGCCGTTGTCCGGGAGAAAAGTGCTCAATATCCTAGATAGAGCTACTGTAGTGATAGGTTTTGAAAATATTTTAACGCCATCTTTGTTCCAAATTGGACTATTTTGTGCTTCTGCGGTATAGGACCATGAGGCTTCTGCGGTATAGCAACCGGGGAGGGGCGCTCCTGTGGTATAGAACCACAAGGCTTCTACGGTATAGCAACCAGGGGTGCTTCTGCGGTATAGCAACCGGGGGTTACTTCTGCGGTATAGCAACCGGGGGGTGCTTCTGTTGTATAGGACCATGAGGCTTCTGCAGTATAGCAACCGGGGGTGGGGGCTTCTGCAGTATGGCCCCCGGGGGGTGCTTCTGCGGTATAGGGGGTACTTCTATGGTATGGCACCCGGGTGGTTCTTCTGCGGTATAGGAACCTGAGGCTTCTGCCGTATGGCACCTGGGGGGTGCTTCTGCGGTACGGCCCCCATGGGGGGGTTCTTCTGCGGTATAGCAACCAGCAGCGGGGTGCTTCTGCGGTATATGACCACAAGGCTTCTGCGGTATAACAACTGGGGAGGGGTGCTTCTGCAGTATAGGACCACAGGGTTTCTACGGTATAGCAACCTATGGGGGGTGCTTCTGCAGTATAGCAACCGGGGGGTGCTTCTTCGGTATAGCAACGGGAGGGGGGAGGGGGTGCTTGTTCGGTATAGCAACGGGGGGAGGGAGTGCTACTGTTGTATTGCACTCGGGGGGGGGGGGGTTGCAGTATAGGAACCTGAGGCCTCTGCGGTATGGCACCCATGAGGTTGCTTCTGCGGTATGGCACCCATGAGGTTGCTTCTGCGGTATGGCACCAGGGGTGTGCTTCTGCGGTATGGCACCCAGGACGTTGTTTCTGTGGTATGGCACCCAGTGGGGTGCTTCTGCGGTATAGAATCACGAGGCTTCTGCGGTATAGCAACCAGGGGTGGGGTGCTTCTGTGGTATAGGACCACGAGGCTTCTGCGGCATAGTATTCGCACTGGGCCGGTGATAAGTAAGTATTTTCATTCGCACAGGGGCTGCGATAGGTACATATGTAGCGTTGCACCGGGGCAGAGATAGGTACGTATGTAGCATGCACACCAGGCCAGTGATAGTTACGTATATAGCATGCATACCGGGGCGACAATAGGTACTAATATAGTATATACACTGGGGCGACGATAGGTACGTATATAGTCTGCGCACCACGGTGGCAATACATACGTATATAGTATGAATACGGGAGTGGAGATAAGTACCTATATAGAAAGCGCAGATAGAGGTGGTACTTTTTATAGAAATATGTCATACTATTGCCATGGGCAACGTAGGAGAAATGGTGGGGAAGAAGCAGGTTTCACAAAAGGCAAAATTAGAAAGTAGCCATGAAATGGGGCGACCAGGGAAGAGAAAGGTAGTAAGATAAAGAGACGGCTATAGAGGAGGGGGGAAATAGAAGTTTGAATATAAAGATGTTACACACGCAATTTCTCTTCAATTATATGTTATTATGACCCCGAGCAACGCCGGGTAGCCCCGCTAGTCTCCTCTATAAAGGGCAGTTGTTTGTATGTTTGTCTGTTTGTTTGTTTGTTTGTTTGTATGTGAAGCTTCTCCTCAAAAACTATGCGGCGACATGTCAAAAAGTTGATATCTTCAGCACCGTACAACACCTGGGATCATAATATCTCAAAATTACAACAACAAAAAATGTTGCTGGGGGTCAACGGGGCCAGTCTTCGGCAGCGGGTCTGGTTTTTTCAAACTTTTCTAATGTTATTCAGTAGTAATTTGGAAATCAGCCAATGTAATTATGTAATAATAATTTTGTTTCCAACGAACTTATTCTCGTGCACGTGACGTCACAGTAATAGGTATATGACGTCATCGTTATAGGTTTTGAATTTTTTTCTCTTCAAAATTTATTTTACTTCAACATATGTTTATACATAACATATAAAAGTGTATTCTTATGTAAAATTCATAGATTAAGATGATGAGAGTATTCCCGAATCTATAAACACACCTCTTAGGGGTCCATGGGGCATATTTCATCGGGGGGGGGGGCTTTTCAGTTATTTTTCATTATATTTTATAGTAATGAAACAAGAAAAAAAGAAGAATTTGACAAGTACACGTTTACAGTGACCCGTTGGGTCAGAACCACTCTATATATGTATAAAAAAAATAAAAAAAGAATTTAACACGTACACGTTTACAGTGACCCGTTGGGTCATAACCACTCTATATATGTATAAAAAAAGAAGAATTTAACAAGTACACGTTTACAGTGACCCGTTGGGTCATAACCACTCTATATATGTATAAAAAAAAGAAAAAAGAATTTAACCAGTACACGTTACCAGTGACCCGTTGGGTCATAACCACTCTATATATGTATAAAAAAGACCCAGAATCGGGGGTGCTTCTACAATATAGGACCAAGAGGCTTCTACAGAATAGGGACAATGGGTGCTTCTACAGTATAGGACCCAGCACCGGGGGTGCTTCTACAATATTAGAACATAGAGGCTTCTGCAGAAAAAGGACCATGGGTGCTTCTCTAGTATAGGGACAAGGGGTGCTTCTACAGTATATGACCCAGCACCAGGGGTGCTTCTACATTTTAAGACCAGAGGCTTCTGCAGAATAGGGACAATGGGTGCTTCTCCAGTATAGGGACCTGGGGTGGTGCTTCTGAAGTATAACGGTCCCAAGAAATATTGGTGCTTCTAAAGTATCACGGCCCGCCAGGAATGTTGGTGCTTCTATAGTATACTGGTCCCTAGAAATATTGGTGCTTCTGAAGTATAACGGTCTCACACCAGGAATGTTGGTGCTTCTAAATTATAACGGTCCCTACAAATATTGGTGCTTCTAAAGTATAACGGTCCCCCCAGGATTGTTGTTAAAGGATAGCTAAGGAAGAGCAATAACTCACGTTTAAAAAAAAAGTTGGGGGTGCCTGGAGTGATTAAGGGGTCAGGGAAAATTTTAGGGGTCAGACGGGACTTTTTAGGGGTCAGGCCAAATATTTTTCTTTTGGTTTTGAACTCAAAATATTTCTCAGGGTTGGGAGAGAGTGAAAAATTAGGGGGCTGGAGAGATTGAGGGGTCGGGAAAATTTTAGAGGTCAGGCCGACCTTTTTAGGGGTCAGGCCAATTAAAAAAAATTTTTTTTTGTTTTGAACTCCAAATATTTCTCAGGGTTGGGGGAAAGGGAAAAATTTGTTGGGATTGGGGACTGGAGAGATTATGGGCTCGGGGCAAATTTTAGGGGTCAGGCCGAACTTTTTTCTTTTTTGTTTTAGAACTCAAAATATTTCTCAGGGTTGGGGAAGAGTAAAAAAATAGTTGGGTGGGGGTGGGCTGGAGAGATTGAGGGGCCGGGGAATATTTTAGGGGTCAGGCCGTACTTTTTAGGGGTCAGGCCAAATTTTTTCTTTGTTTTGTTTTGAACTCAAAATATTTCTCAGGGTTGGGGGAGAGTGAAAAACAAGTTAGGATGGGGGGCTGGAGAGATTGAGCGGTCGGGGAAAATTTTAGGGGTCAGGCCGAACTTTTTAGGCGTCAGGCCAAATTTAAAAATTTTTTTTTCTTTTGAAC
The DNA here is from genome assembly GCA_963556195.1 of Sepiola atlantica. Lineage (NCBI taxonomy): Eukaryota > Metazoa > Mollusca > Cephalopoda > Sepiida > Sepiolidae > Sepiola > Sepiola atlantica. The sequence continues at coordinate 134,361,165 of OY744520.1, read as the reverse complement.
TCAAAATATTTCTCACGGTTGGGGAAGAGTGAAAAATTAGTTGGGAAGGGGGCTGGAGAGATTGAGGGGTCGGGGAATATTTTAGGGGTCAGGCCGAACTATTTAGGGGTCAGGCGAATTTTTTTTTTTTTTTTTTGAACTCTAAATATTTCTCAGGGTTGGGGGAGAGGAGAAAATTAGTTATGAGGGGGCTGGAGAGATTGAAGGGTCGGGGAATATTTTAGGGGTCAGGCCGAACTTTTTAGGGGTCAGGCGAAATTTTTTTGTTTTGAACTCAAAATATTTCTCAGGGTTGGGGAAGAGTTTAAAATTAGTTGGGATTGAGGGGTCGGGGAAAATTTATGGGGCAGGTTGTATTTTTAGGGGTCAGGCCAAATTTTTGTCTTTTTTTTGTTTTGAACTCAAAATATTTCTCAGGGTTGGGGGAGAGGAGAAAATTAGTTATGAGGGGGCTGGAGAGATTGAAGGGTCGGGGAATATTTTAGGGGTCAGGCCGAACTTTTTAGGGGTCAGGCGAAATTTTTTTGTTTTGAACTCAAAATATTTCTCAGGGTTGGGGAAGAGTTTAAAATTAGTTGGGTGGGGGGGGGCAGGAGAGATTGAGGGGCCGGCGAATATTTTAGGGGTCAGGCCGAACTTTTTAGGGGTCAGGCCAAATGTTTTTAATTTTTTTCTTTCGAACTCAAAATATTTCTCAGGGTTGGGGAAGAGTTAAAAATTAGTTGGGAGTGGGGGCCTGGAGAGATTGAGGGGTCGGGGAATATTTTAGGGGTTAGGCCGAACTTTTTAGGGGTCAGGCGAAATTTGTTTCTTTTTTTTTGTTTTGAACTAAAAATATTTCTCAGGGTTGGGGAAGAGTGAAAAATTAGATGGGAGGGGGGGGCTGGAGACATTGAGGGGTCGGGGAAAATTTGAGGGGTCAATCCGAACTTTTTAGGGGTCAGGCAAAATGTTTTTCTTTTTTTTTTTGAACTAAAAATATTTCTCAGGGTTGGCGGAGAGTTAAAAATTTGTTTGGATGGGGGTCTCGAGAGATTTAGGGGTCAGACCGAACTTTTTAGGGGTAAGATCAAATTTTTTTTGTTTTTTTTTTGTTTTGAACTCCAAATATTTCTCACGGTTGGGGGAGAGTGAAAAGGTAGTTTGGATGCGTAGCTAGAGAGATTGAGGGGTCAGGGCGAACTTTTTAGGGGTCATGCCAAATTTTTTATTTTTTTTTTTTGAACTCAAAATATTTCTCAGGGTTGGGGGTAAAAATTAGTTGGGATCGTGGGCTGGAGAGATTGAGGGGTCGGGGAAAATTTTAGGGGTCAGGTCGAACTTTTTAGGGGTCTGGCCAAATTTTTTTCGTTTTTTTTGTTTTGAACTAAAAATATTTCTAAGGGTTGGGGAAGAGTGAAAAAGTAGTTAAGAGGGGGGGGGGGCTTGAGAGATTGAGGGGTCGAGGAAAATTTTAGGAGTCAGGCTGAACTTTTTAGAGGTCAGGCCAATTTTTTTTGGTTTTTTGTTTGTTTTGAACTCAAAATATTTCTCAGGGTTGGGGAGAGTGAAAAATTAGGGGGCTGGAGAGATTGAGGGGTCGGGGAAAATTTTAGGGGTTAGGCCGAACTTTTTAAGGGTCAGGCCAAATTTTTTTCTTTATTTTGTTGTTTTGAACTCAATTATTTCTCAGCATTGGGGGAGAGTCAAACAAAATTGAAGCTTGCGACTCGAGATATTAGGGGTCGGGGAAAATTGTAGGGTTCGGGCCAAACTTTTCAGGGGTTCGGGCGAATTTTTTTTTGTTTTGAGAGATGTGAAAAAAAAGCGATTTGTTCAAGTAAGAAAATTAAATTAAGATTTTAACTATGTCTCAGTGGCGGTTCGGGTAGAGCGTTTGGCAGTTAGCATCAAGGTTGCGAGTTCGAATTGCGACGTTGACGCTGAAAATTATTTATTGTTTATTTAGTCGTTAATATGTGGCCGAATGTATTTGTTTATGTTTCCGACTTTGAAATTAACTAAATAGTAATTATCTCGCCCCTCTCTCTCGTTTACAAAATTTCTCCAGGACGGACAGACAGACAGACATCCTGACAGAGAAAGTGCTCGTTATATTATAAGTGGACTAGCCAAAATAAATAGACTCCCTAACGGTCGTCTATTTTTGCTAGGCTGCCGCGTTCTTGGGTAGTTAGACAAAAGAAATGAAAAAAATTTGTCTCTGAATACTTTTTTGTTTAAAAAAAAAAAAAATTTTTTTTTTTTTTTTTTTCCTTGCTGGAAAATTTTTTTTTTCGGGCCAAAATTTTTTTTTTTTCGCGCCAAAAAAAAAATGAAAAAAAAAAGGGGGGAACTTATTTATACTTACCTACGAAATATTTTAATTTCAAAAAAAAAAAAGTGACGTCATTTTTAGAGGATATTTTCACATTGTAAGTTTTACATTCATTACGTTGATAAGACAAAGGTGTTTTATTGTAAATTGAAATTAAGTAACAAATATCTCGGTCATTACTAAATGGGTAACCGTTTTGGAAAAAGAAACAAAACTGGTTCTTTGATATGACGTAGGCGCCTTCAATAGCATATTTAAACATTAGTTCTTTGATATGACCAAGGCGCCTACTAATTAAAAAAAAAAATTTATAACTATGAATTGGGGAGGGTAAAAATTTTTTTTTTTTTTTTTCTAACTGAAAATATTACTATTCATGGGGAAGGGTAACAAAAAAAAATCTTTTTTGGGTGGGGGGGATGGGTTAAAAATTTTTTTTTTTTTTTAACTGAAAACATTCCTATTCATGGGGAAGGGTAACAAAATATTTTTTTGGGGGGGGGTGGGGGGGGGGAATTTTTTTTTTTTCTGCTTCTAACTGAAAATATTACTATTCATGGGGAAGGGTAATAAAAAATTTTTTTTTTTTGGTTGGGGGGGTAAAAAATCTTTTTTTCTTTTTCTAACTGAAAATATTACTATTCATGAGGAAGGGTAACAAAACAATTTTTTTGGGGGGTGGGGGGTAGTAAAAAACATTTTTTTTTCTTTTTTAAACTGGAAATATTACGATTCATAGAGAACGGTAAAAAAAAAAAAAAATTGTGTGGGGGAGGGGTAAAAAATTTTTTTTTTTCTAACTGAAAATATTACTATTCATAGGGGAAGGGTAACAAAAAATTTTTTTTGGGGGGGGGTTAAAACTTTTTTTTTTCTTTTCCTAACTGAAAATATGACTATTCATGGGGAAGGGTAACAAACTTTTTTTTTTTTTTTTAAATTTTTTTTTCTCTTTTTCTAACTGAAAATCGTACTATTCATAGGGCAGGGTAAAAAAAAAATTGGGGGGGGGGGGGGGTCAAAAATTTTTTTTTTTTTTTTTCTAACTTAAAATATTACTATTCATGGGTAAGGGTAACAAAATTTTTTTTGAGGGGTCGTATAAACATTTTTTTCTTTTTCTAACTGAAATTATTACTATTTATGAGGAACGGTAAAAAAAATTTTTTTTTCTTTTTCTAACTTAAAATATTACTATTCATGGGGAAGAGTACAAAATATAAAAAATTTTTCCTCTCATTTTTCTCTTTTTCTAACTGGAAATATTACTATTACAGAGAAGGGCAAAATATAAATTTGGGGGGGGAATTTTTTTTCAAACTGAAAATATTAGTATTCATTGGGGGAGGGTGAAAAAAAACTTTTGGAGGGGGTGGGTAAAAAACTGTTTTAAAAAATTTTTATTTGTTTTTAAACTAAAAATATTCTTGGTTAGAAACAAAGAAAATCGATGACTACCCACCCAAGAAATATGACTGAGTCTCCATCGGTTTACTGGTGAGCGTTCATTTCCGACGTGGCAGCCTAGCAAAAATAGACGACCGTAGGGAGGCTATTTTGGCTAGTCCACTTATAATATAACGAACACCTTCTCTGTCAGGATGTCTGTCTGTCCTGGGGAATTTTTGTAAACAGAGGGTAGGAGCGAGATAATTACTATTTAATTAATTTCAAAGTCGGAAACATAAACAAATACATTGGGCCAAATATTAAAGACTAAATAAACAACAATATTTTAGGCGTCAATGCCGCGATTCGAACTTGCAACCTTGACGCTAACAGCCAAACGCTCTACCGTCTGAGCTAAAGGAATACAGTTGAAAATTGTAACTTGAACAAATCGCTTTTTTTTCACATTTCTCATTTAGCAATAAATGATCGTATAATAATTGGTTCTTTTTATACTTTGGGGTCTGCGTCCGCGCTCGATCTGTTCTTCCAGAATACGATTGGGTCTGTGTTCTCGATTTTTTTAGGGAGGGGGCTCCGAAGAGGGTGGAGAAAATCCCCTCCCCAATTTTTTTTTTTCATTTTTTTCCTACTAAAAAAAAATAAAAATTTTCCCGCCCCCCCCCCCAAAAAAAAATAAAATAAATTTTTTTTCCTTTTAAAACAAAAAAGTATGCGGAGACAAATTTTTTTTTCTTTGTCTCACCACCCAAGAACGCGGCAGCCTAGCAAAAATAGCACTTTCTCTGTCTGTCTGTCTGTCAGTCCTGGGGAATTTTTGTAAACAGAAGAGAGAGGGGAATGGGGGGCTCGAGTAATTAACATTTAATTAATTAAGCTTTTCAAGTCAGCGTTCATAATATTTGTATACCTGTAGAATTAGGAAACTATTATTAATTAAATTTACATTACATAACATTAAATAACATTATTAGATTAGAGAAGAACGAAATTTCAAGACGAGACTGCGATTAGAAGTGTAAACGTGGCAAGAATCTTACTTAAATTAATAGATTTCAACGGCCTTATATACCCTTAATAAACGTCGTTTAGACACTAGACGGGCTTCCTCATTTACATAATACATTCCTTTTAACCTTCAATTAAATTCAGATTTACAAATATACACTTATAACTGCTATTATCAAGTTTCCATATGTATTTACAATACGTTCCGATAAGGTGATATTAATAAAAATTATTCATACAATTAATTAAAGCCATTTTCTTCATCAACCAGCGTGTTTTCTGAACCATACTTCCAATGGCGATTATTGTTAAAATTTCAAGTCTTTCTCGGCCTTTTGGCTAAGATCAAAGTGTAGTATCTGTTCCGATGGATACTGAACCACATAGACTGGTATTGTCTTGGCTTTCGGGTCTTCACTAGTATTGTCTTGGCCTTCGGGTCTTCATTTACGCCGGTCTATGGGTCTGTCCTGTGCAGTTCTAGGAGGTCCACCCTCCCAGGCTTCGCCTCCCCTCTTTAGTGACGTCATTGTGAGAGGATTTTTTTCACAGTTTTCATTCATTATTTACATTACGTTGTTAAGAGAATGTTTTCTACTAAACGTTAAAAGTAAACAAGGCATATCCGAGCCATTCGTAAATCGGTGACCATTTAGGAAAACTAGTTGCTGATTCATCCTTCCGGTTAGTCCGGAAGTGACGTCATCGTGAGAGGATTTTTTCATAGTTTTCATTCATTATTTACATTACGTTGTACCGAGAATGTTTTCTACTATAAATTACAAGTAAACAAGGCATATCCGAGCCATTAGTAAATCGGTGACCATTTTAGGAAAACTAAATTGCTGACTCATCCTTCCGGTCCGTCCGGAAGTGACGTCATTTTGAGAGGATCTTTTCACATTATCATTCTTTACATTCATTACGTTGATAAAGCAAAGGTGTTTTATTGTAAATTGAAGTTAAGCAACAAATACCTCGGCCATTACTAACTGGGTAACCGTTTTGGAAAAATAACGAAACTGGTTCTTTGATATGACGTAGGCGCCTTCAATAGCATATTTATACAGTAGTTCTTTGATATGACCGAGGCGCCCTCTAATTTTAAATTTTTTCTTGGGGGGGGGTAACATTTTTCTTTTTTCTCTTTCTTTTTCTAACTGAAAATATTACTATTCATGGGGAAGAGTAACAAAAAAAATTTTCGTGGGGGGGGGGTAACATTTTTTTTTTTCTTATAACTGAAAATTTTACTATTCATGGGGAAGGGTAACAATTTTTTTTTTTGGGTGGGGGGGGGGGTAAAAATTTTTTTTTTTTCTTTTACTAACTGAAAATATTACTATTCATGGGGAAGGGTAAAAAAATTTTTTTTTGAGGGGGTGGATAAACATTTCTTTTTTCTCTTTCTAACTGAAATTATTACTATTCATGAGGAACGGTAAAAAAAATTTGTTTTTTTCTTTTTCTAACTTAAACTATTACTATTCATGGGGAAGAGTACAAAATATAAAATTTTTTCCTCTCATTTTTCTCTTTTTCTAACTGGAAATATTACTATTACAGAGAAGGGCAAAAAATAAATTTGGGGGGGGGCGAACTTTTTTTTCAAACTGAAAATATTAGTATTTATGGGGGAGGGTGAAAAAAAACTTTTGGAGGGGTGGGTAAAAAACTGTTTTAAAAATTTTTTATTTGTTTTTAAACTAAAAATATTCTTGGTTAGAAACAAAGAAAATCGATGTTTACCCACCCAAGAAATATGACTGAGCTCCATCGGTTTACTGGTGAGCGTTCATTTCCGACGCGGCAGCCTTGCAAAAATAGACGACCGTAGGGAGGCTATTTTGGCTAGTCTATTATATAAAGGGCACTTGTCTGTCTTTCTGTCTGTCTTTCTGTTTGTTTGTTTGTATGTCCAGCTACTCCTCAAAAACTACTCGGCAAACTGTCAACAAGTTGACATATTTAGGACCGGACAACACCTGGGAGCATAATATCTCAAAATTACAAAAAAAAAAAATGTCCCCGGGGGTCAACGGGGCCAGTTTTCGGGGGCAGGTCTGGTTTTTTAAAACTTTTTCAATGTTATTTACTGGTGATTTTGAAATCAGCCAATGTATTCATGTAACAACTTGATAAAAATGTACTGTCCGGTTGTATCAAGTCATCCCATAACTTCTGTCCGGATGTATCAATAACAGTGAAACAAGGGTTGCTCAATCACATCCGCACCTAGCAACCTAAACTTATATCTTTTAAAATAAAAATAGTTCTTTGGGGGAGGGAGGGGGAGAATGTTTAAGACGCGGGTGGGGGGGAGAATTTTTGGGTGGTGGGGTGGGGGGGGAATTATCAACCTCTTCATCCTGCTTATACAATATAGGACCCGGAGGCTTCTGAAGTATATGGACCTGGGCGGGGAGTTCTTCTGCTGTATAGGCACCATGGGGGTGGGGGCCGCTTCTACAGTATAGGACCCAAGGGCTTCTGCAGTATAGGAACCAGGGTTGCTTCTACAATATAAGACCCGGATGCTTCTGCAGAATAGGGACCAGGGCTGCTTTTACAGTATAGGGACCAGGGCTGCTTTTACAGTATAGGGGCCAGGGCTGCATCTACAGTATAGGACCCAGCACCGGGGGTGCTTCTACAATATAGGACCCGAATGCTTCTACAGAATAGGGACCATGGGTGCTTATGCAGTATAGGCACCGGGGGTGCTTCTACAGTATAGGATCCAGAGGCTTCTGCAGTACAGGGATGGGGGACGGGGGGTGCTTCTGCAGTATAGCCACCGGGACGCTTCTACAGTATAGGACCCAGCATCGGTGGTGCTTCTACAGTATAGGACCCAGCACCGGGGGGGCTTCGTCAATTTAGGACCCAGAGGCTTCGCCGTTGTTCGGGAGAAAAGTGCTAACTGTCCTAGATAGAGCTACTGTAGTGTTTCTCTTCGGACTATTGTGCAGATGAAAAGGAGGGGGATCGGTAAGAGTGATTTTAGTAGTGTTCTGGAGGCCGTCTTTATTTTCTAAATACTCGGCGTTGTCCAGGAAAAAGTGCTCAATATCCTATTTTGCTTGCAGAAAGGAGGAGGGAGAGCCCCGGGCAATGCCGGGTACCCCTGCTAGTTTAATATTAATTCTTAAAATAAGTTAATTCATTCCAAATTATTTTTAATGTCTGAATTGATTGTTATGACAACCTGGTCTACATCGAATGAAAATACTAGTATCATTTATGCTGCATGAAAATATTTCTTGTTATATAAACACAAGAAGACAAACCCCTATTCTAGGCAGTTTTATTCTTTGTGAACATTTCATTATCATTAGTTTTAGCTGAAAAATTTGATAAGAGCTGCTCTTATTTCCGAAAAGATAAATGATGTTTCTTGATGTTTTTTTAACTTAAAGATAAATCAAACATGAAAAGTAAATCAAACATGAAAGATTACGAATTCAGTAAAGTAACACAAAATCAATCATTCAAAATAATTAATTAATAGAACATTTATTGAAATAAATTAAAATGTTTATTTATTTATATTTATTTACAAAACAGTTTATTTACAATATAGTAAACATTTGTAATAAATTATGTCATGTTATTTTTTTGGCGGGGGGAGTTATTCCAAACGGACAGTTTATTTACAATATATTATTATTTGAATATCTTGCTTATTTCGTTGGATTTTCGCACATATTTTGGATAAAACTTATTAATTAGTCTAAAATTGTATTTTTTATCCCGAAATAAAATTCTAATTTATTTTTTGTTCAGACTTGAAAATCAAACTTTAATGCAATGCCTTAATCGTTGGAGGTCATATTATAATTTTTTAATTTTCTTTCGCACGTGACATCTATAAAAAAGAAAATACGTTTGAAAAAAGGTACAAGTTAATAATAATTTCCAAGTGAATTAATAATTCTTACGAGGGCAGCCGTGTTCTTGTCGGGAGAATAAAGTCACAGTAGCAAGAACAAGTTAACAATGATTTCCAAATGAATGAATAATCCTATGTACGTGAGTCTGCTCGCTCTGATTACTTGTTGACAACAGATGGACGCATGCGCGTTAGCGATTTCGGGCACTTCTAGTCCTCATTGATAGTGGTTCTTACTCCCACTATCAATGACGTCACCAGAAAAACTCGACTCAGTTAACAGGCCTTATATTACGATGGCCGTGGTTGGGTACAAAAGGACATTGGTTTCCTCGTTCAATCCCAGCCAATGTTGGGTCTTCTTGCTTATATGTTATATACAAGTCAATAATCTAATAACATTTTCTAGATAATTATGATGATTTACTCGCTGTTGTCCATGGAAACTGCATTGTAGCATGTGCAGCTGGTTTTCCAAAATTGTGTGCCCCCTCCCTATTCATTTTGACTTATTTTAAAAAGAAAAGAATAAAAAGCACAACAAATGATGATGGTATGAATACTATAGATATTTTCTTTCGCTTGACCTTTGTACAGTTTCAGAAAGATTTATTGTATTTTTTAACAATGTCTAGACACCTGCTAAAAGATTAACATTTAAGATAGATGGTTTTATATTTATCTTATGTCACACATCTTAGCTGAGAACAAGTGTTCTAAGTAGGCAACACAAAATATAAATATTTATTAATGGCGGGAATCTTTGCTAATAACTTGGATTTTATTGCTGTGTTTGTTTATTTTTAGTTTTTCTAATTTTTAGTATAGACACATGCAGACAATATATTTTAAATTTTAAGTATAAACACATACAGACAATTTTGTTTAATTGTAAGTATATAGACATGCAGACAATATTTTTGATTTTAATATAGACACATGCAGACAATGTATTTTTATTTTAAGTATAGACACATGCATACAATATTTTTTTTATTTTAAATATATACACATGCAGACAATATTTTTTTTATTTTGAAGTATATACACATGCATACAATGTATTTTTTATTTTAAATATACACATACATACAATATTTTTTTCTTTTAAGTATATACACATGCATACAATGTATTTTTATTTTAAATATATACACATGCATACAATATTTTTTAAATTTTAAGTATAGACACATGCAGACGCTTATCTGTTTATCATGGTAGGAGAGGAATTTACACTGATGCTAATTATATGGAAATGAGCATGTAAAATTAACGTAGGATCGATGAGTTTCTTTGTGTCTGTGTGTTTGCTCTTGTTTTGTTTTGTTTTGTTTTTGAAATATTTTTACCGATTTATTTGTATTTTTTTTCTAAAGTGCCCTCATATGTCACACAGACCAGTGAGGTGAAGGTGCGATTTCAAACATAAGTGTGACAGACAATGCAAGTGCTATTTCAAACATAAGTGTGACAGACCGATAAAGGGGATTTTTCAAACATAACTGTGACAGATCGACAAAAATGCTATTTCAAACATAACTGTGACAGACCGACAGAGGTGCTATTTAAAAAATAAATTTGACAGACCAACGAAGGTGCTATTTCAAACATAAGTGTGAAAGACAAACAAAGGTGATATTTCAAACATAAGTGTGACAAACCAGTGAAGGCGCTATTTCAAACATGACTGACAAACCGACTAAGGTGCTATTTAAAACATAACTGTGACAGACTGGTAAAAGGGCTATTAAAAAAATAATTGTGACAGTTAGACAAAGGTGTATTTTAAAAACATAACTGTGGCAGACCGACAAAGGTGCTATTTCAAACATAACTGTAACAGACTGACGAAGGTGCTATTTCAAATGTAAGCGTGTCAGACCAACAAAGGTACTAAACATAAGTGACAAACTGATGAAGATGTTATTTACAACTGAAACTTGTCAGACCAATCAACAAAGTCCTTTCTGGAGATGCAAGGCCACATTAAAAATATTTGTTTTTATTTTCGTACTGTCAGATAGGTCTTGTCAGATAAACATTGAGTGTTTAATGTATTAGTTGGGATACATCTTTAAATTTTCTTTGATACACGTTTGTTGTTGCACCCCTTCACCTCATATCCTCTTTATCTTGTGCTCCCTTCACCTCATGTCCTCTTTATCTTGTGCTCCCTTCACCTCATGTCCTCTTTATCTTGTGCTCCCTTCACCTCATGTCCTCTTTATCTTGTGCTCCCTTCACCTCATGTCCTCTTTATCTTGTGCTCCCTTCACCTCATGTCCTCTTTATCTTGTGCTCCCTTCACCTCATGTCCTCTTTATCTTGTGCTCCCTTCACCTCATGTCCTCTTTATCTTGTGCTCCCTTCACCTCATGTCCTCTTTATCTTGTGCTCCCTTCACCTCATGTATTCTTTATCTTGTGCTCCCTTCACCTCATGTCCTCTTTATCTTGTGCTCCCTTCACCTCATGTCCTCTTTATCTTGTGCTCCCTTCACCTCATGTCCTCTTTATCTTGTGCTCCCTTCACCTCATGTCCTCTTTATCTTGTGCTCCCTTCACCTCATGTATTCTTTATCTTGTGCTCCCTTCACCTCATGTCCTCTTTATCTTGTGCTCCCTTCACCTCATGTCCTCTTTATCTTGTGCTCCCTTCACCTCATGTCCTCTTTATCTTGTGCTCCCTTCACCTCATGTCCTCTTTATCTTGTGCTCCCTTCACCTCATGTATTCTTTATCTTGTGCTCCCTTCACCTCATGTCCTCTTTATCTTGTGCTCCCTTCATCTCATGTCCTCTTTATCTTGTGCTCCCTTCATCTCATGTCCTCTTTATCTTGTGCTCCCTTCACCTCATGTCCTCTTTATCTTGTGCTCCCTTCACCTCATGTCCTCTTTATCTTGTGCTCTCTTCACCTCATGTCCTCTTTATCTTGTGCTCCCTTTACCTTGTAATCCAAAACTGAACTTTGCCACCTCCAATCTAAGTCTATAAATAGCTTCCAAATGATTGAATTAGTTTCTTTATTCATAATTTAATCATTTTCTTTTCTTTTTAGGGCTGGATGAATGAACTGTTCTATTATGATTCTGATAATTACCACATCAACAAAACCAATTCCGTTTATGTCCGCCTTGAAGGAGTATCCCTGCGTCTTTCAAGTCCCAAGGCCAATGTGCCAAGACGGGCTATGTATGATGAGATCCTCACTCCCCCCAATTTTATTCACCAACGTCATTATGATATGAAGTGTAGCCGAGTGTTTTTACAACCTCCAGGTTTGGTCAAAAAACGATTGTGGAGTAAGAAGTATCCGATATGTATTGCCTTGTCTGAGAGTAATTTCAAGAAAGCTGCTGCCACACCACAGAAAACACTGTCAAAAACGGATAGTTTTTCACAGAGTTTTGACATGGGCTTTGAAGTCGTCACAGAGCAAAGTTGCAATTCTTGCATCCTTTATCTTTTTGCTCGTACTGGCCGTGAGAAGGAAGAATGGTTTAAGAGATTCCAAGCTGCCTCTCAGGGCAACCCGCTTGAGAACCATATTTTGGAAATTCGAAAAGCCCTCAAAGACCAACCCCAACACAAGCGCAGCGACTCTGATACAAATATATCAGTCAGTAATGGCATTTACAAGCATAGACGCCACAGCTCAATGGATTCTGTTAACTCATCGGGGTCTAGCACCCCATCAGTTGAGTCAACAGCCAACCTATCGCCCAAGAAGGATCAACCTTATGAGATTGATATCATCAAATTTTCTCAGTATATGGGGAAGCTGATGCCAGCCACAGCGGAGGCTGCCACCAAACAAACTGCCTCCACTTCCAAGTCTCGTCGGGAATCGTCCACTGTGTCTGCTTCTACGACCCCTAGTAGCCCGACTGCTCGAGAGACGCCAATTTCTGATCTCCCTCCTAGCATCATAGACTTTTGTGAACCTCAGCTTCTCTGGATGAATGCATTGATTGGACGTTGTCTCTGGGATTTTTTACAAGACAAATCTTGGACTGACAAAGTTATGGAGAAATTGCAAAGGAAACTCAGCAAAATTCATGTAAGTGCATTTTTATTTATTCTTAGAAAAAGCAATTCTTTTCTAGCTGGTCAGTATAACATCAATATCTAATAGTCAGAATGACTCTGAATGTTATTTTGAATTTTTAGAAAAAATAAATCGATTTGTTTTAAAACTTTGGCTAAAATAAATATATTTTGTTTTTAAAGATTTAGCAAGAATGGATGAGATAATTTTTACTATAAAATTTTTGGATGGTGAGGCTATTTATATTGTCTTGAGATTTTGTTGCCTTGGTGATGCTATAATGAGAGATGATTGCGGGAGTTACGAGTGAATACAGTGAGTTTCTGCTATTACTGACTAGCAGAGCGTTACCACTGTCGATCAAGGGAAAAGTCTATCAGGCATGTGTGTGCAGTGTGATGACATCATCACACTGCACACACATGCCTGATAGACTTAATGTAAGTGAAACCTGGCCAGTGAGGGTTGAGGACATTCGTTGCATGGAGAGAAATTATATGAGAATGATATGATGGATGTGTAATGTGAGTCTTAAAAACAAGTTTAGATCTGATGACCTCACAGAACGACTAAATATGGACAGTATAGGAAAATGTGTACAGAAAAAAAGACCCTGTTAGGTTGGTTACATTGAAAGAATGGATGTGAGTATTTGGATTAGTAGATGTAAAACAGTTCATGTGACAGAGCATGGGAGGAAGTGGTAAGGATGGATCTGGTAGAAAGAGTGATAAAGATCTGACCAGAGATAGGTTAGTTTGGAAGTCAATTTTTAAAAGTCGTCCAGCACATGCTAGCATATAAAACTGACATTAAACCAAATATTATGAAAAACATTCAGTGTGGGAAATTGATTTTAGTTTTCTGCTGTTTTTTATCTACTGTACGAGAAACTGTAAGATTCTCTTGAAATATAAGTTATTCTCTGAACTACATAAAAAATAATATAGATAAGTGTGAACACTAAGTAAATCAGACGAGGTCTTCAAACAAAACATTTAACATAATTTTTTTAGCAAATAGAGATTTTTTAATGTTTTATGTTCGATTACATTATTTTTAAAGTGTTTAGAAAATTGTTACGTTTGAGTATGAAGAAAAGATATTGACAAAGTTAAAAGCAATTTTTGAAAAAATTCAATTAAGTTTTTATCAAATATTTTAGTTTATTGGAGGTGCATTATTGCACAATGTCTGTCAAGTTAAAATCCTTTCTGATCCATTGTGGTCAAGCATGCGGAAAAGGTATGAAACTGCGATCCTTTAAGCTATGGGCAAAATAGTATATTGTGTTCAATTAATAGCATACCATTGATCACTTGTAATAAGTATTGTTTTGGCATTAAATAACTTGAAAACGGTTGATATGCTAACTAACCATTGACTATTGACTATTAAAACATAAACTCAACATATGTATTGAAGGTTGTTTTCAAACTAGAAAACCAACATTTGTGTTCATCTAAAATTCATTTTCATTATCATTTAACTATTGTTTTTGAACTTGCATGTTAATTATAGAATAGTTGCAGAAAAAAAAACATTTGAAATTAAAAGGTTCATAAATTTGTCAAGTTATCTCTTAATATTTACATTATGGGAATTCAAATGTAAGTATTGTTGATTGCATAGAAATAAATATTGGGTTGTACCAATTTGCAGTCTGAGTGAAATTATTATACAAATCACATAAACTTCAATAATTCAAACAGTTTTGAACTAATCTTTGTCAACTTTAAATTAGTCACTGGATGGTGAATTCATTTTCTTTTCTTTTGTATACAATATCTCAGAGTAATCATTATTTGGTTGGCAATTCTTTAGGGACAGATTTTGTGGGACACATTTGATAACCTCTAAAACATTTCAATCCACAGAAAATGCTAGTGTGGCTGATGTTCATAAAATGAAGGAGCATTTCTTTAAACGGTAGATATTTTTTATCCATTTGATAATAAATTTTGAAAAAATACTTTCATCTCTCTGAACGGAATCATTTCCCTACTGTATCATGTGTGTGCATGTCTGTAAATCATAAAATACCTTTTGTAGATGCTCTGAAGTGTCATCAATGATAACTGGTTTCATTGCGAATTTCAAGTTTTAAATCATCAGACCCACATCAACATTCTCCTCCTTGAATACAACGATGTGTTCCACACCACATAGACATTACAAACCAAATGACCTGATAGGAAAACAGATTTTATCTGACATGGGTGCTCAGCCAATAAAAATCATTCCAACAATGTTACTTTCTGTATTTAAGACCTCTTCAAGGATAGATTTGGTTACCTCCCAGAGAATAACAGCTTGATAGACCTGAGTGCCAGCTTCCTTTTAACACATTATCAATCTATCAAATTGTAAATCCTACCAATTTAAACATTAACAAAAGCGTATTCAAGATTCGAGAGTACATTTATTCAGTAAACATAACTAAAATCCACAATATTAAGTTATGAATATAAAATGTGGAAGTCTGTACTATGGACTTTCTATATTTTGTTTCATTGCAAAACAAACTTTTTTTGTGTGAAATTCACTAAAAAAATCTATTCATTTTATTTTCTGATATTCAAAGGGTGAATCTTTTTATAAACTTAATTATAGTGAGTTTATTTATCACTAGAAATACATTTATACCAAAATATGTTTAAATGATTCCTACAGATATAAATGTTCTTTACCAAGAAATCCTTTAAAGAATAGTTGTATTAAATGGAAAGTTTGATGTACCGACATTTACAAACTCATTCATAAGTTCAAGAGGTCAGGATTTTAACAAACAAATAAAAAAAATACTGCCATGGTGAAAACTGAAAATAGAACTTAAATGACAAGTTATGGATTTTTAATTTTCTGTGATCAAGCTCCATTAGGTGGTATTAAAATGGTTCAAACTAGATCACATTTTCAGAATCTATATAATTTGTGTAATTTACCTATGATTTAAAACCGGGAACACATTTTTAATGTGGGTTTCATGCCTTCCCTTTAGAAAAAAAAAATATATATATCAACTAAGGACAGTCTGCACAAGAAGATCATTTATTACCAAATTTCACATTCCTTGGTCTAAAGCCTAAAACTAATTTGTGAAAACACACATACCTATTTTTTGGTATTAGTATAGATAAATAATGGAATGGCACCTGATATTTCCTTTGGTTTTTATGGTCATTGTTTAAAACTAAATACATTTTGTTTCAGAGTTTAAACAGAATGTTACTTTTGAGATGCTTCATAGCATTCAAATTGAAACATTTTAAATTGTCACCAATATAAATCCGTAACGTTGGTCTTTGTGAATCATTTTTTTGTTTTTCTCTGAAATAAATTTGTTAATGTTTTAGAAACAAATGTCTATGATTCTGTTATAAATCGATACCTTAATAAAATGTTATTTGTTGACCTTCAAAGATTTACCCTGTTTGTCATGTTTCAGTTGTTCGTGTTGACTCATCCTTCCAGCATAATTTATAGTTTGTTGTAGAGTTACAATTATAGTAGTACTAGCAAAAATATGCGACAGAAGGGAGCATATTTTTGCTAAGCTAAAAGGATTATATCATGAGAAACTAACTACATACAGTGACCCCTGAGAGGATTATATCGTGAGAAACGAACATATACTATACTGCCGTTTTAATGTTAATATAGTTAGGATAGGTGAAAACAACTTTGGCATTTATTCATTTAGATAACATTAAAAACACTAAGTTATGGCAAGTTTCATTGTCCACGTCAAATGCCGAAATGAAAATAAGGCAGAAAAATAATTAAATTTTATTGGTTTACATTTTAAGTGAAAAACGTTTTTATTTCTGACTATGTATATTTATAATTTTCATGAAAAAATGTTGCGGAGGGGGTTATTCCTGGGAGGGCAGTCTTATGACAACAGAACCAATATTACACTACCCATCCCCATTAAAAGATATTCCGATTGAATCGAGTTTTTTTTTTCATTCATTTAAAAATGCTTAGTCATAAAAATTATTTTTTTATGGTTCCTTGACCTTTTAGCTAAGATCAAAGTGTAGTATCTGTTCTCAACATCTCGGCGACATTTGATGTTTTACTAATGCCGGAAGTAAATGAGATAATTTACCTTGAAAATGAAATTCAAAAAAGTTTTTAAAACACTTTTTTTATTTTTTATAAAACCTCCTTATAATAATTATAATAATAATACTAATGATAAAACTATTGCATATATAGAAGAAAATTTGGCAATACAAATTAGAAATGTTACAGAATATTAATTTATTATAAATTTAAAAAAAAAATATCCAAATAAGCCATATCGAGTTTGTTTGAGGGAGTTTGGAGATTACTTTATATACAGTATTTGAAAATATTCTTATATCCTTAAAATTAAATAAGCCTAATCGGTTTTGATGTTAATATGGTTAGGATAGATTGTAAAAACTTTTGCATTTATTCATTTAGATAAAGATAATCATTATCATTACTAGCAAAAATATGCCCTGTCTGGTTGCATTGTTTTGTTAGTATATATGACGAACAGTAACCGGTAACCTCTGGGAGGATAGTTTCATGAAAACGGAACAGATACTACATAGCCCGCCCACCCCAAAAAGGAGAAAGTAATCTCTGGGAGGATGATCTCAAGACCACAAAACAAATACTACATTACACTACTCCTCTCCCCCAGCATTGAAAAATAGTAATATTATAGTTTCGGCTTCAGACAGACAGATACCAAATCTCCATTAATAATAGATTATTATTATTATTTACTCACTAGGATTTCTCCTATAAGTCATTACCGGTGATCTCCCACTGGTAAAAGCAGGTTATGTTTTATAGAATCCAAATGACAACAAGTCTCCTCAGATTTCCAATATTCTCCACTTCTTTCTATCATCATAACCCATATTCACTTGGTCTTCTTGTGCCAGTCATATACCACAGTGCCATTCTTGATTATGGCTGGTAGCTTTCTCTGGAATTTTAGTGACAATAAGCCTCTTCAAGATTCCAGTACTGTCAGTGCCCTTCCAGTGGAGGTCTGGATGGTGCTATCTCTTCTTGGTCTTTCAATTTTCTCAGACCCTCCACAGTCAGTTTCTGTGATATTGACTGATGTTAGTGTCACTGTTTTATTTTTAGGGGGGGGGGGGGTATTATTCGTACTTATTCCCTATTATCAGTGATCGCTCACTGGCAACAACTGTTTATGTTATGCTCCTCAGATTTCCAGTACTCTGTTTTTTCGATAATCATTGTAAATCACTTTGCAGTCTCACACCATCCGTTAACATTAATTTCTTGCTGATAATCCCTAGAATTCCAGTACTCTCCATATCCTTCCAGTGGAGGTTTAGAGAGTGTTTTCCCTCGTTAGTCTTTCCATCCTCCTTGACCCTTCATGGCCATTTTTTGTGGTACCAACAGATGCTGGTACCACCATGTGTTTGGGTTTTGAGAGGGTGGCATGAGATTTCCCTTATCTACTCTGGTAGTTTCAGTTTCCTTGGTTTTTCTTTCTGTGTTTCTAGTTCAGTACATCTTTGATTAGTCGGCATTATCTAGTTATGTGATGAAAACAGGTGAAATATTAAGAAAAAATCTTGAGTGCAGAAACCTGCACTCGAGATTTTTTCTTAATATTTCACCTGTTTTCATCAGTGCCGTGCTTTGTATGGTGTCGATCTCCCCTTTGATTCCAATTTCTACTAGTCTTTTTTTCCAGAAGTGCTCCTAGTGTTCCTACTATTATTGATATCACAGTGGTCTTCTTCATGTTTCATATTCTCTTTAGTTCTCTGACAAGCTCCATGTATTTGCTTAGATTTTCAGCTTCCTTTGTCTTCTGCTGGGACAGTGAAATCTATTATTTGATCGTTTTTATTTTCATGTCTGGTCTTTTTGCTTGGATGTGTTTGCTCATTTGTATTTCCATGTCCCATAGGATTTTATGTCTTTCATTTTCCAAGACTGTTTGCTTCAAGTCATACAATTTCATATTTGACAGCTACATGGCAACAACTATGTAGAAAATTATTCTTCAGTATTATGGCAAAATCAATTCCAAAACTTTACAAGACTTTTTATTCCTGACCTGGTATGGCATTCACCATGAATGGGTTGAGCCTTAGAATTTTTTTGGGTATTGGAATCGGAAAAATTTTAGCCTAATTTCCGATTCCAAAAACAATTCTTTAAATAGAAATTTTAAACTTAATTTTCCATTGCTGGTACTAATGATAAATATTTATTGTTTATAAACTATCAGTAAAATTAAAATCTATACATTATAATGACATAAAAAATACAATGTAAATTTTAACAAAAAAAATGAAATGTCTGTCAACATTGGCAAGTCTGACAATAGGTGGGCAAAAAGTGTGAAAAAAAAACTTAGAACATTTTCAAAGGCTTGGTTGAATTAGGTATAACTGATCTCCCACTCTATTTTAAAATAATCCTTTTTGTTTGTTTATTTCTTCTTTCTGACAAGTTTTTCAGGGTGTTCACACGTAATCGGCTAAAAAAAAAAGTAGAATCTCATTTTGGAGGGGAGTAATTTAGTTAAGGGTGTTATTAATGACGTGCCATCCTATTTACTTGTCTCCCTACAGAGGCAGAATTAGACATAAGGTAGGTTGTTAATGTGGGGAATCCAGCTCTTCAAGAAAGGGCACTTTAGATGAGGAGAAAAATAAAAATTGCCTCAATCTAGATTTTTCTTTCACTGACAGATACTACACTTTGAATTATTTATTTGCTAAAGAAATATAACATATCAAGTATTATTTTAGTCACTACAATACCACATTTACTCCAGTGGTCATCCTATTCAAAATATTGCCAATGTGTTGAAAATTTAATTATATATATATATATATATATATATATATATTAATACGCTAAGGTGTACGTACGTGTGTCACGCTTCCAGCAAAAGCTCTGCGCATGCGTGCTGTACTTAGATTTTGAAAAACATTCAATTAGCCTAATTTCTACATAATATTTTAACTGTTTCCCTTTAGCGCAACGTTGAGCGACGTAGTATTTTTGTCTTTGGCCCGACTGGTTTATAGTTCGATCCCAACCAACCTCTAAGATTTTTTTTGCTACATTTCGAGGGGAAGGGGAAGAAATAATACATTTTTTTTAATCACCTGGTCAAAAAGTACTTTTTTGTGTTGCTTAAAACTTAAAACTATTTTTTGTTTTTATTTTGGCGTTTTTAGTGCATGTCTATTATTTGTTGTTGTTGTTGAACAGACGTTAAGTAATGTTTTTTTTTCAATGATAGTTTGAACTAAGTATTTATTTTTTATTTGCACCACTTAAAGTGTTAAAACAGTGTTCAAACATTTATTTATTATTTTTGGATGGTAAGGGACCAGTATTTATTTTTTAAATGTTTTGAACGGACAATAAGCAATGTTTGCTTCTTTTTTTTTTTCTCAGTGAAACACTGAGAGCGCGGTCGAAAGAAAGAGAGAGTGTGTGTTCGTAAGAGAGGGAGGGGGAGAAAATAGAGAAAGAGTGAAAACGCAATAAAAACAAATAAATAAATCGCAAAAAGTAAACTTACTAACAAATAGAAGGTACTTTGACCCCGTCGTTAGGGTTAGGGTCAGTGAGGGGTTAGCTATAAAGTTCAGGGTTCAGGTTAATGTTAGGGTAAGGGTCAAAGTTAGCCCAGGTCCCAATGTAACAAACTACCAAATAGAGACGTAAAAAATAAGACAATGACAATGATAGTGTATAGTTAACATCTGAGAAGTTAAGTTTCTTATTTTGTGTGTCACGATCTGACACTCCCATTTAATAAGATTTAGTATTTACTTTTGCCCCTGACAATGGGGGAGGAGAGTCGCGACCGATGGTGATTGCTGAAGAGGCAGCTTTTACCCCGGCAACCGAGTAATATAATAAATATATATACTTCCATCCCGTCACGCAGAATTTTGGTGAGTAAGATATGTGCATATTTCTAGCCACCGGATAATATTATTAACAGTAAATTATACAGATTGATGTAGAAAAAGCTGTGGAATTTCTTTTTTTTTAAGTGAAACACAGAGAGCGCGTACGAAAGAAAGAGAAAGTAGAGTGTCCATCGTACACGCGTTATTTAAATGCAAATTATTATTTTTTAAAAAAATATTTCACTCTTATCCGGGAGGTGCTCATAATAAAACAAGCGTAACTTACTAACAAATAGATGGTGCTTTATTAGATTGGGACCCGCGCTAACTTTGACCCCGTCGTTAGGGTTAGGGTCAGTGGGGGGGGGGGGTTACCTATAAAGTTCAGGGTCATTGGGGGTTAGGGTTAAAGTTAGGGTCAGGGTCAAAGTTAGCCCAGGTCCCAATGTAACAAAGTACCAAATAGAGACGTAAAAATAAGACAAGGGCAATGATATTGTATAGTTAACATCTGAGAAATTAATTTTTTTTTATTTCAAATATTTATTTAGTTATATTGTCAAATTCGTCAATCAAAAATGGCGTTTGCTTATTTTAGGTGAGGTGGTCGCTAATTTCAGACTTTATAAAAGGCTAAATTGTCCGATTAGCGGCTAACCCGAGATGTAGGGGAGGGCGCCACTCTTTTCCCAGGACTGCTTTACTGTCCTTGATCCTGACCTTATAATACTGAGAGTTTTAGCAATGTTTGTTTTAGTCTTTTCTATGACTCAACCGAGGTATCCCGTTCCATTAGCGGAAACGCTTACCAAATGGGCCGGTTTTAGGCCGCCGCCACCGCCACCATCATCATCAATATATAAATATAAATATATTTATTTTGTGTGTCACGATCTGACACTCCTATTTAAGAAGATTTAGTAAAGAGACAGCTTTTGCCCCGGCAACCGAGTAATATAAATAAATATATATACTTCCATTCCGTCACGCAAAATTTTTGTGAGTAAAATATGTGCATATTTCTAGCCACCGGATAATATTATTAAAAGTAAATTATACAGATTGATGTAGAAAACACTGTGGAATTTCCACAGGGTCCCACTAGTATATATAAATGCAGATGCATGTAAAGAAATATTTTTAAATTAATAAACCTAAAAAAGTAAAGGACAAGTTATTACACCTGGAAAAGTAAAGGATAATAAAACTTCTTAAAGTATTGCAGCTAAAGTCTAAATTTGGAAAAAAAAAAAGATTATTATAAGTTAATTGTTAAAAAAATATCACTTGAAGTAGGCTGTGGGCCCAAACCCCAAAATCCCTCTAGATTTTTTATTTTGTCAGCTTGGTCAGAGCACTGAAATATAAAGTTAGCAAACGGAAGCCTATACACCCAAGAATATCATACTACTTTTCACAAGCCTAAATGTGATTCAGTTATGAGAACGGTGGCCATCTTTAAAGAAAATATGACAGCTTACTTAAACCATACTAGTATTAATATCAATAGGCATAGGGACATATAAATTAGTTAATTTTATTCCTATGTAAATTCTGCATCTTATGGTATAACCTATATTACAATTTATAGCCAGAATCTGCTTCAGGTTTGAGAAAATGTGGTGGAAAAAGCACATTTTAGGATGTTATTTTTAGATACATATATTATAGTTTCTTATCAAAATAAACAGACATTTTTTTATCATTCTTTTAATATTTGTCGTGTAGATGCACTTATATCCTAACAATAAAATCAATTACATCAGTTTATTATTGTATTTTTGTCACCAGGCAAGTAATTTTCCACTGTGGTGTCTTTGTGATTTTATGTTCTTTAGAAGTTTATTTCATCACAGCATGAGTAAAAGTGTAAAACGTGTAAAAAAAAACACAGAATTCTAAATTCCTGGTAATTATTTGAAAAGAGATACCAGGTGCCTAACAGGATAAGTCATGCTTTTGTATGTGTCAGACATGACAACTTAAAGCCCATAACAGATATATATACTCAAGCATTTTGCAAGTATATGTGTGGTGTATTGTTTCTGTCTATTTAGTGTATATTTAAATCTTAGTGAATATTAGGATTTAAAATATTTTATCAGGTTCCCAAAAATATGTCTGCTATATTTATATGTTATATATAATTATAGCAAGGTAAAAATCCCATCATTTTATGAGTATATTTCCTCAGTGATTTTATTCCACTATTTATTATTATAATAATATTTCTTTAAATAAATAAAACAAAAGAAAAATGTATGCACAAAATACAAGTTTATAAAAACAAATTAGTGTTTGGATATAAGTACCCATACAAATCACAAAATCACTTCAAGAGCTGCTACTATATCTGATTGCACATTAAATTGCTCCCCAAGATTTCTGAATACATGACAAAACTCCTTCTCTTCAAAAAGGAAATTAAGAGCTTTTTTTCCTTTTCCATAGAAGGCCCCGACACTATCACATCCAGTGAAGTAATGTAGACTGATCAATGCTTAGCTGATATCATATCCATTTCAATCTTCTATCGTTATCCTCAAATTTGTTGCTTTTCTTGTATGGATATTTAAGCGCACAGAATGAGAGATTGCAGAGCGATTCCATTGATGAAGGTGTCAGTATCTCAGCTTACAATTATAATGTTAGCACTGTTACTGGCTGCTCCAGATGCATGTAAAAATATAGTGTGTATCTGCTTCTTCATGTGAAGAGCAGAGTCTTGTCTCTTCTACTGTGGTGACCTTATGATTTGCATGCTTCCCAGGTGAGAATGAATAGCATTTGCTATTGTGTTCCAAGAAAACCTTCACCTCCATTAATTATGATGTTGAAACATTGGACCATGTCTTAAAAGGTATTTTATCAGCGACTCCTTGTTCTCTCCAACTGAGAGAAACTTATTCCACTGCTGGATAAGGGATTGACCATGAATTCGTATTACCTGAGAACCACTAGCTACTCTTTTGACCCGTTCAGGACTTTGGATGGAGATCTGTTGGTACGTGTCAGTCACAAAGTGAATTTCTTGTGAACCATAGTGTTTTTCCCAATTTACAAGATGCTTCAAAATTACAAGAGAGACATTGATAAATGTTCCCTCTCCATGTACATTGTTGACATTAAGTCAATGTAGAAATGCTATGCCATCCATTACATATATGCCAGCTATAATTGGGGTCTTCGATTGGAATTTTTATGGAGACTTTTAAGTGCATGAAGTAAGTTGGTCTCAACTAAAATCCTTGAGAATCTGCAAGTGACAGTGGCAATGAACTGAATAAATGGGACAGTAGCTCTTGTAAGTTTATTTTTCTATATTTGCCGATCACAACCAATATTGCTAGGAAATTTCTGTTAATGTTCAAAGTCATGTCTTTTCCATGTACATTATGTCTGGATATCTTAGACACACTGATGAATGTCTTTAGATGCATTTTTATGTTAGCAAAACAGTTCACTTTTTTCTGTTTGTAGAAGCTCTTCACAAAACTTGGATTCACTTCTCGCATTTGCAGACTGAAGATCAGTTTAAACAAATTGAGTTGCAACAACTCCTGATGCAATATGGATCAACTCATCTTGTTCATAGTCAAATGTGTTTCCCATATTATTCACTGTGTCAATAATCTTCCTAGCATCATCTTTCTCACGTTTCATATGACTTAGTAGGAGATCTGATGGAGTTTCTCTATGCTCTCCTTTGCCAACCATGGCTTCACATTCACGGATGATGGATCCTCTAGCATGATGGGACCATATCCATCTGTTGACTGCAGCCTTGCTAATGCTGAAACCTCTTATATCACCTTTTGATTTAGAGTCTCAGTGAGTAGTTTGCTTCATCGTTTGACAATAACAAAAAAGTGTGGCAAAGGCATTATGACTCCTTTGGACAGTGAAAGCGCCATCTAGACATTGCTTATATATTTCTGGATGAATGAAGAGAATATTACACATTTCCAACTACAGAAAGATCTAGCCAGAGATAAGTTAGTTTGGAACTCAATTTCAAAAAGCCGTTCAACATATGCCAGTATGTAAAACTGGCATTAAAATGATGATGATGTCGAAGTGAACTTCAAGCTTATTTCTTAATCAAAATTATTTGGTAGCCATTAGGCATAGTTAGGATCTCGACCATCACCTCTAGCATAAGTTGAAACCGAATTTAGGATTCAAACCCCAATTCTCGACCACAACTTCAGAAAGGCTTGATTTTGGAGGTTTTCATTCTTATCAATGTAAAATAAATTCCAATATTTACTAATTCCACAAATTAAAAAAGAAAAATTCTTGATGAATTATCCTCACGTCAATTTTATTTTCAATAACTGTGCTCTAAATGTAACAGGACATAATAATAGACAATAATCTGCATTTTTGTTAATCAAATAAACGATGAGACCTCTATTCCGAAACTCCACCAAATGCTACTTTGACAAATAATCAGTATAATTATAGCCATACGCATATGCTAATTCACTCAAAAAAAGTTAGATTTTACTTTTTTCAGACAATTAAATGTAAACAGCCGATAAAATAAAACAAAAACAAAACCCCAATTATTTTAGAATTTAGAGTGAAGAATCAGTTTTGCATAAATTTAACATAAAATGATCATTTACTTTTTTGCATTTTTCTTTAGTATTCATTGTTATTGTTCTATTTTATGTGTTATTGTTTTTTATTTTTAAATTTTGGTAAAACTGTAGACATACACCTGACCCCCCCCCCCTCCTCCCCAGAAAAAATGTGAGATTCTACATTTTTAAGCAATTATATGTAAATAGCCTGAAAAGATTTACGGTAAAAATTAAAACAAAAAATACAACAGCAATATTTTAGAGTGTGGAATTACTTTCACATTTAAATTTAACACAAAATGATCGCACCAGATAGCGTTCTAAGGACATATTAGCCAAGTATTTTTAGGGGGGAGTAGAGGCATAGTCAATTTAATGTTTATTTTCAGTACCCCCCCCCCCATTCAGACACATACATGGGTATGTAAACAGCATGAAAAAATTGCTGATAAAAAAAAATATTTAAGTATGTATATTCTTAGCAGACCCCTCACACTTGATTTCTAAGAACTTAAGAAAATGACCAAGATTAAAAAAATATGTTTACATGTCCTTAAAAACGGAATCTGATCCGGAAGTGGGTGATCATTTTGTTAAATTTTTATTTGAAATTGCTCTCTCATTCTAAAGTCTAAAATAATTTTTTTTTTTTCATTTATTTTTACCGTCAAGTTTTTCAGTCTGTTTACGTGTAACCCCCCCCCCCATGTAGAATCTGATTTTTCTTTTTTTTAACTAGCATAAAGTGTAGGGATGGAATGATGCCAAATAATCAAATATTAGCAAATTCATTCAAAATAGTTACGTTTGATTTTCTAAATGGATCTTTCCTGGAGATCATACGTTGATTGACACACTTGTTAAACGGCATAAAACGTCCGAAGTGCTGTGTAATTTTTCGCGATTATTGTAATTCTTCCAAATTCTTCCATTTATCCACATATTTTAAGAAAGTGGGTGTTTTCACCGAAAATGTTGTTGAGAACGTCTTCAGAATCATCCCAGCCCTTGCTATAATCGGGCTTGAGGTAAACCCTGCCAAGTCTGAGATCGTCAATATCGACTGTTCGACAGAATCATTCTCGGTGGCCGTCTCACAAATCAGCAAAATCTTCGGCTCCCCAATTTTCAAACCGACGGTCCAAGCTGACATCGACAAAAAAATTTCCAACTTGTCTAACATGTCATCCCGACTCTTACTCATTGATAAGCATCCACCACTTTTTCTCTTGCGCAACTGCTTCAGTATTCCAAAATTTTTATTTTCACTCCGTAGTGCGCCATGTTACCAGTTTCCGGTCGACCTGAGCAGGCTGGATTGTGTAATTCGGGACTCAGCAACGGCCATCTGCAACATCAATTTTGATGATGTAGGCTGGCACCAGGCCACTCTTCTTATCTCTATTGGTGGACTTGGTCTTAGATTAACGACCGACGTTGCATTGCCTGCTTACATCTCCTCCTTCTGCGCAAATCAAGATCTCGTTGAGAGTATTCTACATGAAGCATCTGAATCTCCTCTCGACAAACTGATCCATTATCTTTCTACCGACTGGAGGGGAGCTGGTCTAATAGTTCCGGAGCAAACAGGAAGACAGAAGAACTGGGATACGATCAGGATGAAGACCAGTGTCGAATCGCTAAAATCATCTTGCGACCAACACCGTCTGGCTTGCCTTCAAGTGGCAAGTTTGCCACGCAGCGGTGCATGGCTAACGGCCTTCCCATCATCGGCTGTTGGTAACCTGGTTGATGACGATTGCCTGAGATTCGCTGTAGCTCTGTGCACAGGTTCTAAAGTTTTCAGCAGTCATAGATGCCGTTGCACTAGACATCGCTGGCTTCCCATCGATCCTCGAACCGGTTGGCCTTGACAGAGAAGATGGCAAACGATCTGATGGCCTGACGGTGTTTCCCTTTACAAACGGTAAATCACGATATGGGATGTGACTTGTGTTGACACTTTTGTGCCCTCGTCAGTGATAGAATCGGCAACAAACCCTGGACATGCAGCAGCGTCAGCAGGGAGCCGCAAGCGGTCAAGATATCTTGTCGACAGATTTGTATTTCAACCGATCGCTGTTGAGACGAATGGAGGGATTGGCTCTGCCACATGCGACTTCCTCGGCAGCCTTGGTCTATTAATGATGCGCAACACCGAAGACAATCATGAATTTTCTTGGCTTTACGAGTGCCTCTCTATCGTCATTATTCGTGGAAACACCTTTAGTCTGCTCTCGGTCTGCCAAGCCAGCCGGACATTCGAAGAAAACTATGGACTGTGATACAATTATATATAAGGAATCAGGATTTCTCGATATTGAACTAAACAATGTCCAAGTGACGAATAAGGGATTTATTAATTATTTATTGAATTATTAAGCTTATAGTTTACTTTTTCACCCTATGCTTTATTAATTTCACCGAAAATAACACAATTTTTTTTTTTTTCGAGAGAGAAACATGCATATGAAACAATGCGTTTGTTCAATGTTTACATATATCGCGTCGTCTGCGCGAGAGGCCACCATCTTCTTTTTTTATTTTGTCAACACGATTCTGATTGGATGATTATAAATCTTCTATATAAAATTGAATGTCTGTATGTTTGTGTGTGTCTTATAGAAAACAATGTTAGAGAATATAGATACAATATAAAAGTGTATTCTTATGTAAAATTCACAGAGTAAGTTGATGGGCGTATTCCCGAATCTATAAACCCACCCCTTAGGGGTCCATGGGAAGATATCTTCAGGACGGGGGGGGGGGTCCTTTTCAGTTATTTTTCATTCTATTTTATAGTAATTAGAAAATGCTGAGTCATATTTTGCTTTAATTACGTAATACTTTGAGATAACTTTTAATTTTATTTAACGTTTCTTAGCGTCAATTCTATTTACATGGAGGGGGTAAGAAACTATGTGAAGGTCCGCCACTAGCCACCACTGCCCGCCACTCTGTACGTACAAAAATACATGTACATGGACATTTTATAATATCTTATATAAGAAAAGTATTCAGCGTTGTCCGGCAAATTATACCTCAAGTACATAAAACAATTTATGGTTTTTAAGTAAATTTATTTGTTAGAGGATAGCTAAGGAAGAACGATAACTCACATTTAAAAACACAATTTAGGTTTGTTTAAAAAAGGTTAGAGAATATAGATAAGCTATAAAAGTGTATTCTTATGTAAAATTCACAGAGTAAGATTATTTATCTTCATCATATTCTGAAATAGGGGGGGAAGAACATAGGTATAGACTGGGCTATTTGTTCTACTCGGCATTGTTCGAGATCAATAATCATTATTAACATTATTTTTCTTAATACTTTGATTTTTATCGATACTTTTGGCAGTTCTGTGAAGACCTCCTTACTAACATTACAGTATTAAAAGATAAAGGGAGAAAGATAAAGAGACGGTTAGGGGGGGAGAGAGGAGGGGGATAGAAGTTTTAACATCAAAATGTTGCACATATTATTTAACTTCTATTTATTTTATGTCCCGAAGCAATAAATGTAAGATTACACTATTACATTTAAAGCAGATGGCCCCGGGGGAAAATGAATTACATTATTATTAGTTTTTAACATATTTAAACAAGAGAAGAATCATATGGGAAAAAGGGAAATAGAGGGTTAAAGGAGGGAGGGAAATAATGGGGACCAGGGAAAGAGAGACGGCTAGAGAAAGAAGAGAGATTAAAGTTTTTATATAAAGATGTTAAACACACTCTTTAATTTCTACTACTTTGTTTTTTTATCGCCTTGGGCAACGCCGGGTAGCCCTGCTAGTAGTAAATAAAAGAAGTGATTTCATTGGCTAAACGTATCTTTCGGAGCTAGGCATTTTTTTGCGTAAATTAGAGAATTAAAATATAATTAATTAATTAACCCGACAGAACTATGCTCGTGAAAAGTGGCCGAACACTTTCTGTGATTTTATCTAAATCGCTATGAATTTAATATTGAATGCCCTTTCCTAGCCGACGAAAGTAAGCGTTTTTGGGAGTGAGAAGCCTGCCTAAAGGGACTGGAAAAATGACTGACTTATACTTTTCAAAAATAGCATCAGCATATTTGACATTTTTTCGCTCAGTGGATTTTTCTTGAGAAAATAAAAAATATTTGATTTAAATATAGAAAGTTATAAATTCTAATACAATGGACCATCTAATTGATAATATGGGACTGAAAAAATGAGTTACAATTATAAACATCAAATAAAACAAAAGTTTAAAAGAAAAAAAAACAAAATAAACATTAAGAAGTAAAAGTTTGGCATGTAAATGACACTAACAATAATCAATCAGGGAGTTTTAATTAACTTTTAATCAATCAACTGTAATGATAAATAAACACAAATTATAATTGTTTAATGATTAAATTTAAGTTTTGCCAGAGATCAAAATAACCAATCTACATAGGTAAAAGTAAAATATTTCATCTAATTTGACAGTTCATCTAATTAGTCACTAATTACAGTACCATTTTACTATATCTTTTTAAAAAAATTACTTTTACCTAATTTTATCGACTTTTGATAGTGAAAAAAATTTAATTCTTTTTTAATAATTTACTTTTATATTTTGTCTTTTTACTTTTGCCTCTTGAAATGTTGAATTGTACTGTATCATCAAAAAGCTGTGATAGTCATAAAAAGTGCAGTTATAAGATGCACTGCTTTTGATTGATTTTACTGCATTATTTTATCACTAAATTTAAAAAAGATTAATTTGAGTTAAAATTGTTAAATATCTTTTAACATAAATTAATAAATTATTATTATTGATAAATTTTAAATAAATTAACAAAATAACAAATTTTATTTATAAATAAAAATAAAAATAACAAATTTTATTTTACCACCACCAAGTAAAAAATTAAGTATACAGTAGTCAACTCTCCGTATAAGTCAGTCATTTTTAAGTTATATTTTTTTAACAATTAACTTATAATTATTTATTTTTAATTTTATAATCTAATTTTATTTTCCAAATTTAGACTTTAGCTGCAATATTTAGAGAAGTTTTAAGAAATTTTATTGTCCTTTACTTTACTTTTCCAGGTGTAAAAAACTGTCCTTTACTTTTCTAGGTTTATTAATTTAAGAATATTTCTTTACATGCGTCTGCATTTTTTCCTGTAATCCACTTTTTTTACAGGCATTGCAAGAATATTAAAAATAATTATCAACACATAAGTTAAAATATAGGAGAAATAAGTCCACTCAAGTGACTATATTACTATAGTATTTCAATTTTGTGGTGTAATTTGAGGGGGGGGGGGGGTATTTTTTCCTGCACTAAAATGAAGTGTGGAAACAATATTTGTATTTTTTTTGTATATTCTGTTGACCATACTACTGTGAGGGGGTGTTGCCAGTCGGTTAGGGTTAGTGGGAAGTCATTTTTTAACTGCATTTAATGAATGAAACATAAATAGCAACTCATGGATCGCCTATTTCTGATTTTTTATTGTCTCCAAAGGAGTAGATAGCGACAAAATCTTACATTGAAATAAAAAATAACTTTAAAACACTTTCAGAAGTTTTAAACTATGCAGGTCAGTAGAAAAGTAAATAAATACCCGGAAATGAGGGAATCATGTTACATTAAATTTATATGAAACTGATTCTTCTCTCTAAATTCTAATGATGGTAGTTCTTTTTTCTTGCTATGTTTTTTTCGAGTGTTCACACGTAATCACCTATAGAAAGTAGAATCTTACTTTGGGGGAGGGGGCGAAGTGTGTTAATCTACAACAATACTGTAATAATCGAATTTTAAAGCAGACGTTTTAAAAAAAGAAAAAAAAAACAAATAACGTTATTGTTTGATTTGAAAACAAAAAATGTGAAAAGGATCAAAGGAAATAAATTGAAATAATTTATCTCTCTTTTTTTTTTTTTACCTCGTCTCATATTCTGAGTAGAATTTGTTTAAAAAAGACTTGACTTATGTATAACTTTTTTAATGTTTGTTTTCCTTTTACCCAATATTAAAACAATGAGTAAAACTTTTTTGAAGCAGCAACCACACTAATCTTAGCCACAAGCTGCCACTGATCGTAATGTAGTAATGGAATGAATTAGGAATGAAAGAATACTATTCTGTTATTCGTTTATTTACAGCCAATTTTTTTTTATTGTTCTTATATAGAAATCAAATTATCACCCTACGATATTTTACAAAAATTCTATCTTTTTAAAAATATTTTTCAATGTGGTTTTCATTATTGAATTCCTCCTGCATGTTTCTATCATTTAAGTTTAAAGAAAATACAGTTTTCTTTTCAAATGAAAAAAAGATAAATTGATTTGAACATGATCCGAAGCATTAGTGAATTTTCTTTTCATAACATTTTACCTTACATCTTTTTTAGTACAAACTTTTGTAGAATATAACCAACACCATGAGATTCCTCATGCATTTTTCTATCTTTAAAGTTCAAATAAAGTATAGTTTGCTGTTAAAATAAAGACACAATTTTGAATTAAAGCTGATTGGGTCATTAATAACATGGATTTTCATGACATTTTACCGTGTATCTTTTTTACTACAAATTTTTGTAGAATGCGACCAACACCATTAGATTCCTCATACATTTTTCTATCATATAAGATAAATAAAAATAAAAAATGTCAAAAATTAAGTTGAACCTGATCGGGTGTGTTACTCTCCTTTTTTGGTCCTCACATATTTTAATGTATCTTTTTTTCTACTGGACCAAATTTCAATATTTTTATGTCAAAATGTAGCTTTCATGGGGGCCTACAAGGTGCCTCCCAAAAACAAATCAAATTTAATTCAAAACTGAATTAGTGACAAAGCTTTGAAGGTGCCATGAGTGACCGAAATGGAACTTTAAGAATATTATGCACCTACTGTCGTAGGTGTATGATTAATTAATGAAGTTTTTTTTTAATCTAGAAAAATATTTTCCATAAGATGGCTGAAAAATATCAATAAATTTTTTGTCAATAATAAATTTATTCAGTGTCAGATATCCAATCACTGTTCTAAAAGTTCACACAAAAACCCCCTCAGTGTTAAGAAAAAAAAATATTCGGTAGGTCTTTGGGGTAGAATTATTTTGGTAAAATTCTCCAGTGGCAGATCAAACGCATCTGAATCAAAGAGTTTGGGTTTAGCTTATTTGCATTTGTTATACTGTAAATTAATCATTATGGGGTTTTGACACTGTTTTCTTGCACTGTCATCACCTATTTGGTTATGTGAATTGATCATGTTCAACACAATACATAACTCAAAGTCAAATTCAATTGTGTTTGTTATCTAGTAAATATATCAACCGCATATGTTGTTCTTGACCCATCACTAAAATCAAAACAGTAAAATTTTAAATTTTCAAATAAGAAAATTTATATTCAAGTAAAAATTGAGAAAATATTTAGCTGCATTTCATCTGATTGTTAATGTTTTTGAAAATATCAAATCTTCATCACATTCTCTTTAAATAATTTAATTTTGTAAAACAAATACTTTTTTATAATAATGTAAAAATGATAGTGTGTTGTATGTCTATAAATTGAGATCGATGCTCTATTGCTCATGTTCTCTCTTTTGGATAAAGATGGCCACGTAGATAATCCAGAATCAAATGCATCATACAGATTATAAGTTAGTAAATATGGCAACTCAAATACCTACACTTTTTTTGAATAGAATTATTTTATCATGAAAATATTGCTAACGTTTTTATCTCTTCTATCTTACCTATATCACATCATAAATTCTTGTATGGATTTTAGATTGTATATTTTGGTTTGTGTAGCGAAAAGGCATTAACAATCAGATATTTGTTACTTGTCAAGAGATTTCTTTTGGTACTTTTCCAATTCTATTTGAAGAAAACAGAATTGTAAGATCATTTCAATCGCTACAGCACAGAAAGCAGCTATGCTCTAACAGAGTAACTATCAAAATTGTACATGCATAACTCTTGGCATTTTATAGCAAATTTTATATATACTAGTATACTAGGGCTGTCAAAAATGAAGGCATGTTTTTGTTATTGCTATCTTCTATCTATGTTCCAAATTTCATAAAAATATAGCCAGTTTTTTTAATCAACAGCTACATTTATTTTCCAAAGGCTTAAAAAATAAATCAAACATAACTCATTAGACTCTCTTTCATTCTTACTATTTGTGTTCCAAATTTCATAAAAATCTTGTTTTTTAGCAGCAGTAGTAGTATTAGCAGTAGTTGACACCTATCCATGACCCACTCATGCCAAATTTGCAATTCTGTCGAGTACATTTTCAAGGAAAAAGGTAACAGACGTTCAAATGAGGGTTTGTGCCTTTTTATATTCATCCCTTTAAAATACTCGAGTCTCTTGAAAATTTAGGAATCTTTGTTAATTGGCGTCTGAATTTTGAGGAGTAGGGTCAATATGGTGAGATTTTAATATTTCGTTTTTATGCTTAATCAAAAATACTTAATCAAAAATGAGATGAAGTTATTGTTGTTTGAATATTTTTGTCTGCGCTGAATGTCAGCGAGTAGCGACGAAAACTTTTCTCTTTCTCTTTCTTTTTCCTTGACCCGTTTTATTCAAATAATTAGAAAAATGTTGACACTCTTCCCCATCTCCTAGGTCTTTCCTCTACTTTTATCACCCCCCTTACCTTATGTTTATGTTTTCAATTGTAACTCATTCCTGATAAAGTCTTTAAAATAATAAAGATGAAATATTAAAATCTAACTATATGACACCTAAATTAATTTAATTGTATTGTGTTGGGCGATCCTGAAACTTAGAGTAGAGGAATGGCTCATCTGGCTAATATAATGTATGTTTACCAATGCTCGGAGCAGTCTACATGTGGATGACTCATACATAGATGGCTCAGCCCCCCTGCTATTTCATTTTTTTTCTTGAAGCTTTTTTCAGAGAGTTCTGTACAATATAGTCGTTTTCAAGTCCAATGTTAACAAATTCTTGTCGCGCTGTCCTCATGAATAATCAAATTCTGCCCAGTTTCACCCTTTGTCTCCAATCCTCTCAAGGTGTTGTCTCATCGTCTACCGATAAAGTCATTAACCCTTATCCTCGAGTGACTTTTGAGCCTTGATAAGCTGTGACTCATTAGTACAAAGCAATGATCAGATAGATATGCAATGTCGTGTAGGCCCGGCATATCAGCTCTTGAGGTGGAAGGCCAGAGGAAAGTAGAACGACTCAAGAAAAGTTGGATACAAACTATCAACAATGATCTTCAACAATGGAATTTGAACGGAATCAATCGTCAAGACTGCCAAGCTGGAGACTTGGATTGCAGGTTGTCAGAAAACGTCAAACCCATGACAAGGACAATAAGACAATAACACAAATATGTATGTATGTATGTATGTATGTATGTATGTATGTATGTATGTATGTATGTATGTATGTATGTATGTATGAAGTAAAAAAAAAAAGGGAAAAAAAGAAGCAAGCTGTTACTCTGTTTGGAAACAGCTCCTCAAAATAAACTCAACCCAAGTGATCCTTATGTTTATTGTAAGGTTGAGTGTCTACTACTACTACTACTACTACTTACTTGTACTTGAAACAGCATTCACCTCCTGGGGTGGGTTGAGCCGGTTCCATCCATCCTTGCCACTGCATCCCTCACAAAGGCTGACCAAGCTTGCTGATTTGAAGTCAACAGTTGGGTGATCTCTAGCCACTCACTTTTCCAACGGCGAACTCTGTAGATTCGGGGGCCAGGTTGGGTTCTATATCAGCTTTAACTGTCATCAGCCAGGTTTTTCTTTGTCCACCACATCACTTTTTCCAACGTTGTAGGGAGCTGGGGCAATTGCTTCAGAGATCAATTCTATTGGTTGAAAGCAAAGGGTAAACATTTCTATGAGGATGATTTGTCAGAGGGAGTTAATTTTGCAGGAGAAACATACTGTGTTGTTTGAGAGAAAGTGCTGTCATTGGACATGGAAGATGCGACACAGGCAGTGGTGATCAAAAGTTTCCAATCGCTTAACATCTTCCACTTTCATTGGTTATGAATCACTGCCATAAAGGAGGATTGTTTGCACCAGCGCTTGGTAGATCCTTATTTTGGTGCTGCACCTTATCTCATATCTTGGACCAGAACCAGGAATTGAGTCGGCAGAAGGCATGATGTACAAGGTCAATTCGCACTTTGATGTCAGCTCCACCTTGACTCGTGGCTGTGATGTTACGCCCAAATATTTGAAACTCTCAACCTCTTCAAAAATATCACCATTGAGGACGATGGGTGTTTGGAGCGAAGCCGGCAGCGAGTATTTTTGTCTTTGAGGCATTTATTTTCATCCCAATCTGCGATGCAACATGCTGAAGTTCATTAATAGCAGACTGGACATCAGTATATGTTTCACAGAGTAGCGCAATATCATCTGTCTAACTTAAGTACTTGACGGCAAAGTTGCATTCAACAGTGACACTGGGTAAAAACTCTTTTAAGGCATTCGAAGTGACCCATTTGTAAGGGTGTCGCATGTGGATAAATATTTTGGCTTCATACTGATTTGTACCAATTATTAAAATTGATTTTAACCTGGTTTTAAATGATTAAAAGTTTTGTTTTTTTACTATTATGATTTAAGGAAAAACCTGTTAAATTTTAGTTAGAGCATATATGAAATTGAAGCTTTTCATCGGAAACAAGCTCTGGGGTGCACATAGTTACTATGACAAATTGATTGTTTGAGATCACAGGGAGTTGTCTGTAAATGAGCAATATTCCAAGTATTTTATTGCGTAATTCATTTGAAAATTGTCACTAAATTGCATCTTTGTTGTAAAAACTGAGAAAATTCACATTTCTCCAACTGGTGAACGATAAAAGGACATTTTTACTATTGAATCATCATCTAAATTATTTATTCAGATTTTGGTTGTGCAATCCTGTTTTATTATTTTTATTATTTTAGTATTCTTCTTGTAACTACACTAGTTTTGATATGAGAGTAAATCTAAAATTGAATTTTAAAAATTTTGTTTTTAATGCAGCTTTTTAAAATATTTAGTTTTTTTAGTAAGTTGTTTTCTTCCATATTTGGTCAACTCAAGAACTATTTCAAGGCACTGAGTTGAGGAGAGTTCGTACATAATGTATAAAAAAACGAATAAAAAAAAAAAACTTAAATATTAGAAAGACAGCTGTACCAACAACAACAATGTTAGAGTTGTTTCTTTTCTCATTTTTCCCTTCTCATGAATGGAAATATGTTTACACAAAGTTATTATGAAGAGAACTTTCACAGACAACTGGTTTTCTTTGTTGATATGCGTACAACTTGTGGCAAGTATGTGTCATGAATACCTAACTGGCTTGCTGTAGACGTTGTCGTTTTTATTTAATGATTGGTCTGCATTTCTCACCTGAAAAAGCTTGTCTAATAATTGTTTGTTGTGGAAAGCATAAAAAGAAAAATGAATTTCATTTTCACTGCAGATTAATCATTTCATTTTGTGTTGTCTTCTTATTCTAATGGCAATTAACCTGTAAAAAGTTTAGCAATAACCCTTGCTGCTATTTCCATCATTTCTGGGTCATCATTCTTAATGTCGATCTCAAAACATCTATTCAAAACTATCAGACATTAACATGTATTATTACAAAAATGTAATTCAAAATGTTTTTAATTCTTTCTATGTGTGGAGTGGATAAGATGGGCATGTTCAATGTGACTTCTGGTCAGGACTGTGTATTTCCTTATCACAGAATAGTACAAAATGTCAATTACTCTTGCAATAAAACATATTCTTATAAACTGCAACAACCATTAGCAAACTCTTCAAAACATTATCTACAAAAGACTGACCCAAATAATACCTTAAATTTGCAGACAAAAATTCAAAACTATAAAAACAAAAGCATGACTAATATCAAAAAGAATTCCACATTAAAAATAAAAAAAACTTTTACAAAAGGAAACATCATAAATCTTCTTGCAACCTTCTTGCAATCTTGATTAAACCGTGATGGATGGGCCCTAAAACCAAACATTCAATTTGTCATTTTATCATTCCTGAAAATGACATTTTTTTTTCCTCTGGCTTTTTTATTGCAAAGTGGTTTGAAATACAAATGGGAGATTACATCGATTGAATATTGCTGTTCGTTTATTATAAAAAATTTAAAAAACTGATACAAAGACTGTTTGGGGAAAATAAGTTGATTTTATTTTCCACTTCCTATTGAGGCCGTCTATTCGGCTGATCCCCTTCTCAGCAGGTGTGTTTCAGGAGCGTTAGATTTGTACAATCGATTTTATTGGTTGTATGGTGGAAAGATGGTCTTTAAAAAAAAGTTTTCACATGCATGCCTGTGGGCTGTTTCTAGTTTTGCCTCGTTTCACTTAAATCACTTGAATACTTTAGTTTTACATGCTGTAACATATTAATATGTGTTCAAGCTTTATTCCAGTCTGGTACAAGGCCACCAGCTTGGGGCACTGACACAGATCAGAGTATAAATTTTAAGTAGTTTGAAATTTGATACAAATAATACAAGTATTTTATTAATGTGAACTTTTTAAATTAATTTTAATTATTAAATTTAAACGTTTATAACTATGAAAGAGGAAAAAAAGAAAGTTAAATAAATAGCTAAATGTACCCGGCATGACCTGGGAATAATTTTCTTTCACAAAAATCCTATAGTTCGAAGCTGTAATATGAAATAAGTAAATAAAAATTAAAAAGTAATATAAATGGAAGCGACTGGTAACAAAAAATTAGGCAAATCTGCTAATTTATACAGCAAGAATGTAAAAGAAAGTCTTCAGAGTAGCCAATCAAAACGCCAGAAAAGAAAGTATACGTGAAGGGAGCATTCTGTTTATAGGTGGAAAATGTAGAGTAGCTAACATACAATAGCAAGATCGTAATCTGAAATAATAATGGTGCCATGAAAATGTATGTGTCCTATGAAGAAGTCTTTTAGGTGAACATGGGTGGCAGTGGTAGTAGATCTGAGTATGAGAGTGAAAATTCCTCCAAACTTCCTGTATGGATGACTAACATAGGAGAAAATATCGAGTTGGATAAAATAGAAAAATTACTAAAAACGAACCAATGCATATTTCTGGAAAATATGCATTAAGAGTTGGAATAAATCAATGCAAAAGCAGATTTGCGTATGCAGTTTTTGGATAGAAAGTTATACTGGTCAGTAAAATAGGGGAGAAAAGCACATTACTTTTTTATAAAGATGTGCAGTGTATGGACAGGCTGTGCTGCTTAATTTTGTTGATTCTATGAGAACCTGTGCTTGAATGTGATACAAAATGTAATAAAGGATTTTGCTTTGTTTGAATCTCCATGATTTCCCATTTAATCTTTTATTTTTAAATTCTACTGATTGTATCAGTTTAAAGGAATCAAATGCAAACTCACTGGCTGAATTGTTATGTGACAAGTGTTATTGACAGTTTGGCTCTTTTATTTTTCTTGTTTAATGTCTATACTTTTACGACTTTCTGTAGCTTTTATTGAGTCATTTGATTATTTATTGGCTGATTATTTGCTTATACCATGTTGACAAACTGAACAAGTCATTAAAACATAGACATCCAACAGGATTGATAACCTATTTTAATTCATGCAATATAATTTACATGAATTAAAACAAGAATAGATCTATTCTTCAGATCTGTCGATTTAATCTGCACATTTAACAATAAAAATGCTACTTTAAATATAAGTGTGCAGAGTAACGATAATGCCATTTCAAATTTAAGTGTGCAGACTAACGATAATGCCATTTCAAATTTAAGTGTGCAGACTAACGATAATGCCATTTCAAATTTAAGTGTGCAGACTAACGATAATGCCATTTCAAATTTAAGTGTGCAGACAAACGATAATTCCATTTCAAATTTAAATGTGCAGACTAACGATAATGCCATTTCAAATTTAAGTGTGCAGACTAACGATACTGCCATTTCAAATTTAAGTGTGCAGAGTAACGATAATGCCATTTCAAATTTAAGTGTGCAGACTAACGATAATGCCATTTCAAATTTAAGTGTGCAGACTAACGATAATGCCATTTCAAATTTAAGTGTGCAGACAAACGATAATTCCATTTCAAATTTAAGTGTGCAGAGTAACGATAATGCCATTTCAAATTTAAGTGTGCAGACTAACGATAATGCCATTTCAAATTTAAGTGTGCAGACTAACGATAATGCCATTTCAAATTTAAGTGTGCAGACTAACGATACTGCCATTTCAAATTTAAGTGTGCAGACTAACGATGATGCCATTTCAAATTTAAGTGTGCAGACTAACGATACTGCCATTTCAAATTTAAGTGTGCAGACTAACGATAAT
This sequence comes from Sepiola atlantica, assembly GCA_963556195.1. NCBI lineage: Eukaryota > Metazoa > Mollusca > Cephalopoda > Sepiida > Sepiolidae > Sepiola > Sepiola atlantica. The sequence continues at coordinate 134,321,626 of OY744520.1, read as the reverse complement.
GCCATTTCAAATTTAAGTGTGCAGACTAACGATAATGCCATTTCAAATTTAAGTGTGCAGAGTAACGATAATGCCATTTCAAATTTAAGTGTGCAGACTAACGATAATGCCATTTCAAATTTAAGTGTGCAGACTAACGATAATGCCATTTCAAATTTAAGTGTGCAGACTAACGATAATGCCATTTCAAATTCAAGTGTGCAGACAAACGATAATGCCATTTCAAATTTAAGTGTGCAGACTAACGATAATGCCATTTCAAATTTAAGTGTGCAGACTAACGATACTGCCATTTCAAATTTAAGTGTGCAGACAAACGATAATGCCATTTCAAATTTAAGTGTGCAGACTAACGATGATGCCATTTCAAATTTAAGTGTGCAGACTAACGATGATGCCATTTCAAATTTAAGTGTGCAGACTAACGATGATGCCATTTCAAATTTAAGTGTGCAGACTAACGATAATGCCATTTCAAATTTAAGTGTGCAGACTAACGATACTGCCATTTCAAATTTAAGTGTGCAGACTACCGATGATGCCATTTCAAATTTAAGTGTGCAGACAAACGATAATGCCATTTCGAATTTAAGTGTGCAGACTAACGATGATGCCATTTCAAATTTAAGTGTGCAGACTAACGATAATGCCATTTCAAATTTAAGTGTGCAGACTAACGATGATGCCATTTCAAATTTAAGTGTGCAGACTAACGATAATGCCATTTCGAATTTAAGTGTGCAGACTAACGATGATGCCATTTCAAATTTAAGTGTGCAGACAAACGATAATGCCATTTCAAATTTAAGTGTGCAGACTAACGATGATGCCATTTCAAATTTAAGTGTGCAGACTAACGATAATGCCATTTAAAATTTAAGTGTGCAGACTAACGATGATGCCATTTCAAATTTAAGTGTGCGGACAAACGATACTGCCATTTCAAATTTAAGTGTGCAGAGTAACGATAATGCCATTTCAAATTTAAGTGTGCAGACTAACGATAATGCCATTTCAAATTTAAGTGTGCAGACTAACGATAATGCCATTTCAAATTTAAGTGTGCAGACAAACGATAATTCCATTTCAAATTTAAGTGTGCAGAGTAACGATAATGCCATTTCAAATTTAAGTGTGCAGACTAACGATAATGCCATTTCAAATTTAAGTGTGCAGACAAACGATAATTCCATTTCAAATTTAAGTGTGCAGACTAACGATAATGCCATTTCAAATTTTAGTGTGCAGACTAACGATACTGCCATTTCAAATTTAAGTGTGCAGAGTAACGATAATGCCATTTCAAATTCAAGTGTGCAGACTAACGATAATGCCATTTCAAATTTAAGTGTGCAGACTAACGATAATGCCATTTAAAATTTAAGTGTGCAGACTAACGATAATGCCATTTCAAATTTAAGTGTGCAGACAAACGATACTGCCATTTCAAATTTAAGTGTGCAGACTAACGATGATGCCATTTCAAATTTAAGTGTGCAGACTAACGATAATGCCATTTCAAATTTAAGTGTGCAGACTAACGATGATGCCATTTCAAATTTAAGTGTGCAGACTAACGATAATGCCATTTAAAATTTAAGTGTGCAGACTAACGATAATGCCATTTCAAATTTAAGTGTGCAGACTAACGATGATGCCATTTCAAATTTAAGTGTGCAGACTAACGATAATGCCATTTCAAATTTAAGTGTGCAGACTAACGATGATGCCATTTCAAATTTAAGTGTGCAGACTAACGATGATGCCATTTCAAATTTAAGTGTGCAGACTAACGATAATGCCATTTCAAATTTAAGTGTGCAGACTAACGATGATGCCATTTCAAATTTAAGTGTGCAGACTAACGATAATGCCATTTCAAATGTAAGTGTGCAGACTAACGATAATGCCATTTCAAATTTAAGTGTGCAGACTAACGATGATGCCATTTCAAATTTAAGTGTTCAGACTAACGATAATGCCATTTCAAATTTAAGTGTGCAGACTAACGATGATGCTATTTCAAATTTAAGTGTGCAGACTAACGATAATGCCATTTCAAATTTAAGTGTGCAGACTAACGATAATGCCATTTCAAATTTAAGTGTGCAGAGTAACGATAATGCCATTTCAAATTTAAGTGTGCAGACTAACGATAATGCCATTTCAAATTTAAGTGTACAGACTAACGATGATGCCATTTCAAATTTAAGTGTGCAGACAAACGATACTGCCATTTCAAATTTAAGTGTGCAGACTAACGATGATGCCATTTCAAATTTAAGTGTGCAGACTAACGATAATGCCATTTCAAATTTAAGTGTGCAGACTAACGATGATGCCATTTCAAATTTAAGTGTGCAGAGTAACGATAATGCCATTTCAAATTTAAGTGTGCAGACTAACGATAATGCCATTTCAAATTTAAGTGTGCAGACTAACGATAATGCCATTTCAAATTTAAGTGTGCAGACAAACGATAATGCCATTTCAAATTTAAGTGTGCAGACTAACGATGATGCCATTTCAAATTTAAGTGTGCAGACTAACGATAATGCCATTTCAAATTTAAGTGTGCAGACTAACGATGATGCCATTTCAAATTTAAGTGTGCAGACAAACGATAATGCCATTTCAAATTTAAGTGTGCAGACTAACGATGATGCCATTTCAAATTTAAGTGTGCAGACTAACGATAATGCCATTTCAAATTTAAGTGTGCAGACTAACGATAATGCCATTTCAAATTTAAGTGTGCAGACTAACGATAATGCCATTTCAAATTTAAGCTTGTCTGAACGTCGTAGTCAGCTTCCTGTTTGGGATTTCGATCTTACTCATTCATTTAATCCACTGGAGGTAGAGACTGCATTCTATAAAATTCAGATATCTCATATCACTGATTTATTTTTTATTTAAGTCTCTTCTACAGGAATTGAATTCACAACCTCTTAGTAGAATTAATTCTTGAATATTTCTAATCCCCACTGGCCTAAAAACATGATCGTGTCAACAACAAGGACACTGCATAAAACTGCATAATGTGTAAATAAAACAATATTTCTTCTCGCGACTATCCGATTCTATGCTTGTGAACTTAGTTTCTAGTGCCCACAATCTTTATTCATTTATTTCTCGTGTTTGTAAATCGTAAATAACATTTTCTATGTTAATTTATTTTTTTATTTTCTTGCTCAGTTTATAAAGTATATGTACTGTTGTTCATTACTTCCTACTTCCAATCTCTCAAGAAGAGAGTGAACACTAATGAGAAGTTTGCTTTCTCGTATGTAGTAATGAATCTCAGCTCATTTTACTACATAAAATTATATTTTGTAAATAGGATTTTAAGGAGTTTGCATTTTTTATTTCAATAAATAATTGATTAATAATAAATTAAAAAAATAATTTGCAAGTCATGTAGTTGTGAGAAACACATGAGAAGTTGTCACACAATTGTATTAATTTAGAGATTACAGACTTTCTGGTTTCATTATCATTTGGATGTGAGTTAATCAAGCATACTGACAATGTAAGCCTATTTGTCAGTACAGTTGTATAGCTGAAAGCATGTATGTATATCATTAAGAAATGGATATTTCTGCTATAGAAAATGGAATTATACTGTTGAATGGCATAAGAAGCTTACATGAATATGTGGGTCATCATTTTGATAACAGTACATATATATCAGTTGAAAATACACTCAATCTTAGGAGGATGTTATTAGTCGGCTTATCTTATTTAGCCATTGTTTTTCATTTTTCTGAGTCATTTCAACAAATAATAGATTTTATTTGTATTTTGATGTTAAATGTGTTAATTCTTAGATATTAATTATAATATAAATATTTTTATTTACAATAATTTTCTGTACATATCCATTCGTAAATCAATAATCTGTTGAATATCCCTGAAATATATCTGAAAATATTTATTACATGAAAATACAAAATGTGGTACAAGGCCAAAAGGGGAGATATATATTTACTTGAAAATAGATGATGCTAAACGATTAACGGTAGCTTCATGACGTCATTCATCTCTCTTTTGCTTTCTGACCCCTTTCTCTCTCTCTTCCCAACCTCTCTTTGCCTTCCTACCCCTTTCTCTCTCTCCCCAACCCCTCTTTGCCTTCCTGCCCCCTCTTCTCTTTCTCGCTTTCCTCTTTTCCCTTTCTTTCTCTCTTCCTCTCTGAAATAATTTCCAACGCTATTGATAATGTTTATCCATTTATTTATTTTTTTATCTTCGCTTATGCTTGAATTCATGTTTTGAAACATGATGTAAATCATAAATCTATGACGTCACAGCAAAAGTATCATTATTTTGTAATGGGAATATTTTAAGATCTATTTATAAGAAAGTGCAAATAGCTCAGTTGGTAGAACGTCAGACTGAATTTATTTTTATTTAATGTCTTGAATTAAAGTTTTAAATGCAGAAACCAAGTATTATGGTTAATTTATGCTCCTAAAAAAAATGTTTTTCTGTTTTGTAAATCGCATCGCATATTTTGAAACTGTCACATCACCCAAAATTATGTGTGATCAATCAAAATTTGAATGTGTTAAAAAATGAAATCATACACATTTTAATTCTCACTGAGCACTTTAATCTATAAAATGTAATATTAGCCTAGCAAAATATCCTCCCTACGGTCGCATAGTTTTTCTAGGCTACCACGTCAGCCCCAAAACCCTTGTAAGAGTTTGTGATATATTTCCATTCTATTCTGGCGCCAAATCAGACCCCACGATACTATTATGTAACCATTGTTCAAACTCAACCATACTTATTTAACTACTCTGGTTAATATACTTTCAGAACGTATCTGGTTATGAGGGGATCTATCTCCAAACCCTTTGTGATATATCTCCATTCTATGAACGTCTTGCACAAACAATATTATTATGCAACCTTTAAAAAACACTAAAAAAATAAGTAATTATTTTATCTATAACATGTTTTAATGTATTTTTCACCAGAAAAAGAATTAGTTACTCCTAAAATAAACACGAAATTGATCTCTAAGAAATTAATGAAATGGCCAAGATTTAAAAGAAAATTTTTACATCTGGTCTGTATTTTCGAAGAACAGTTATACGATCATTCATTTGTAACTGGAAGAAGTGAAAAAAAAACGATTTCTTTATCTATTTAAAATTTGATAGGATTTTATCACTTGCCCTATAGCTCAGACGATAGAGCGCCCGGCTGTTAACGTCGCGGTTGCGAGTTCGAATCGTGGCATGGCCGCCGAAATTGTTTATTGTTTAATTCTGACTGAAATTACGTTTACAAAAATTCTCCCAGACAGAGAAGGTGCTCGTTATATTATAAGTGGACTAGCCAAAATACACTCCCTAACGGTCGTCTATTTTTGCTAGGCTGCCGCGTTCTTGGGTTGTTAGACAAAAGAAATGAAAAAAATTTGTCTCAGAATACTTTTTTTGTTTAAAAAGGAAAAAAAATTTTTTTTTTTTTTATTAGGCGGAAAAAAAAAAATTTTTTTTTTTCGCGGGAAATTTTTTTTTTTTTTCGCGCCAAAAAAAAAAATGAAAAAAAAATAAATTGAAGGTGGGGAACTTTCTCCCCCCCCCCCCCTCTAAAACAATCGAGAGCGAACGCAGACCCCAATGTATTTCCAATGAACAGTTATACGATCATTCATTTGTAACTGGAAAAAATTTTGTTTTTTTGGGCGGGAAATTTTTTTTTTTCGCGCCAAAATTTGTTTTTTTCGCGCCAATGGAGATTCAGTCATATTTCTTGGGTGGGTAGACATCGATTTTCTTTGTTTTTAACCAAGAATATTTTTAGGTTAAAAAAAAATAAAACATTTTTAAAACATTTTTTTACCCACTCCCTCCAACAGTTTTTTTCACCTTCCCCCATGAATACTAATATTTTCAGTTTTAAAAAAAGTTCGGCCCCCCCAAATTTATTTGTTGCCCTTCTCCGTAATAGTAATATTTTCAGTAAGGAAAAGAGAAAAAAAAAAGAAAAAATCCCCCCGGAAAAAGGAAAAAACATTTTTTTACCCCATGCATAGTTAAAATAATGTAACCAAATTAGTAGGCGCCTCGGTCATATCAAAGAACTAATGTTTAAATATGCTATTGAAGGCGCCTACGTCATATCAAAGAACCAGTTTTGTTATTTTTCCAAAACGGTTACCCATTTAGTAATGGCCGAGATATTTGTTGCTTAACTTCCTATTTACAATAAAACACCTTTGCTTATAAACGTGATGAATGTAAAGACTGATAATGTGAAAAGATCCTCTCAAAATGACGTCACTGACCGGAAGGATGAATCAGCAATTTAGTTTTCCAAAATAGTCATCGATTTACTAATGGCTCGGATATGCCTTGTTTACTTGTAATTTATAGTAGAAAACATTCTCTTAACAACGTAATGTAAATAATGAATGAAAACTAAAAAAAAATCCTCTCACAATGACGTCACTAAAGAGGGGAGGAGAAGCCTGGGAGGGTGGACCTCCTAGAAATGCACAGGACAGACCCGTAGACCGGCGTAAATGAAGACCCGAAGGCCAAGGCAATAACAGTGAAGACCCGAAAGCCAAGACAATACCAGTCTATGTGGTTCAGTATCCATCGGAACAGATACTACACTTTGATCTTAGCCAAAAGGCCGAGAAAGACTTGAAATTTTAACAATAATCGCCATTGCAAGTATTGTTGAGAAAACACGCTTGTTGATGAAGAAAATGGCTTTAATTAATTGTATGAATAATTTTTATTAATATCACCTTATCGGAACGTATTGTAAATACATATGGAAACTTGATAATAGCAGTTATAAGTGTATATTTGTAAATCTGAATTTAATTGAAGGTTAAAAGTAATGTATTATGTAAATGAGGAAGCCCGTCTACTGTCTAAACGACATTTATTAAGGGTATAAAAGGCCGTTGAAATCTATTAATTTTAGTATGATTCTTGCCACGTTTTCACTTCTAATCGCTTCCTCGTCTTGAAATTTCGTTCTTCTCCAATCTAATAATGTTATTTAATGTTATCTAATGTAAATTTAATTAATTAATAATAGTTTCCTAATTCTACAGGTATACAAATATTATGAACGCCTACTTGAAAAGCTTAATTAATTAAATCTTAATTACCCGAGACCCCCCCCCCTCTCTTCTGTTTACAAAAATTCCCCAGGACGGACAGACAGACAGACAGACAGACAGACAGAGAAGTGCTCGTTATATTATAAGTGGACTAGCCAAAATAGCCTCCCTACGGTCGTCTATTTTTGCTAGGCTGCCGCGTCGGAAATGAACGCTCACCAGTAAACCGATGGAGACTCAGTCATATTTCGTGGGTGGGAAGACATCGATTTTCTATGTTTCTAACCAAGAATATTTTTAGTTTAAAAACAAATAAAACATGTTTAAAACATTTTTTTACCCACTCTCTCCAAAAGTTTTTTTCACCCTCCCCCAAGAATACTAATATTTTCAGTTTAAAAAAAAGGTCGCCCCCCCCCCACCGAATTTATTTTTTGCCCTTATCCGTAATAGTAATATTTTCAGTTAGAAAAAGAGAAAAAAAAAGAAATATCTACCCCCCCTAAATTTCTTTTTGTACTCTTCCCCATGAATAGTTATATTTTCAGTTAAAAACAGAAAAAAAAAGAAAAAAATTTTAACCCCCCCACCCAAAAAAAAAGAAAAGATATTTGTCACCCTTCCCCATGAATAGTAATATTTTCAGTTAGACAAAGAAAAAAAGTTTTTACCCCCCTTCCAACAAAAATTTTTATTTTACCCTTCCCCATGAATAGGAATTGTATTTAAGTACAAAAAAAAAATAAAATAAAAAATTTTTTTACCCCCCCCCAAAAATTTTTTTTAGTTACCTTTCCCCATGAATAGTAATATTTTCAGTTAGAAAAAGGAAAAAAAAATTTCCCCCCCAACCCAAATTTTTTTTTTGTTACCCTTCCCCATGAATAGTAATATTTTCAGTTAGAAAAAGAGACAAAAAAAAAAAAATTTTTACCCCCCCCACCCCCCCAAAAAAATTTTTTTGTTACCCTTCCCCATGAGTAGTAATATTTTCAGTTAGAAAAAGAAAAAAAAAAAAAATTTTTTACCCCCCACCCCCACCAGAAAAAAAAAAAAATTTTTTTTACCCTTCCCGATGAATTGGAATGTTTTCAGTTAAAAAAAAAAAAGAAAAAAAAATTTTACCCCTCCCCCCCCCCAAAATTTTTTTTTTGTGTTACCCTTCCCCATGAATAGTAATATTGTAAGTGAGAAAAAGAAAAAGAAAAAAAAATTTTTTTACCCTCCCCAATGCATAGTTAAAATAATGTAACCAAATTAGTAGGCGCCTCGGTCATATCAAAGAACTAATGTTTAAATATGCTATTGAAGGCGCCTACGTCATATCAAAGAACCAGTATTGTTATTTTTCCAAAACGGTCACCCATTTAGTAATGGCCGAGATATTTGTTGCTTAACTTCCTATTTACAATAAAACACCTTTGCTTATAAACGTAATGAATGTAAAGACTGATAATGTGAAAAGATCCTCTCAAAATGACGTCACTTCCTGTCTAACCGGAAAGATGAGTCAGCAATTTAGTTTTCCAAAATGGTCATCGATTTACTAATGGCGCGTATATGCCTTGTTTACTTGTAATTTATAGTAAAAAACATTCTCTTAACAACGTAATGTAAATAATGAATGAAAACTGTGAAAAAATCCTCTCACGATGACGTCACTTCCGGATTAACCAGAAGGATTCTCACAATGACGTCACTAAAGAGGGGAGGAGAAGCCTGGGAGGGTGGACCTCCTAGAACTGCAAAGGACAGACCCGTAGACCGGCGTAAATGAAGACCCGAAGGCCAAGACAATACCAGTGAAGACCCGAAAGCCAAGACAATACCAGTCTATGTGGTTCAGTATTCATCGGAACAGATACTACACTTTGATCTTAGCCAAAAGGCCGAGAAAGACTTGAAATTTTAACAATAATCGCCATTGGAAGTATGGTTGAGAAAACACGCTGGTTGATGAAGAAAATGGGTTTAATCAATTGTATTAATAATTTTTATTAATATCACCTTATCGGAACGTATTGTGAATACATATGGAAACTTGATAATAGCAGTTACAAGTGTATATTTGTAAATCTGAATTTAATGGAAGGTTAAAAGGAATGTATTATGTAAATGAGGAAGACCGTCTAATGTCTAAACGACGTTTATTAAGGGTATAAAAGGCTGTTGAAATCTATTAATTTTAGTTGTATTCTTGCCACGTTTTCACTTCTAATCGCAGGCTCGACTTGAAATTTCGTTCATTCTCCCATCCAATAAGGTTATTTAATGTTATCTAATGTAAATTAATTAATAATAGTTTCCTAATTACACAGGTATACAATTATTATGAACGCTGACTTGAAAAGCTCTATTAATTAAATGTTAATTACTCGAGACTCCCCCTCTCTCTTGTTTACAAAAATTCCCCAAGACGGACAGACAGACAGACAGACAGACAGACATCCTGACAGAGAAGTGCTCGTTATATTATAAGTGGACTAGCCAAAATAGCCTCCCTAACGGTCGTCTATTTTTGCTAGGCTGCCGCGTCGGAAATGAACGCTCACCAGTAAACCGATGGAGACTCAGTCATATTTCGTGGGTGGGTAGACATCGATTTTCTATGTTTATAATCAAGATTATTTTTAGTTTAAAAACAAAAAAAAACACGTTTGAAACATTTTTTACCCACTATCTCCAAAAGTTTTTTTCACCCTCCCCCAAGAATACTAATATTTTCAGTTTCAAAAAATTGTAATATATTCAGTTAGAAAAAGAGAGAAAAAAAGAAATAATATCTACCCCCCCCCCCCTAAATTTCTTTTTGTACTCTTCCCCATGAATAGTTATATTTTCAGTTAGAAACAGAAAAAAAAGAAAAAAATTTTAACCCCCCCACCCCTAAAAAAGAAAAGATATTTGTCACCCTTCCCCATGAATAGTAATATTTTCAGTTAGAAAAAGAAAAAAAAGTTTTTACCCCTCTCCCACCAAAATTTTTTATTTTACCCTTCCCCATGAATAGGAATTGTATTTAAGTTAAAAAAAAAAATAAATAAAAAATTTTTTTACCCCCCCCACCAAAAAAAATTTTTTTTAGTTTCCTTTCCCCATGAATAGTAATATTTTCAGTTAGAAAAAGGAAAAAAATATTTCCCCCACCCCAAATTTTTTTTTTGTTACCCTTCCCCATGAGTAGTAATATTTTCAGTTAGAAAAAGAAAAAAAAAAAAAATTTAACCCCCCCACCCGAAAAAAAAAAAAATTTTGTTACCCTTCCCCATGAGTAGTAATATTTTCAGTTAGAAAAAGAAAAAAAAATTTTTTTTACCCCCCCCCCCCCCCAAAAAAAAAATTTTTTTGTTACCCTTCCCTATGAATAGTAATATTGTAAGTGAGAAAAAGAAAAAGGAAAAAACATTTTTTTACCCCATGCATAGTTAAAATAATGTAACCAAATTAGTAGGCGCCTCGGTCATATCAAAGAACTAATGTTTAAATATGCTATTGAAGGCGCCTACGTCATATCAAAGAACCAGTTTTGTTATTTTTCCAAAACGGTTACCCATTTAGTAATGGCCGAGATATTTGTTGCTTAACTTCCTATTTACAATAAAACACCTTTGCTTATAAACGTGATGAATGTAAAGACTGATAATGTGAAAAGATCCTCTCAAAATGACGTCACTTCCGCTCTAACCGGAAAGATGATTCAGCAATTTACTTTTCCTAAATGGTCATCGATTTACTAATGGCTCGTATATGCCTTGTTTACTTGTAATTTATAGTAAAAAACATTCTCTTAACAACGTAATGTAAATAATGAATGAAAACTGTGAAAAAATCCTCTCACGATGACGTCACTACCGGATAAACCGGAAGTATGAGTCAGCAATTTAGTTTTCCTGAATGGTCACCGATTTACTAATAGCTCGGATATGCCTTGTTTACTTTTAACATTTAGTAGAGAACATTCTCTTAACAATGTAATGTAAATATTGAATGAAAACTGAAAAAAATCCTCTCACAATGACGTCACTAAAGAGGGGAGGAGAAGCCTGGGAGGGTGGACCTCCTAGAAATGAAAAGGACAGACCCGTAGACCGGCGTAAATGAAGACCCGAAGGCCAAGACAATACCAGTCGAGACCCGAAGGCCAATACAATACCAGTCTATGTGGTTCAGTATTCATCGGAACAGATACTACACTTTGATCTTAGCCAAAAGGCCGAGAAAGACTTGAAATTTTAACAATAATCGCCATTGCAAGTATGGTTGAGAAAATACGCCGGTTGATGAAGAAAATGGCTTTAATTAATTGTATTAATAATTTTTATTAATATCACCTTATCGGAACGTATTGTGAATACATATGGAAACTTGATAATAGCAGTTACAAGTGTATATTTGTAAATCTGAATTTAATGGAAGGTTAAAAAGAATGTATTATGTAAATGAGGAAGCCCGTCTAATGTCTAAACGACGTTTATTAAGGGTATAAAAGGCTGTTGAAATCTATTAATTTTAGTATTATTCTTGCCACGTTTTCACTTCTAATCGCAGCCTCGACCTGAAATTTCGTTCTTCTCCAATCTACTAAGGTTATTTAATGTTATCTAATGTAAATTTAATTAATTAATAATAGTTTCCTAATTCTACAGGTATACAAATATTATGAACGCTGACTCGAAAAGCTTAATTAATTAAATGTTAATTACTCGAGCACCCCCCTCCCCTATCTCTTCTGTTTACTAAAATTCCCCAGGACAGACAGACTGACATCCTGACAGAGAAGTGCTCGTTATATTATAAGTGGACTAGCCAAAATAGACTCCCTACGGTCGTCTATTTTTGCTAGGCTGCCGCGTCGGAAATGAACGCTCACCAGTAAACCGATGGAGACTCAGTCATATTTCGTGGGTGGGTAGACATCGATTTTCTATGTTTCTAACCAAGAATATTTTTAGTTTAAAAACAAATAAAACATGTTTAAAACATTTTTTTACCCACTCTCTCTAAAAGTTTTTTTCACCCTCCCCCAAGAATACTAATATTTTCAGTTTAAAAAAAAGGTCGCCCCCCCCCAAATTTATTTTTTGCCCTTATTCGTAATAGTAATATTTTCAGTTAGAAAAAGAGAAAAAAAAAGAAATAATATCTACCCCCCCCTAAATTTCTTTTTGTACTCTTTCTCATGAATAGTTATATTTTCAGTTAGAAACAGAAAAAAAAGAAAAAAAATTTTACCCCCCACCCCAAAAAAAAGAAAAGATATTTGTCACCCTTCCCCATGAATAGTAATATTTTCAGTTAGAAAAAGAAAAAAAGTTTTTACCCCCCTCCCACCAAAATTTTTTATTTTACCCTTCCCCATGAATAGGAATTGTATTTAAGTGAAAAAAAAAAATAAATAAAAATTTTTTTTACCCCCGACCCCAAAAAAAATTTTTTTTAGTTACCTTTCCCCATGAATAGTAATATTTTCAGTTAGAAAAAGGAAAAAAACATTTCCCCCCCGCAAAAATTTTTTTTTTGTTACCCTTCCCCATGAATAGTAATATTTTCAGTTAGAAAAAGAAAAAAAAAAAAAAATTTTTTTACCCCCCCCACCCCAAAAAAAATATTTGTTACCCTTCCCCATGAATAGTAATATTTTCAGTTAGAAAAAGAAAAAAAAAAAAAAAAAAAAAATTTTACCTCCCCACCCAAAAAAAAAAATTTTTTTGTTACCCTTCCCCATGAGTAGTAATATTTTCAGTAAGAAAAAGAAAAAAAAAAAAAAAAATTTCCCCCCCCCCCACCCAAAAAAAAATTTTTTTTTGTTACCCTTCCCCATGAGTAGTAATATTTTCAGTAAGAAAAAAAACAAAAAAAAAAAATTTCCCCCACCCCCACCCCAAAAAAAAAAAATTTTTTTGTTACCCTTCCCCATGAGTAGTAATATTTTCAGTTAGAAAAAGAAAAAAAAAAAATTTTTTACCCCCCCCCCCCACCCGGAAAAAAAAAAAATTTTGTTACCCTTCCCCATTAGTAGTAATATTTTCAGTTAAAAAAAGAAAAAAAAAAAAAAAATTTTTACCCACCTCCCCCACCCGAAAAAAAAAAAATTTTTTGTTACCCTTCCCCATGAATTGGAATGTTTTCAGTTCAAATAAAAAAAAAAAAATTTTACCCCCCCCCCAAAAATTTTTTTTTTTGTTACCCTTCCCCATGAATAGTAATAATGTAACCAAATTAGTAGGCGCCTCGGTCATATCAAAGAACTAATGTTTAAATATGCTATTGAAGGCGCCTACGTCATATCAAAGAACCAGTTTTGTTATTTTTCCAAAACGGTCACCCATTTAGTAATGGCCGAGATATTTGTTGCTTAACTTCCTATTTACAATAAAACCCCTTTGCTTATAAACGTAATGAATGTAAAGACTGATAATGTGAAAAGATCCTCTCAAAATGACGTCACTTCCGGTCCAACCGGAAAGATGATTCATCAATTTAGGTTTCCTAAATGGTCACCGATTTATGAATGGCTCGTATATGCCTTGTTTACTTTTAACTTATAGTAAAAAACATTCTCGGTACAACGTAATGTAAATAATGAATGAAAACTGTGAACAAATCCTCTCACGATGACGTCACTACCGGATAAACCGGAAGTATGAGTCAGCAATTTAGTTTTCCTGAATGGTCACCGATTTACTAATAGCTCGGATATGCCTTGTTTACTTTTAACATTTAGTAGAAAACATTCTCTTAACAACGTAATGTAAATAATGAATGAAAACTGTGAAAAAAATCCTCTCACAATGACGTCACTAAAGAGGGGAGGAGAAGCCTGGGAGGTGGACCTCCTAGAAATGCAAAGGACAGACCCGTAGACCGGCGTAAATGAAGACCCGAAGGCCAAGACAATACCAGTCGAGACCCGAAGGCCAATACAATACCAGTCTATGTGGTTCAGTATTCATCGGAACAGATACTACACTTTGATCTTAGCCAAAAGGCCGAGAAAGACTTGAAATTTTAACAATAATCCCCATTGGAAGTATGGTTGAGAAAACACGCTGGTTGATGAAGAAAATGGGTTTAATTAATTGTATTAATAATTTTTCTTAATATCACCTTATCGGAACGTCTTGTGAATACATATGGAAACTTGATAATAGCAGTTATAAGTGTATATTTGTAAATCTGAATTTAATGGAAGGTTAAAAGAAATGTATTATGTAAATGAGGAAGCCCGTCTAATGTCTAAACGACGTTTATTAAGGGTATAAAAGGCTGTTGAAATCTATTCATTTTAGTGTTATTCTTGCCACGTTTTCACTTCTAATCGCAGCCTCGACTTGAAATTTCGTTCTTCTCCAATCTAATAAGGTTATTTAATGTTATCTAATGTAAATTTAATTAATAATAGTTTCCTAATTCTACATGTATAAAAATATTATGAACGCCTACTTGAAAAGCTTAATTAATTAAATCTTAATTACCCGAGACCCCCCCCCCCCACTCTTCTGTTTACAAAAGTTCCCCAGGACGGACAGACAGACAGACATCCTGACAGAGAAGTGCTCGTTATATTATAAGTGGACTAGCCAAAATAGCCTCCCTACGGTCGTCTATTTTTGCTAGGCTGCCGCGTCGGAAATGAACGCTCACCAGTAAACCGATGGAGACTCAGTCATATTTCGTGGGTGGGTAGACATCGATTTTCTATGTTTCTAACCAAGAATATTTTTAGTTTAAAAACAAATAAAACATGTTTAAAACATTTTTTTACCCACTCTCTCCAAAAGTTTTTTTCACCCTCCCCCAAGAATACTAATATTTTCAGTTTAAAAAAAAGGTCGCCCCCGCCCCCCAAATTTATTTTGTGCCCTTATCCGTAATAGTAATATTTTCAGTTAGAAAAAGAGAAAAAAAAAAAAAAAAATCTACCCCCCCACCCTTAATGTCTTTTTGTACTCTTCCCCATGAATAGTTATATTTTCAGTTAGAAACAGAAAAAAAGAAAAAAATTTTTACCCCCCCACCCCAAAAAACAGAAAAGATATTTGTCACCCTTCCCCATGAATAGTAATATTTTCAGTTAGAAAAAGAAAAAAAGTTTTTACCCCCCTCCCACCAAAATTTTTTATTTTACCCTTCCCCATGAATAGGAATTGTATTTAAGTTAAAAAAATAAATAAATAAAAAATTCCCCCCCCCCAAATTTTTTTTAGTTACCTTTCCCCATGAATAGTAAAATTTTCAGTTAGAAAAAGGAAAAAAACATTTCCCCCATCCCCCCCCCAAATTTTTTTTTGTTACCCTTCCCCATGAATAGTAATATTTTCAGTTAGAAAAAAAGAAAAATACAAAAAAATTTTTTCCCCCCCCCAACCCCCAAAAAAATTTTTTTGTTACGCTTCCCCATGAGTAGTAATATTTTCAGTAAGAAAAAAAAAAAAAAAAAAAAAAATTTTAACCCCCCCCCTCACCACCCCCCAAAAAATTTTTGTTACCCTTCCCCATGAATTGGGATGTTTTCAGTTCGAAAAAAAAAAAAAAAATTTTACCCTCCCCCCCCAAAAAAAATTTTTTTGTTACCCTTCCCCATGAATAGTAATATTTTCAGTTAGAAAAAGAAAAAAAAAAAAAAAATTTTTATCACCCCACCCCAAAAAAATTTTTTTTGTTACCCTTCCCCATGAATAGTAATATTTTCAGTTAGAAAAAAAAAAAAAAAAAAAATTTTTACCCCCCCACCCAAAAAAAAATTTTTTTTTGTTACCCTTCCCCATGAGTAGTAATATTTTCAGTAAGAAAAAAAAAAAAAAAAAAAAAATTTTCCCCTCCCACCCAAAAAAAAATTTTTTTTTGTTACCCTTCCCCATGAGTAGTAATATTTTCAGTTAGAAAAAGAAAAAGAAAAAAAAAATTTTTTACCCCCCCCCCACCCGAAAAAAAAAAAAAATTTTGTTACCCTTCCCCATGAGTAGTAATATTTTCAGTTAGAAAAAGAAAAAAAAATTTTTTTTACACCCCCCCAAAAAAAAATTTTTTTTTTTGTTACCCTTCCCCATGAATAGTAATATTGTAAGTGAGAAAAAGAAAAAGAAAAAAACATTTTTTTACTCCATGCATAGTTAAAATAATGTAACCAAATTAGTAGGCGCCTCGGTCATATCAAAGAACTAATGTTTAAATATGCTATTGAAGGCGCCTACGTCATATCAAAGAACCAGTTTTGTTATTTTTCCAAAACGGTTACCCATTTAGTAATGGCCGAGATATTTGTTGCTTAACTTCCTATTTACAATAAAACCCCTTTGTTTATAAACGTAATGAATGTAAAGACTGATAATGTGAAAAGATCCTCTCAAAATGACGTCACTTCCGGTCCAACCGGAAAGATGATTCAGCAATTTAGGTTTCCTAAATGGTCACCGATTTATGAATGGCCTTGTTTACTTTTAACTTATAGTAAAAAACATTCTCGGTACAACGTAATGTAAATAATGAATGAAAACTGTGAAAAAATCCTCTCACGATGACGTCACTACCGGATAAACCGGAAGTATTAGTCAGCAATTTAGTTTTCCTGAATGGTCACCGATTTACTAATAGCTCGGATATGCCTTGTTTACTTTTAACATTTAGTAGAAAACATTCTCTTAACAATGTAATGTAAATAATGAATGAAAACTGTGAAAAAAAGCCTCTCACAATGACGTCACTAAAGAGGGGAGGAGAAGCCTGGGAGGGTGGACCTCCTAGAAATGCAAAGGACAGACCCGGATATGCCTTGTTTACTTGTAATTTATAGTAAAAAACATTCTCTTAACAACGTAATGTAAATAATGAATGAAAACTGTGAAAAAATCCTCTCACAATGACGTCACTTCCGGATTAATCAGAAGGATTCTCACAATGACGTCACTAAGGGGAGGAGAAGCCTGGGAGGGTGGACCTCCTAGAACTGCAAAGGACAGACCCGTAGACCGGCGTAAATGAAGACCCGAAGGCCAAGACAATACCAGTGAAGACCCGAAAGCCAAGACAATACCAGTCTATGTGGTTCAGTATTCATCGGAACAGATACTACACTTTGATCTTAGCCAAAAGGCCGAGAAAGACTTGAAATTTTAACAATAATCGCCATTGGAAGTATGGTTGAGAAAACACGCTGAGAAAATGAGAAAATGGCTTTAATTAATTGTATTAATAATTTTTATTAATATCACCTTATCGGAACGTCTTGTGAATACATATGGAAACTTGATAATAGCAGTTATAAGTGTATATTTGTAAATCTGAATTTAATGGAAGGTTAAAAAGAATGTATTATGTAAATGAGGAAGCCCGTCTAATGTCTAAACGACGTTTATTAAGGGTATAAAAGGCTGTTGAAATCTATTAATTTTAGTTGTATTCTTGCCACGTTTTCACTTCTAATCGCAGCCTCGACTTGAAATTTCGTTCTTCTCCCACCTAATAATGTTATTTAATGTTGTCTAATGTAAATTTAATTAATTAATAATAGTTTCCTAATTCTACAGGTATACAAATATTATGAACGCTGACTCGAAAAGCTTAATTAATTAAATGTTAATTACTCGAGCCCCCCTCTCTCTTCTGTTTACAAAAATTTCCCAGGACGGACAGACAGACAGACATCCTGACAGAGAAGTGCTCGTTATATTATAAGTGGACTAGCGAAAATAGACTCCCTAACGGTCGTCTATTTTTGCTAGGCTGCCGCGTTCTTGGGTGGTTAGACAGAGGAAATGAAAAAAATTTGTCTCCGAATACTTTTTTTGTTTAAAAAGGAAAAAAAAAATTTTTTTTTTTTTTTCTTTATTAAGCGGAAAAATTTTTTTTTTTTTTTTTGCGGGAAATTTTTTTTTTTTCGCGCCAAAATTTTTTTTTATTTCTCGCCAATAAAAAAAAATGAAAAAAAAAAATTCCCCCCCCCCCCCCCCGTGAAAAAATCGAGAGCGAACGCAGACCCAATCGTATTCTGGAAGAACAGATCGAGCGCGAACGCAGACCCAATCGTATTCTGGAAGAACAGATCGAGCGCGGACGCAGACCCCAAAGCATAAAAAGAACCATTTACTATACGATCATTTATTGCTAAATGAGAGATGTGAAAAAAAAAAGGCGATTTGTTCAAGTATTTGAATTAAGAAAGAATTTTCAACTGTGTTCCTTTAGCTCAGATGGTAGCGCGTTTGGCTGTTAGCGTCAAGGTTGCGAGTTCGAATCGCGACGTTGACGCCGAAAATTATTTATTGTTTATTTAGTCTTTAATATGTGGCCCAATGTATTTGTTTATGTTTCCGACTTTGAAATTAATTAAATAGTAATTATCTCCCCTTCTGTTTACAAAAATTCCCCAGGACGGACAGACAGACAGACATCCTGACAGAGAAGGTGCTCGTTATATTATAAGTGGACTAGCAAAAATAGACTCCCTAACGACATTTTTAGTTTAAAAAGAAAAAAACATTGTCTCCCAATATTTTCTGTTTAAAAAGGAAAAAATTCCACCTCCCCCAATGGCTGTGTGTGTGAAATCCCCCCCCCCATCCATAAAAATCGAGCGCGAACGCAGACCCCAAACTATATCAAAGAACGAGTTTTGATAAGTAGCCTCGTTTTAAGATGATTCATTGCTAAGTAAAAGAAATGAAAAAAGACATTTCTATAACGTAAGTAGTTAAATCAAAATGTTATTTTTAAGTTGTTCCATTGGCGCAGTCGGAAGCGTATTGGACAAATTCGTCCTAATTACCATATGACGTTAAGATTACGAGTTTAAATCAAGACCTCGGCGTCAAAATTATTTATTGTTTATTTAGTTGTTAATATGTGCCCTAATTTTTCCCCGCCAAAATAAAATGGGGGGTGGTGGGGGGGTGAAGATATTATTTTTAACTTTGTCCGTTGGCGCATTCGGTAGCGTATCGGACAGTTGACGTTAAGAGCACAGCCAACATGGCGATGACGGCGAGGAAGCAGTACTGTGGATGTGCCGAGAACTATGACACGAAGATGTATCTTCTCCATGTGTGGCAAACTGGTGGGGCACTTTCGGCTTCGAGTGGCAACCGACTTTATTAAACTTCATGCTACAACTGTCACACAGGACTGGGATGACAAGGTTAGCGATACTCCGCTGGAGTGTATGATAGCAGATGCACGTGCCCGTGTACAGCAATCAGATCCCGTCCGAGGAAAATGGTGCATGGACACAAAGGAACTGGATGTCTCGCTTGCTGTGGCGTAGCTCTTGATGCCAATGGAGCCATCATCGAGGAGGCATGCTGGTTGTAACCAACAAAGGATACCCAACATATAAATGTGGCAGAGCTGGATGCCATACTAAAAGGACTAAACCTTGCACTCAAATGGAAGGCCAATGCATTACACATAAAAACAGACTCTGTGTGTGTGTGTGTACCACTGGGTAATGCCCTCACGGGAAAGTCTTGGTTGAGCACAAAGGTCGCAAGTGAGATGATCATAAGGCGGAGACTGGACACGATAATCTCACTTGTGAAAGAGTACGACATTTCGTTTGATATAGCACTAGTAAGATCTGACCAGAACCGAGCAGACTCTGGTGAAGAGAGAGATTGAACTAACACAGTCAGTGTATGCTCTTGCCACAGGGAACCTGAACCCAACAGAGCTGGACGAAATTCATCAACATGATGGACATCCTGGAATCCGACAAACATATTTTGTGCGTAGAATTGACCGGTCTGTATCAAAAGTGGCGGTAAAGGCAGTTATTCGGAATTGTGAGGATTGCTTGACAATAGACCCCGCTCCAGTGCAATGGAAAAAGGGAGAGCTCAGTGTGCAGGAGGTATGGAACCGGCTAGGCATGGACATCACACACTACAACAGTTGCCATTTTTTGACACTGATCGATTGTGAACCCACATGGTTTTCAATCTGGCTGCCACTACAACGGCATGTGATCCGGTAATTAGAATCAGTGTTTTTTGAACATCCCCCCCCCCCCCCCAGCTGAGATTCTGGTTGATAATGACACTGCCTTCTGCAGTCAACAATTATGACAGTTCATGAACGAGTGGGGTGTAAACTTCTGACCACGCTGTGCATACAGGCCATCAGAAAATGGTCTTATAGAAAGGTGTCATAGGACAGTTAAGCGGATTGTCTGCATGAAAGAGCTGTCCTGTTATGGAGGCTGTGTATTGGTACAACGTTACCACAAGGATGATGTGTCCGCCTCATCAGAACCTGCCAATTTGTTGTACTCATACCAGATCAGAGTGAAAGAGGTCAATGTTGTGCCCCATCCGAATCACCATGGGATCTCTGCACTTTATAAAAAAGGGGACACAGTTTGAGTGAAAAATCCACAAGGACGTTGCACGTCAAATTCAGACCGGGTCGTGTCACAGTCAGTGGTCGTCAATGGCACGCCTGGACATGTAAGAGACGTGCGCTCATATCTCAATTTAGCACCGGTAGTGATCGACAATGATGACACATCATCAGAGAGTACTGAATAGAGAGAACCAGATTCTGGTGCAAGTGGTAGTAGTTCTGCGTCTGAAAGTGAGGGAGAGGACGGGCGTTCCTTGGTTGAGCTGTCTTATTCAATTGCCAATTCAGGTCCTGGTACATCTGATGTAAGAGAGGAAGAAAAAACTGTCCCACTACGGAGAAGTACAAGCATAAAGCAACCAGCCACCACCTGCCACTTGTGTGATCATACGATCAGGGGGAGTGTGACATCGGCAGGAAAAAGAATGAGGTGCTTCGCATGTTGTGTCTGCAGGGTAAAAAAGTGTTTCTCTTAAGTGCATACTTTTATAGTGGATTTTGATTTGCATATGTGGAGATCAGCTGCTATAAATGAAGAGGACAGCTGGGAAACAGGAGGACCAATTTTCATTGCAGAGAGAAAGGCAGAGAGAAAGTGGTGGTACTGAAAATCAGTTAAAAGTTGGATTACTGTCAAAACTTATTTTTCTGACACAGTTAGGTAACACTCAACTACCTGTCTACACTAGGTCTCAAATTTTTTTTTTTTCTCTCACTTCTGCATGTCAATTGAACCGGAAGAAATGTTTATACTTTAAATTGTAATAAAAACAAAACCATTACTGATTACCAATTTTAGTGAATAAACATTTTGTTAAAATAAAATTTATATATATATATTGATAACTAGCTCTCCCTACCCTACGTTGCCCGGGAGTCTTTTTACTTCCATTTTTGTTTTGCTTATTTGCTTTTTGTCTTTACTCTTAATTAATCTCTTGTAAAAAAATATTTACACTTTTGGGAAGATAATCCAATGAAGGATTTTTTGTTATTTAAAAAAAAAAATGGTTTTCCAATAAAATCGACTTGAGACCTTTAAATCCCAGAAATACTTTCGTTTGTTTTTTACCAAATAATTTTTTTTTAATACGATTTTGGAAGTTAAATTAAATTATTACGGTGTCATTAAATGTAATTATTGAACCAAAAGATAGGTTTTCTTATCTAGAAAGATTGATTGAATGAAGTGAAACCAAAGCAACGAAAAACACTTGCGGCTCGGTAAGTTGAGTGATTATAAACAGCTAAAGGCTCAAATTTGTTTTGGCCGATCATTCTGAGTCTGAATCGCTTTACCTCGCCCAAATAGATCGTCTGGTTCAAAAATGGAAGTCAATTTATGATTCAGAAAATACAAAATATACAAATCTCAAAACAAACAAAATGCAACCAGCAGGCAAATATAAATGGGGGGGGGGGGTATTGATAAGATGACTATTGCACTGAAGGAGAAAACTGGTACAGTACGAGAGAGAGAGAGAGAGGGGAGCAGTCAGAAGGAGAGAGAAGTTTTTCTTGTTACACACACTTTTCTATTTTGTTATTTCGGTTTCTTCGTAAACACGTCTGTTTGTCGATTTGTCAAGTTTGATATAGCATTTTTAAATGCATCCCATATATCTCTATAAAAGTTTGTCACGTTTTAGTTTTTTGTCAGTCTATCATGCAGATTGAATGAATGAATATTTGTTGTTGTTGGAATTAAGATGCAAAAATTGTAATGGAAATCTTGAGGAATTCCTAAGATTACTTGACTTTACTCATCACAAGGAATGAACTCTGAAGATGTATTAAGCTTCTTTTCGAGATTTGGCTGCCCAGTTTGTGTTTGTTTTCCTACTTTTAGAATAGACATTTGTTTGACCCGATCAGTTTATCATGGAAATCAATAAAATAGTAACAAGAATCATTACTGTTTTTTGCTTTCTTTTTGTTTGTTTTTTATTGAATCAGTAAATCAGATTGAGTGTAATTTGTTGGGCCACCATACATTGAAGGCTTTCACATTGATAAACTTATTTTCGACTTTGCTGCAGTCTATAAATGACTTTCTTGCTATACAAATGCGATTAAAGTCAAATGAAACGGATTTGTTTCATTAGACACATTGGTTTCTTCCTTCTGCTGTCATTGAAGATGACTTTTTATAGTTATTTATATGGTTAAGCACTGAGTATTTTACAAGTTCTATACAAGTTAATATGGAAAACTTGTTTTAACAGATTATTTAAGTATATATTAATAATAGAAGGCATATGTGGCTGAATCACGGCCACTTGTAAAATTTATATGGTCCGACTTTGGCCGAAGAAATTTTCTTCCACTAGTAATAATTTATATATACAGGATGACCCCCCCCCCCCCACTTCACCCCTTTCCACCAAAAGAATGCCACCCATGGAATCATTAATAACATTCAGTTCTTTCTGCAATTCAACTATATTTGGTACAAATAAACTTTAGCCTGACTTGTCCACCAAGTTTCAGTCAGGAATCTCCAACAGATTTTGTTTCATTGTTTGTTGCCGTTCAATGATAAGCATGCCTGGATACGACTTGAAAAATTGTCAATAATTCTTGGCACTTCCTTGATTTTAGTTGTGATGGCATTCTTCAGTTCAGGAATAGTCTGGAGATTGTTTTGATAGACATTATCTTTGAAATAATGCCACCGATAAAAATCTAGAGGATTGAAATTCGGTGAGTGTGAAGCCCATTAAGGATAACACCTACTGATGAGACGATTAGTAAAGTGGCCCCACATATCATTGGATGGCGATAAAACAAACACTGTTTTACATCCATAAAGTCAAGTCAAACATAGACTGAATCTTATTTGTACCAAATATGGTTGAATTGCAGAAAGGATTGTAAATTTTATTATTGATTCCATTGGTGGCATTTTGGGGGATCACCCTGTACTATAAATTATGGCGTTTTGATTTTAAATTTGATGGGTGTGTTTTTCAAATGAATTCAACGGTTTTTGGGGTTTTTAAAACATGATAGATGATAAAAACGGAGCTGTGTAGGTGATAGCCCATTTGTTCGCTTCTGATTATGACCCCTTAAATTTTAAATTGTTTGACTCCTGAAAAAAATGGATTTGCTCCTTGACTTGAACTCTGACTCCACAGCTCTTGGCAAAATGGTTACCAACCTGGAGTGTGAAATTGGCAAACGGTTCAAGTTCCGATGAGTTCACTTTGCATTTCTCCTCTCACATCTGAGTGAAATAGTAGGGCACACTGTACTCATGTCTTGGTGGTCAACTTGTCTTGAAAGAAAACTAATGGAGTCATATAAAATAGGCACCTTATTGCCTATTCATTGGCACTAATATGCTTTTCAGAGATGGTTTGCCAGGTTTAATTGCTGATTGTGTGTGTGGGGGAGATGATAACCTTCTGGTCAGCTAGAACCTATATTGGTTAGCTTAACCATAGGATTTAAGAGATATTTGAAGATTGAAATTAAATTAATTTTTTTTTTTCAGAATTCTGACTAAGCCACAAGTAATGTAAGGTCCTGAGAAATAGTCGCTTGGACCTCTCGTTTCCCCTATGAAGATAGTCCAGAAGGAATTGAAGTTTCATTTAATTAAGTAAATACAATCTAGTTAAAATTGTTGTCAGTTTGTCTCTAAACAACCTAATATTTTATGGCAATGTAAATGTCAGTTTGTAAGAGAACTCTTGTATAACACATCACTCAATAAATCCAGGGCTTACCTAATAAAACAACAAATTTTCAGCAAAATTCAACTTTATTCATCAACATAGTTTACTCTTAGGGTGATACACTGATTCCAATGCTTCTCTAACTATTAGATGCCTTTTTTGCAAAATGATTTGTCTTTGACCTCAAAGTATGCTTTAGTTTCTGATATCACTTTTTCATTGGAGCCAAATTTCTTTCCCTGGAGCATTCTTTTGAGGTCTGCAAACAGTCAGTAGTCACTGGAGTCCAGATCTGGAGAATAACGTGGGTGGAAAGCTATTTAAAGTGCAATTCATGTAGCTTCGTCATCGTTGTGATCGACTTGTCACATGGTGCATTGTCTTGGTGAAAAAACACCTTTGTCTTTTTCTTCATTTGTGGCCGTTATTTGTCGTTTTCTTTTGTTCAAACGCAACAATAATGCCAATAATATTCTCTGTTGATGGTTCTTACTTTTTCAAGGTAATCAATGAATAAAATACCTTGCGCATCACAAAATATGGAGGCCAAAACCTTACCTGCTGTTGTTTGCATCTTTGGTTGCATTGGACGGCTTTCACTGCTGCTGTCCCTTCAGCTGATTTGAATGCTGAGTGGATCCATGTTTCATCTTTTTCACATATTTCAAAAACTTCTTTTTGTTGTGTTGAAACAGTTTCAAACAATGCTCTGATTTGTAGACACGTTGTTGTGATCGACTGTGAGCAAATGTGCCACCCACTTTGAACACAACTTTATCATTGACAAATTTTCATGCAAAATGGTGAATACACTGCCTTCTGATGTCTTCAACTGCTCTGCTATCTCACGCAACTTCCATTTACGATCAGCCAAAGCGAGTTTGTAGACTTTTGGGATGTTTTCCAGGACAACAGCTGACTTTGAGAGACCTAAGTGTTCAGCATCATTTGTGTCTGTACGACCGTATTTAAAGTTAGCATGCTACCTCTTAACCATTGTTCCAATGGAGCAGAGTTCAAATAACACTTATCAAGCCATTGATTTGCTTGAACAGTATTGTTTCCAATCAGAAAGCCATGCTTTATCAATACACAAAATTCATATTTTTTCTATTGTTTTGAAAATTTGCAACAGTAGCTTGCCTTAAATAACTATAATTTGTAAACTAATATCCCAACTGGGCTCAATTTTGACATCTGTCATTTAAAGTTTTTTATAAAAATCATATGGATTTTTTTTTATTAGTGGTATCATCTATATGCCAATCCCGGAACTTATTGAGTGAGATGTTAGAACTATTTAAATATCATAGTTTCTTTATGTTGCAGTGTACACATTAATATCCTCTGGCTATACACTGTGCTGTGGAGTTAAAATTAAATAAAAGTGTTTGATTTTGAATTCCAAGAAGCAGCTTACTGATTATGACCGGAAATTGATGCAGTGCAATTCATGTAGTTCAATAGTTGAAAAACTATGACTATATCAACAAAGACAACCATAAAAGTATTGTTAATATTTTATGTATAATATTTTACATACATTAACATATATTAACGATACTATTTCATATCGGTACAAAATGAATTTTTAAGGACATTTTGGGATCTATCTAATGAAATATTTAAGAGGATTTGACCTGTATAGTTGTCAGGGACCCCAACGACAGGCCCCAGCTTGTGTTATAATTTCAAGATGAAAGACAAGTTTACAGTAATACAAAAACACAAAGGGATTAAGACGAGAAAACGAGTGAAGAAGTGAATGAATAAAATCTTATTCTCATTCAGTTTTAATTAAGGGAAAATATAAAAGCGTATATCAGCATAAGACAAGTATACATTGAATTAGTTCAATGCAGAGAGCAATATTGTATGTATGTGGAATGAAAGCCCATTAAAATAGTGTGTCAAAAAGGGGTTACAGAAATACAGCTTGTTCTCAAAAGTTCTTCAAAAGTCCTTTATGGCATATATCGTTTACATTTAATATGTGAAAGTGTGTATATATAATGGGAATGTATAAAATGTTGAATGGTTCAATAGCCCTATATAAATACGAAGAGTGTATAATTGAATTTATCTTCTTATGTGAGAATAATGGAATACAAGAGGATTCATAAAATTCTATATGTATTCAAAAGGGTACTCATATATAAGGTGTGTATAATGTATATATCTATAGTAATAAAATACATTTTAAATGAGGGAAATGTCTGTGAGTGAAGTGATTCACATATTTTAAGATGTAGAAAAGAAATTTGGATTTGGTCATGGAAAACAGAAATATGATTTTTGTCCTGAAAAATGTCTTTAACATGGAAATAAATAAAAAGGTAATAAGATTAAAATTTCTGAATTTGCTGGTTTCTGGGCAATGAGAACCTAAAGGATTATTCACCCGAGACTCTGAAGACAGACATAGTCTGATCCAAACTGAATTTCCTCCTCTCATTTAGGAAGCAGGCAATTATCATGTAACTCAAATTAATACCACTATGCTTACTCAAGGGAAGATCTTGGAGAGTGAGATAAGAAATGGAAAGGAGATATTTTTGCCTAGTCTGACTTGATTCAGTCAGAAGCTGACAGATTTTGCACTCAGAGAATCTAGGTCAACAATTCAAGAATGTTCCAAGAAGTTTCTTTGTTTTGACAGACATGTAGGCTTTTGAGTCAGCACAGAAAGCGGGGTGGGAGATAACCATAGTCATATACAGGGCTTTACGCGCTCCACTACTTTTGGAGCTGCTCTCGCTCCTGCTCCAATGCCCAAAATTGGAGCTGGCTCTTCTCACGCTCCCCATTTTAAAAAAGGAGCCGCTCCTGCTCCAACTCCTATAAAAAAGGAACGGCTTTTTTTCAGCGCTCCATAATAAAAATGTACCTTCTTTCATAAATGTTCTATTCTGCCAATGAGTGGTCGAAGGATAGGGGTGGGTGTCAAAGGATCTCGTCAATATGGGTTGAGATGTCACTTTAAGTGTAAGACCGTGAGATAATATTTGACAAAATCTCGCTAATATTTTGAGAGTTATAGGAGAACAGGTCGGACAAAGTATAGGATTATACGTAAATTTTCGTTTACTGAGGTATAAAATAGAAATAGAAAAATCCCTGAAGTATTTTAAAACAATTTTAATATTCATTACATTAACAACCTATTTTTTCAGGAAAGGAAAATTTGACCCGGTATATTTAGATTTGTTTTAAGTAAATAAAGTTTTACTTTTAAACATTATTAGTGATTATTTTCTTTTTAAAGAAAACATTTCTCTGGGAAAGGAGAGACAGCCAGGGCAACATTAATCATCGTACTGTTGTTTAATATTTGTTTGTTTTATGAACGTAACTATATTGTATAATGTGTATTATTATTTACAACAGAGAAACGCGCAAGTACTTTCAAACAAATCGATTTATCCATTTTCTTTTCAATAGTACAATTTGGAGCGAAAAAAAACCCAATGAAGTTTATTTTTTAAAGATTGAATAAAAAAAAATATTTCTCATAAGTTGGGCAAAAAATATCAATAAATTGTCAATAAACAATTCAGAGATCCATTTAATGTTTTAAAATTTCATTTAAAATATCTGGCCTAGACCTTGGGAGTTGAAAAAATATCGGGTCAAATTTTCCTCCACCGAAAAATTAACTGAAGTAAGTTTTCCTAGGTCGGGCGAAAATATTTATTAAAATTAAAAATTTAAATAAAAAAGGCGAAAACGTCTATATTTGCTTAAATAAAACCATATTTTAAATAAACCTAATATTTGAAGCTAACCTAAAAAAATATAAAAAACTCTTCATTTTTTTCTTTAATCAGACATTTTTCCGACCATCGTGGGTGGCTAATAATAGAAATAAATATTGCAATTAAACGTAAAATTAACTTTTATTCCTCAGTTTTTTATTTTTTTCGAAAGTATCCGTTAAACTGGATAAGCACCAAAAGAATATAAACTTTAAATAAACATTTTTTTAAATAATTCACCGAACAGCAAAGACGTCAAAAAACAAAAAAAACATTCAGTAAATCATGACAGACTGACAAAATGTTATGACAAAGTTATTAAAATTAAGCCTCCATTTCTTTGCGCATAAAGATACATTTGCGTGATTATTGAAGTTGGACAATTTGTTTATTAAATAAATAAAAAGTATCATGTGAAAATAGCAACATTCTACAGTTAAATTTTTACTTATTAGAGATTTTTTCTTGGTATTATTGTTGATGACGGACCCTCATCTAAATCACGCCCACTCTCCAAAAAAATTAGATTAAACGTTTGGGTTAGGCCATTAAGTATTAGCACTCTGAAAAACCTTGGTATGAAAAAAAATAACAAAGATTTTAGAATCTAGATACATGGGGCATAAGAAATAGTTTAGAAAGGGAAAAGAATGAGTGATTCACTCTCTGTCTGTATATCTCTCTCTGTGTCTGTCACCAGTTTATTTAATGCCTCTAAATTAAAGAAAATACAACGAACGAGTAACCATTTTATTTATAAATATTAAATCAAGCAAAGAATAATACTATAATAATACACGAGTAAGTAATCTGCATTCGTTTAATGATCATAATTTAAAAAATACAACGAACATAAGTAACCAATAATGTTTGTATAAATAAAAATTTATGCTATATTCTGTATTATACATACATACTTCTATCCAGTCAAGCAGACTATCTAGTCTAAGAGAAGAAAAACAACATAACTTTCACTTTTCGCTTAGGAACGGTATGAATCAACATATATCCTCCCCAAAGTTATATGAATTAAATAGTAGGGTAGACTGTACTCTGAAACCTTGATTGGGCAACTTACCTCCCCTATCTAGAGTGCTCATTTTCGGAGTTTTTATTCAACAAAAAGATAGCAGTGTACTTTTTAAAATGGCCTTAGTAATTCTCAGGTCAGTTAGTAAACATTTTGAATTCTCTCTCTCGCCACCCTTCCGACCTGCACTCAGATGGTGTCAAAATCGTTTGTACCCCTAACTCAAATGTATTTCGACTTTCTTTAATCTTTCCAAAGAAATAGAATATTAATATTTCCGCTCAAGTCACTGACTGCAATAAAAACTTTAATGACACCTTTGATCTGTCCCCTCGCTTGATAGCAAGTCGACGGGGTTGGAGGAGGGGGGCGGGGTAACGAATAAAACAATTAAGAAAAAGATTGTTAAAAATATTACAATTAAATCGTCTTCCGCCTGAGATATAATTTTTTTAAATAATTCAGAGTAAACTCTGAGACTTTCTTTACTTTTCCTTTATATTGCTGAATAAAAAACTAATGTTTTAAAAAAAATAATCAAATAATTTTGGAGCGCAGAGGGATAAAACCACTGCTCTTTAATCCCAAATGGAGTTACTCCCGCTCAACTCCCGCTGAATATAAAATGAGCCCTCCTCTCCTTCGCTCCAGCAAAAAAGAGCGTGCTCCTTTTTGGAGGGCTCCGTAAAGCCATGGTCATATATATATATATATATATATATATATATATATATATATTTATTTATTCTGAAATTGAAAACAAATTTTTTATGAGATTATTGATTAAAATATTGACTTTCCTACAGAGCCATACTAAATGAATAAATACATTAGGTTTTTTTTTGTTTTGATTTCGTTTATATATAATAAGTAATAAGTTATTAATATTTTTTAAACTTCAGGTTCCATATTTTATTGAAGAGTTAAAGATAACTGATATTGATCTTGGTACAGCCATTCCAATTATACAGAGATCCTCCAAACCATACCTTGATGAACGAGGATTCTGGGTTGACTTACAGACAACATACAGTGGTGGATTCAAAATGACCATTGCTACCAAAGTTAACCTCATGAAACTGAAAAAATCTTCTTTGGATAAATCACCTGAATCATCTAGCAGACGGTAAGTCGATTATCTTAAAAAAGTTATAAAAATAAATTGAAGACAAGTTAAATATTTTTTTTACTGTCGATATTTAATGAACATATCTTTCTTTATAAAATTTTTGTTGTCAATTTTTATTTCATTGGATTTGTTTTTTCTGTATTTTTATTTTGTTATATGCTACTTTAAAAATATATAATAGTTTTCTTTTGGATGTTTTTTTTTTAATTTTAATATTTTACGGTTGAATCTAAAACAAAAAATGGTTAGAAGCAATTACGGATGTAAACATTGCCCCAGAATTATCTTAGTGATCTCCCTTGGACTGATATCCAAGTTATCTCCAATGAATTATTCTGGCTAACATTGAGGAAATGCGCTCTCCTGTCTGGAAGTTAAGAAAACTCGTTTACGCATGTGAAAAAGTTAGGATGAGATATATCCTATCTGGCTGGACTATCAAAGCCATTGGACACATTCATAGAGAAGTTCTGGTAGCATTCGTATTTTTTTGGTAGCAACTGCCTAGACTCAGAACACCACAACGTATAAGTCATATTTACTTATACATTGTACATGCATAGCCTCTATCTCCCACCCCAACAACACGTTTTTCTTATTATATTGGGATATTAATGTATTCTTTTTTAGTAATTATTTCTCTGGTTTACCCCATTATATATATTAAGTAACATCTTTTATCTCCCTTTTACGTTTGTCTTTGATAACATGTTTATGTAAGAATAATGTGTAAATTCGACTGTAGTCTTTTTCTCTTTTTCTTCTTATGGGCGAACACATGGTAACTAAAAAAATAAAAGCTAAGATATAAAATATTTGTTTGCTTTACATATCCAACAAAATGTGAGCTTGTATCTGATTAACTTCAGCTGGGTAATCTGATGGAAAAGTGTATGATGTTGAGAAACACAAAACACTAAATGTCACGAGAATAACATTACTGAAGGAAATTGTTGGGTTGCAAACCTTATTTAAATTGAGAGAAGATTTTTTCCAACACTTTTGTCTATAGAACTTTCAGATTCTTTCACATTGTCAACTTCCAATTTCTTTTGCTCACTCATTCATCATGTTTAGGTACACAACTTACTGAATGTTTCACATTCTGGATTACTATTTATAAATTCCTAATGTTCGTAAAAAGAAAGTCTTTCACTTGGTCAATTGCTGGAAAGGTGTCTATTTTATGCCTTAATCTTGACAAAATATTTGAAAGTGATGATTTTTTTTTTCAGGTCAGCAGTTACAGATTCTAATGAAGAAGACAGCGCTGAATCTTCCACTGATGAAGAACCAGATGATAATGGTTTAGAAGAAAGGTACCCATATTTCTTTGATTTTCATTATTTTATAGTTGAAATTCAATAATACATTCTAAAGCATTGAATGGTTTTGTCTTAGATGTTGGATATTTTTGAAAGAGGAGTTGAGGAACAAACAGTTGCTTTTCAGATGTGAATACATCAAAAGAGAATATCTCAAATAATATTAGGTGTGTGTGTCCTGTCCATAAAATAAGGAAGGGAAATATGTGAGAAAAATTCCAGACGATAGATACAAGAGAACGACTTCAGTGTGATTTACAAAGCAGCCTATACCAGTCAGCGACATTAAATGCTTCCTTGCCCTTCTTTACTCTTCATATGGCTACTAATAAAATGAATACAAAGACTTATTTTTATAAGGATTTATTGCATTTGCTTCTTTGTTTGTAAACTAGCCGCTATATAAGAAGATCATTGTCTTTGTTAATTACAAACTCACTATATAAGAAGATCATCTTCGTCTTCTTCTTTGTTGATTAACGTGTCTTTTCCACATCAGATGTGGGTTGCACGTTGTTGGCCATGGCGGCAGTGCAAAGTGACTTTCACTAACATGGAATATTATCATTTACGTTGGTTTTGATGTGCCATTGCTTGAGGTCATCTTTGACTGAGTTATTCCAAGACTTATTTAGCCTGCCTTTTCTTTTTTTCAATTGGTGTGTACATCTATTTATCCAACCAGAGATTCATTCAACATGTTCATACCACTGTAAGCGGTTGCAATACAGAGCTGACTTTAGTCTGAGCACCTTCAGCCTCAATTACAGAGAGTTAGAACTAACTCTATTATCAAGACGCATACCACAAATCCACTAAGCCCTGTCATTCCTCTGTATCCTCAGAAAGACCGAATTAGTGGAAGCACACAATTCACTCACATATAACATGATGCTAAGGATATAACTGTTGTAAATTGGACCCCTAGTAACAAGTTAAAATGAACGACCAGTCAAAATGGAAAGAAGCTCATGAAACTTCCCCCATGCAATCCATACACATAAGATCGAACTTAATTCACACCCTTACCAACACAGATCATACCACCAAAATAGCAAAATAAGTCTACAATTTGCAATCGATGCATATTATCCACCTAGAACTCTGTACAGGGCCTTCCTTTAATTGGACAAGCAGTACCAGCACATCTTGCGGAGATAGTTTCTAATAGGAATCAATCTTCCTCACAGTCCACTGCATCACTTGTGAACCCAATGATTACAACCTGTGCAGAATAGTGTTGCTTCCAACACCAGATCTGCAAACAATAGCAGAGAACTCAATACTGAACCCTGATGGGCATCAATCTGTACCTCAAACTGATCACTAAAGGAGTCATTCACATGGATCCTGCTCCTAGCAT
The DNA here is from genome assembly GCA_963556195.1 of Sepiola atlantica. Classification (NCBI taxonomy): domain Eukaryota; kingdom Metazoa; phylum Mollusca; class Cephalopoda; order Sepiida; family Sepiolidae; genus Sepiola; species Sepiola atlantica. The sequence continues at coordinate 134,288,904 of OY744520.1, read as the reverse complement.
TGCTGTACATAGACTGAATAAGATGCACAATCCACCCATCAACACTGAATCTTCTCCTTTTCCTCCAAAGCACAGCTCAAGGAACATGGTCGAATGCCTTTTCCAGTTCGAGAAATGTAAAGAATAACTTATTGTTCTTGCTGAGATATTTTTCCTGTAGTTACCTCAAAATGAGAGTTGTATCTGTTATGTCACGTCCACGCATAAAGACAAATTGCATGTCATTAATTGCAACATTCCCCAAATGTACTTCTCTATCTCTTTCTCCACTACCTTCCTGACCTGATCAAGCAGTTTCCATCCACGATAGTTGCTCCTTTCTAATGCATCATCCTTTCACTTATATAGGGTGACAAAAAACTTTCTTCTCAGTCAGATGGAATACAAATGCCATTTTTGATCAGTATGTTTGCAAGATCAGCCACTAAAGTAGCACCAGCCATTCCAGATGCTTTCAACATCCCTGCAACAAGACCTAGTTGCCTTGCCATTCTTCATTCTAGCGATGGACCCTGCTACCATTCTTACAGAAATATGAATGGGTAGATCACATCTTGATTCCCCTTTCACATCTGCTTGATAATGTTGAATATATCACTCTTGTCAGAAAACACTTCAGCAACCTTCTCAGCTTTCCGCTCGGCAGTGTAGACAGCTCTCTTGGCTACATGTTTTGCCTAAATGTACTCATCCTTACTGCCCCCCTACTTCTACATCTTCCAACATCTCTTCTCAGATACAGCAGAACTCATAGCTTCATCCCACCATCAAATAACTCTCTTCAGAGTACATCTTTTGCTCATACCGCCTCTGTTGCACCAAGAAGTGCACTCTTGAGTTTGCCCCAAATACACTCAGTTGTGGAAACAAGAGTACTTGAATTTAGATCAACAGAGAGGGCTTCCTCAAATTTAGCTGTGACAATCAAATCAAATTTATTGGCAAAAAATAACAATGTGCAACAAGCCATGTAAAAAAACAGAAAATGTGTACATCTATATACATTCTTAATGTTTTTTCCAATGCTGTAATAAATTAAGTTTAACTTCCAAAATCTTATTAAAAAAAGGCATAATTAAAGCAAAAAAGAAATTAAATAAAAGTAAAAAGACTTTGAGACAAAGCTAAATTAAATTTAGCATTATATTTATTAGTTTTTCTTTTAGTTCTTTATATTATAAAAAGTTACATATAAAAATATATTAGAATTATTTACCAGCAGAGTAACCAAAGGAACAGTCAGGCATGTATATGCAGTGTGATGATGTATGGAAGTGAAACCTGGCCAGTGAGGGTTAAGGACATGCGTTGCATGGAGAGAAATGATATAAGAATGATACAATGGATGTGTAATATGAGTCTCAAAGACACACTTAGATTTGATGACTTCAAAGAAAGATTAAATCTGGACAGTATAGTGAGATGTGTGCAGAACAGGTGACTTCAATGGTATTGCAACATTGAAAGAATAGATAGGAGTTATTGGTTTAGTAGATGTAGAACAGTTAAGGTAGCAGGTTCAGTTCACAAGGGAAGGCCAAGAAAAACATTTGAGAAAGTGATAAAATGGACTTGAGAGAAAGAGGGGTGAATAAAAAATCCACCCAGGATTAATGCCGCACCAGGAGAAGTTAGTTTGGAAGTCAATTTCTAAAAGCTATCCAACACATACCAGCATGTAAAACGGACGTTTAACCGAAGATGATGATGACGACTTTAAATCTGGATATAATAGGCATCGTCACTACCTCTAGTTGGCTGTTTCACGGAGCACAAACACAGAAAGTGCCTATGGTACATCTTTTGTTGGATCCTATGGCGACCACAACTTGGCGCTGGGGTGAAAAATTCAATGAAAGATATATTTCAATTGCCATTGATGACGTTTTACACCAGAATCACGTCGCCTCGCATCCTCTGCTGCTCAAGTGAGAAGTATTGATTTACTCCTCTCCAGGAGTTAGGCACTAAATCAGCAGTTCAGATTGACACTGGATACCTCATGTATGGCCCCTGGGAGCCTGTTTCACAGTGCAGTGACCCGAATCAGAAAAAGACCCCTTCTGCTGATTAAGATGAAATGGGCTCAGGTACAGCTTCTTTGAGTTTCCACAAAGTTCTGTCTGTGAAGCTGGTGTGAAGAAGAGGTCACAAAGCACATTGTAGTTGCCGCACGTGATATTCACGCCGAGGATGAAGTCTCCATGCAGCTGCCTACATTCCAGTGAATACAGATTGAGGACCTAATCGTTGTTCGTAGGACTTTGTGTGGAGTCCATGGACAATCCACGTCGCAAGCCTCTGAACTCACTTCAGATACTGGATATTTTGAATAAAATAGAGGGATGGAGCTTTGGATGCCATATTCGAGAATGAGTCGCACCAGAGATACGTACAGCTGTAGAAAAATGTTGGCTGTCACAGTGGCAAAGGAGTGGTAGATGAGAACCAGCTCATCGCAGGTCTTATTTGCAGCCTGAATGCATTGGGCAGTGGAAGTGAAGGAGAAATCGACCACAACATGTAATGAGATGACGTCTCTCTTTGCAAAGAAAGACTTGCTGACAACAATCATTGGCCACAACAAATTCTAAGACACATTTCCCTTCCGTGACCACCATGCATACCCTCATAACCAGCAAATAGGGTACCAATGTGACTATTCCAGTCACCCCATGTTATGACAATCTCAGTTTTAGAGAACTTTATGACAACAACCATCAAGCTCTCATAGAAATCATCTTTTGTGCTAGCATCAAGATCTGCCTGTGGTGCATGAGTGAGGATGTTCTCATCCACCATAAGCTTGATAACTAGCATCCTGTCAGAAACACATTTGATATCAAAGACTTTGTCAACTCAACCTTCTGCCAGAAATACCCCAACACATCCAGTTTCTTCCTTGTTACACGGCCAACAGAGCTTGTATCTAGAGTTATTTTTTGTTGATGCTACTCTTGAATGCAGCAGAGGTCGATCCCCCTTCTAGCGATGGCCTCAACAACTTCATCCGATCTACCTCACATGGTACCAACATTCCATGAACCAATTTAAAAGTGGTTGGAATCAAGACTTCCAATAATAACTATCTGACTGGCCCACCTCCAGCCCTACCAGGAACGACACCTTTAACTGAGTTTCCAGTCCTATTATCATGGAAAAAATTTACTTAGAACAGTCAGTGAAAATTGATGAAGGGTTTTACAGCAGAACATAGTTCTGTCTGTTTTATCTAGACAAAAACTTTAAGTGAGTTACCAACCAAGGTCAACAGTTTTCATTCAGTCAGTTAGGGTTTTAGGTGCCTAACGATATACATATTTAAATTACTTTAAATTTATATTGCATTAAGGTGAGAATTATTTATAAATAAAAAGCACAAACAAGCTTCACATAGAAAAGTTGTTTTGGTATTTTTTTACTGTCACACACATCGTATTTTAGCAAATCTCTGTGAAGGTGCAGAATAGTTAACAAAGACCCCCCCCCCTCTATGTTGAGAATGGATTTCTAAAAATCCAGTGGGTGTGATAGTAAAAATTTACCGTTGTATTTTGGAATAAAAGAAAATATATTCCTTTAAAAATAGAAGTACCAACAATTTTATTAAAATAATTTCATCCGTGAACCATTTTTTTTACTTTCTTTTTTTTTTTTTTTTAACTTAGTTCACCCCTAAACAAGGCAAGTTGTTACTGTAGACGTAAGGGGCTACTGAGAATTAGGGTGAAAATTTTGGGGGTCATCCTAAATTGGGAGCTGTGTAGCGAAATGCTTGTTCACATTAATTTTAAATTTCTGCATGTCTGTACAGTCGGTGAAGCAGAGAGCAGGGAGGGAGTTCCAAAGGCCGACAGCTCGCGGAAAGAAGCTATTAGAGTAGAAGGCTCTCCGGCATCTGGGGACCTCCACAGTGAATGGATGGGATTTAGATGATTGTCAGGTTGGTCGAGTATATTTACGTTGAGGGGGCACCAGAGCAGCAAGTTCATCGGAGCACATTCCAGTACGTGTAAAACAAGCACAAGGATGCAACATTGCGGCGATGGGACAGGGCTTGACCTATTAGATTAGCAACTCATTTTTGGATCGTATCTATGAGGGAGAGACTAGTGGATGGTGCACCAGTCCAGATGTGACAACAATACGCCATGCATAGGCAAATGGTGGCTTTGTAGAGATATAGGATACTGTCAGCAAGTAATTGTGAAGCAAGTGTTGCACAATATCCAACCACACTTCTCCTGAATTAGCACTGCTTGATTCCCATGGCAAGGAGAAATCCAGGAAGACTAGAAACAATGCCGAGATCTGTAGAGAGATACCTCCTGTGAGGGTAATCATGTTGTCGTATTGTGCAAATAAGTTGGGAAAAGTTTTTATCAAACTCAATTCACAGAAAAACTAAAAGTCCTAAATTTCACTATCAAGCTATTCATGTTGTTCGAAAAAATGTGACCCATTGGGTCCCACGGTGCGCTTGAATTAGATTGTTTGAATTAGGAAAAAGTGAGTTTGCAAAGCTAGTTAAATTAAAAAAAAAAATCACAAATTAGTCTCTTTCTGCTCTCTATCTTTCCCTCTTCAGATACAAGTAAACTAGGCTTACTACTTTGGTGATATCTCCTTTTGTTTATAATGGACCATTCCAATTTTGACTTTTATAGCTAGCTTTATTACCTTTGACTGTTAATAAACAGAGAGTGAGAGTCACAGAAGTGAGAGTGATAGACACTGTATAAAATGAGTGGGAGGGGATAAAACAACATCGAATAGGAGTTGGGTGAGAGTGATAGACAGAAAGTCAGTAAGAGATGGGTTATCTGCTGAATTAATTGCAAATTACGGCTAATTAGAACAAGTAAAATGGAATTTCTTTCAAACATTATTCATTTCCTAAACTAAAGTATATTTATCATATATTTTCTTGGATAAAAAAATATAGAAAATAAGCCTTAGACAAGAACAACAGCAATATATATATATATAGCACTATCCGGATGTTCACTAATTAAAAATATTAGGTGCCCCTTATATCTTTTTTTGTATTAACTTATATATATATATATATATATAGTAGAGAATGGTAGTTTGCTTGAAGCATTGCTGGGTATAGCAGTAGTAAGTTTTTGAAAGGCTGTGGGCAATGCAAATTTCGGGTAAGATGCAAGTTGTAAGGAACAAAAACAATGAATCGATCGAATACGAAATATGACTTACTATTTATTTTTCTTAAAATCTTACATAACAGCAAGAGTGTTTTTAGCTGTTTGTGTGATGTCCGGGTGATTAAAAATCATTATTTAATATTTCGGGAAAAGAGACTTCCCTTTGTCAAAAAGAAAAATTTTCTCCGACTGTGCAGAGAATCTTAAAAAACAAAATGGCTGCCAGATGTAGAACCGCAGCGAAAACAGTCTCGCAGGGAATGTAAATTAAACTTATTTTAAGGTTATGTTACATATATGATTTTGTGTTCAAAAATATTTGTGTAATGTTGGTTAAGTGTATGGTGCTCGGTAAACTGTTAGTTTTAATAATAATATATATATATATATATATATATATATATATATATATATATTATTTTTTATAATTAAAAAAAAAATTTTTTTTATATATTTTTTTATTTGATTATTTACTTTTATTTCAGTGTGTTTTATCTTCATATTTTTATCTTTCTTTCATATTTTAAGAATTTTAATATAAAGTTAAGTAATTAATCTCTCATTTTTAATATTCTAGATTTATTAAATTTATGGGTATTAAATATTCTAGATTTATTAAATTTATGGGAATGATCAGTACGCTGAAAACGCTCAAAAAAACAAATATACAACAAATGAAAGTAACTGTCGCTGATAAAAGTTAATTTAAAACTGACCTGTGATATTTGTTTGTATTTATAACCCGTGTCAATTGCTATTTATTAGGAATCAATATTTTCGTCATAGAATCATTAGTCACGAACAAAATGGCGATCGTCTTCCTGAGATTTGTAAGCCTCGCTTTGAATTCATTTCCAGGGTTTTTTTTTTTACTGGGACTCATAATCTATTTTTTTTTTTTACGTATTCCAAATCAAAGAACGAAACGAAAATACATTGAAGCAAAAGGAATAATATTATTAATATATTGTTTTTTATTGGTAAATTTATAGAAGTGCACCTTTCGTATTTCGACCCCTAAAAAAAAAAATTTCTACTTTTTGGGGCAAATTACATGTTATAAGTTATACGTAAAGTGAGCACGCATTTCTTGGCCACCGAATCTCACCTCTCGTATTTCGACTCCTAAAAAAAAAAAGTTTCTACTTTTTGGGGCAAATTACATGTAAACAGCCTCAACAAATATCCGCGCGTTTGGAACTATTCTAAAATAGAACATTTTTCGAAGAAATAACAATTTGAGAAAAGCAACAGTATAGTGATAGAACATTTATTGAAGAAAAATAAAAATTTGAGAAAATCAACAGTATATATATAAAAAAGTCGAAAAAAGACGTTTTGCTTATGAGTCCCAGTAAAAAAAAAACACACACACGCCGTAACCCGTGACCTCAAGGTGAAGGCTGCGACGAAATCGAGGCTGGATCGGTGGCCATTTTCTCTGGTACAAATACATGGCAAAAATGAACAAGAATTTTTTTTTTACATCTATTACAAACCCATTTATAGTACGTAAAAACACAAACAAATTTCACAGGTAGGTAGGAAATTATCTCTTCTCGACGTAGGTTAAACTCACTTGTTGCATATTTATTTTTATAACCCCGTTCTCGTTCGTTTTTTGGACCCCGTCCGCGACTGTACTGATCATTGTTAAACATACCCAAATTTATTGATTATCATCTATTTAAGAAGTGTTATTAATTGTGAGTTTCGTCAAATTAGTTTATCGAATTAACTTGATATATTTACTATAAGATAAAGGGAAATAACTCTGTTATCCGAATTAATTTATTTTATGGATTCTTTATATCTGTATAACAATAATAGTATATATATATATATAAAACATACATACACATATATATATATATATATATATATATATATATATATATATATTGTGGAAAATAGGAGGAGCGGTGACTTACCAGAGAGTGACTGCTGGCGACTGAGGACGTTCTTCAAGCATCTAAGAAGAAGGACGATTGTCGCAGAGAATTTATAGCAGTGGGGGGTGGTGTTCAGTTGTTATAAAAACCTTCCTCACTGCTGAAGAGCGTCATTCGTCAATTTGTCACCTAACTACTGACGTTATTAGACCTAAGGAGAGGGTCGCGAAGGAAGTTTTTATTTTTTTCGCAACCTCACTCTTCAGCTAGCTTCACTCTTTGTTACCGATGATTTTTTTTTTGACATTTTGCGAAAAAAAAAAAAAAACGCGACACTACTTCCTGAAGGAAGAAAGTCTAACTTTACAACGGTTAGATATATTGAATCTTGTGTTCACCTTCCCTGTTGAGATATGGAGGCTTCTAACACACCTACTGTGGCAGATTCCAGGGAGCAGCACCTTACAAGGATCTCCATTCTGAAGATGAAAATTAAGGGAAGGCTGCGTTTGTCCCATGGATCGGAAATTACTTCTGCTATATTCTCAGTATTTCATCAGGAAATTTTGGAGTACATCGATGAGAAGTCGGGTAAAATGATGGTTTTTGCCCAGCAGCAGGGGATTTTTGACTTCATAAGAAAAATGAAGCGACCTGTCCAGACGTCCACTTGAGCGGATCAGCCCCACCTGATCCAGAAAGAGATCAAGCGCACGGACACGATTGGGTGCAGACTTTCCAATGGGATCCTGGAGGTAATCCAAATCTCCCAGCAGCAGGAATTTGCTAGAGAGTTGGATTACCTCCAGGATCCCATTGGAAAGTCTGCACCCAATCGTGTCCGTGCGCTTGATCTCTTTCTGGATCAGGAGGGGCTGATCCGCTCAAGTGGACGTCTGGACAGGTCGCCTCATTTTTCTTATGAAGTCAAAAATCCCCTGCTGCTGGGCAAAAACCATCATTTTACCCGACTTCTCATCTTGGACTGCCATAACAAGTGTTCCCATCTTGGTGTAGGGTCAACTTTGGCTGAGTTAAGGCGTTGTGGCTATTGGGTTCCTCAGGGAAGGCAGGCAGTCAAGGGTGCCTTAACATCATGTACCAAGTGCAAGAAATATAATTCTAGACCTGTACTGCCAGATAATGTAGCCAGCTTACCACTCCCTCGTGTCGAATTCGAGGTGCCTTATAGGAATACTGGAGTTGACTTCACGGGACATTTTTGGGTGAAGGAAGGGAACACGGAGAGGAAAATGTACCTGTTACTGTTCACTTGCTTAAGTGTAAGGGCAGTACATATCGAAGTTGTTCCTGATATGAGCATCTTGTCTTTTTTTCAGGCCCTGGTCCGATTCACTAATGTGCATGGTGTTCCGGAATCTATTCTTAGTGATAATGCAAAGACCTTTCTGGGCAGTGGAAGACTGTTTAGCCGTGTTCGTCTCCTTCAGGACTATCAAGACAAGTTTGGGTCCTGTAATATTAAGTGGAAAACAATTCCTTTGTTTTCCCCTTGGGTTGGGGGAGCTTGGGAACGTAACATCAAGACTTTAAAAACCTGCCTCTACAAGGTTATTGGTAGGGGTAAGGTCGATTATTATACCTTCCTGACTATTGTCTCTGATATTCAGAGGGCCGTAAACAACCGACCCCTCACTTATCAAGAGTCCTCTGAAAGGCAACTGACAGTGATCACACTGAATATGTTTTTAACACCTAACAAGAGCCCAGGCTTGTTACTGTATCTAAAAAGAGATGATCTCTCTTCTTTCGTTCCTCCCAGCCGGCAAAGGTTGATTGAGACAATTGAACTGCGGAATCAATGGTTGACAAGGTTTAGGGAACTTTGGTACAATGAGTACCTCCTTGATCTTAGAGGAAGGTCTCCAGGAAGATCTCAGATACCATTCCAGAACCGTATTCAAAGGAATGATGTAGTACTGGTAAAGAGCCCTCTAAAACCACGACCCTTTTGGATGTTGGGAACTATACTGGAGGTCTTCCCAGGACACGATGGGGTAGTGTAGTGGTCATGTGAAGGTCCACTCCCTAAAACATCTGTACCCGATGGAGATTTCCCAATCTTCTGAGGACCCTGAGGAGTGTGATCCTAATCATGCTGATCCTTCTGTGCCTGTCGCTTCAGGCAGCAGCCGAAACCCGGAACCCTCAGGCTCATCTCAGGAAAGAGATGACACAATCTGGTTGTGTATTACTTGTAATAGACCTCAAGGGATTCATGACGTGATATGCTGTGATTCTTGTGATGAGTGGTACCACTTTGAGTGTGTTGGCATTGAAATAGCTTAGTGGTACTGCTGTGATTGTACACCTCAAAGAAGACGGAGGGGAAGACCGAGTCTTCTTCCTGATCAATAATTTCATAGTCCTGGGTATGACGAAAACTACAACCGACAGCGGAGCTCCGGCTAAGGGACAGAATGAGGGTACCCTGAACCACTGTTACCTCCAGGTGGCCCCCGACTAAGGCCTAGCACCTGTCTGTCCCCCTGCAGGGTCACGCAAAGTTTTTTTTTTTTTTTAATTTTTTGTTGGGAGAATGTGGAAAATAGGAGGAGCGGTGACTTACCAGAGAGTGGCTGCTGGCGACTGAGGACGTTCTTCAAACATCTAAGAAGAAGGACGATTGTCGCAGAGAATTTATAGCAGTGGGGGGGGGGGTTCAGTTGTTATAAAAACCTTCCTCACTGCTGAAGAGCGTCATTCGTCAATTTGTCACCTAACTACTGACGTTATTAGACCTAAGGAGAGGGTCGCGAAGGAAGTTTTTATTTTTTTCGCAACCTCACTCTTCAGCTAGCTTCACTCTTTGTTACCGATGATTTTTTTTTCGACAATATATATATATATATATATATATATATACATACATATACACATATATATAAGTGCACATATGCATGTATTATTGTTTGTTTAATTGTTTATTTATATATTCTTCATTTTCATCTTGTTTACATATTTTTTATTATTATTATTTTTTTTTTTTATATATATATATTTTTTTTATATTAATATTTAATTTATTTATTTATTTATTTATTAATTATTTATTTATTTATTCATTAATTATTATTATTATTTTATTTTTTTTGTATTTTTTTTTTTTTTAATTTATTTTATTATTTATTTATTTAATATTTGCATGTTATTTGTATACATTTTATATGTGTTTGGATTAATTAATTAACAATGCTAGGTTATGGGGTGACTTATTTTGGTGGGTTAGAGGAGTATGTTGAATATGGTTTTTGGTTTGTTGTTGAATGTGTGTTAGGATGGAAGTTCATATGGAAGATTTGCTCAAACACTCAACGTGATATTCATGTCTCCATCTTAGCGTTTGTCAGAAACATTGGTGACCTTAGAATCACAGAATCAATCCTCATCTCCAGATTAAACCCCGCACTCAATCAGCATCACGAGCTCCATTCACCATTCATTCTATAATATCTACCAATCAACCCTCATATCTAACACTCATCATACTCCGTTTCCACCACTTCACTCATTACTTACCTCCTATATTATATTAAATCATCACACACCCACACAATCAAATAGGCCCCTCCCCATATGAACTTCCATCCTAACACACATTCAACAAACCAAAAACCATATTCAACATACTCCTCTAACCCACCAAAATAAGTCACCCCATGACCTAGCATTGTTAATTAATTAATCCAAACACATATAAAATGTATACAAATAACATGCAAATATTAAATAAATAATAAAATAAATAAATAAATAAATAAATTAAAAAAAAAATTAATGAATAAATAAATAAATAATGAATAAATAAATAAATTAAATATTAATATAAAAAAAATATATATAAAAAAAAATAATAATAATAAAAAAATATGTAAACAAGATGAAAATGAAGAATATATAAATAAACAATTAAACAATAATACATACATATGTGCACATTTATATATGTGTATATATATGTATACATATATCATCATCATCATCATCATCATCAACCGGTTTATTTGTTGAATCAGGCCACAATTAATCCTCTGATGAGGGTGGGGCCTGATTGTCTAGTCTCGAAATCTAAGTCTTCCTCTCCACTCCTGTCTTTGGCAAGGCTTGATGGAATCCATACCCATGGCCTTCCTATCACGTTTGACTACGTCCTCCCAAGTCAACTTGGGTCTGCCAGTGGTGATGTTCTCTGCTGGCACATTCAACTGTCGGACTTTAGCAATCCAGCCATCGCTACGCTCAATATGACCCAACCAACGTAGTCTGTTCTTTCGCATGATGTCCGCAAGGCTTTTCAAGCTGACCTGTGAGAGCAGGGATTCAAAAGAAACATACTGTTCAGGCCTCACCAAACAGATCCATCTTACCATTGCCCTGTCATTACGGTGCAACTTCCTTCGTATGCCAGCAGAGACAGCCCAAGTTTCTGAGCCATACAACAGCACACTTCTGACACATGAGGAGTATACACGCCCTCTCGTAGTTGTTGGCAGGTGTTTGTTTGTCAGGATTGGTAGCAGCTCTCTAAACTTTTTCCAGGCACACTTGCAACGTGTAGCTGCTGCGAGTTCACAGCCTCCACCTGATGACAGCACATCGCCAAGATAACAAAAGTCTGTCACTACTTCCAGCTTGTTGTCACCAGTATCCATCTCCGTCAGTGGTCTGCCATCTATTGGTCTTGCCGTGCCGGTGCAACGAAAGCACTTAAAGTGAGGATCTGCTTTGAGAGAGCCCTTTATGCCACTGCACCTTTTGTGGACCCAACCTGAACAGTGAGTGCAGATGATTGAGTTGCTGCCAGTTCCTTTCAGACATACAGCACACGGGTATTTTCCTGTTTTCTGTAGTAAGCTGAGGTTTGGACCTGCGATCATGACCTTAGTTTTACCCATGTTGACTCTGAGACCTTTCTCCTCCATGCTACTCTTCCATCTATCCAGACGTTCCTTGAGTGACTGAAGTGAAGTATCAATGATCGCTAGGTTATCGGCATATAGCAGCTCCCACGGGCAGCCAGTATGGAATTCCAGTGATAGAGCCTCGAGTACAATGATGAATAGAAGGGGACTTAAGACAGATCCCTGATGGACGCCTACTCTAACCTCAAATTCGTCGCTGTAGCTGTTACCGACTCGTATCCGACTACGTACATTGGTGTACATAGACGTTATCACCTGAACCAACCACTCAGTAACACCCAGCTTTCGCAGGGCCCACCAGATGACCCTTCTGTGGACACGGTCAAAAGCTTTCTCCAAATCTACAAATGCCATGTACAGTGGTTTATTTGCTGCTAGATGTTTCTCCATGACTTGGCGTATGATGAAAATTGCATCTGTGGTGCTCCTACCGGGCATGAAGCCAAATTGCATATCAGCGATCTGTATTTGTTGTCTGATCAGCTGTTCAACAACTCTTTCCAGGACTTTCATGACCTGATCAATGAGCTTGAGTCCACCTAGTTACCTCTGTTTAATGCATCGCCTTTACCTTTGTACAGGCTTATTATAATGCTGTCTTGTATATATATATATATATATATATATATATACATATATAATGTATATATGCATTATATATATATATATATATGTATATATGCATTATATATATATATATATATATATGTATATATGCATTATATATATATATATATATATATGTATATATGTATATATATATATATATATATATGTATATATGCATTATATATATATATATGTATATATGCATTATATATATATATATATATATATATATACTATTATTGTTATACAGATATAAAGAATCCATAAAATAAATTAATTCGGATAACAGAGTTATTTCCCTTTATCTTATAGTAAATATATCAAGTTAATTCGATAAACTAATTTGACGAAACTCACAATTAATAACACTTCTTAAATAGATGATCAATAAATTTAATAAATCTAGAATATTTAAAATGAGAGATTAATTACTTTACTTTATATTAAAATTCTTAAAATACGAAAGAAAGATAAAAAAATAAAAATATGAAGATAAAACACACTGAAATAAAAGTAAATAATCAAATATAAACTTAATAAAAAAAAATTAATATATATATATATTATTAAAACTAACAGTTTATCGAGCACCATACACTTAACCAACATTACACAAATATTTTTGAACACCAAATCATATATGTAACATAACCTTAAAATAAGTTTAATTTACATTCCCTGCGAGACTGTTTTCGCTGCGGTTCTACATCTGGCAGCCATTTTGTTTTTTAAGATTCTCTGTACAGTCAGAGAAAATTTTTCTTCTGGTTTAATTATTTTTGACAAAAGGAAGTCTCTTTTCCTGAAATATTAAATAATGATTTTTAATCACCCGGACATCACACAAACAGCTAAAAAAAACACTCTTGCTGTTATGTAAGACTTTAGGAAAAATAAATAGTAAATCATATTTCGTATTCGATCGATTTATTGTTTTTGTTCCTTACAACTTGCATTGCCCACAGCCTTTCAAAAACTTACTACTGATATATATATATATATATATATATATATATATATATTTATTTATTTTGGTTCAGAAAAATGAGTACAACATTAGTACCGTCGGTTTCAAGCTCAGAAGGACTTAGCCATCTGGCTCTCTTCAGCTTATGTTGTCACCTGTTTCAGAAATATGAAGTCACGTGTTATGTATATTTGTTTAAAATTAGTGTTAGGAAGATTTAATAAGGTTTGAAAAAAAGGGGGGGGGGTGAAATGTAACAGTTGAGATTTAAAAATGGAAAAGATTTAATAATATAAAAAAATAAAAAATATTTCTATACAAATCCCGTGAGTCAATGTTTATAAGTAGCATATATTTGACCGTTACTGCTTTGAGGGTTAAATTATGTGTCTATGCATCTCAATAAAATGCTCTGTCTGTCACGTTTTCAAATATAGTATTTTCACTGATTAACGCAGATTGACTAGACGCATCTTAAGAATGCCCATTCTTGTTCTTTTTAAATGTAATAAGTAAGATTTTCTGTTGAGCAAAAAATGTCACTAATGAACAAATAAACAATTTTTTCCATCATAATTTTTATAGTTTACCAAATCTTTTAATAGTTGTCATTCATGTTAAGTAATTGAAAAGCTAGACCAATATATAAACACCTTAGTCAAAAATATCTAAAGAAATACCTTTTGCAATATACTCATGGCCTCTGTTCAGTCTTGAGAGACAATGGATACCTCCTTTAAGGGTTCTTACACGTCTAATCGTGAAGCAAGTGTTGCACAATCCCCAACCACACCTCTCATGAGTCAGCACTGCTTGATTACAGTGGCAAGGAGAAATCCAGGACGATTGGAAACAATGCTGAGATAAGCTGAGAGCATATACAGCACCTGGTACTCCTAAATGGGCACCCATTTTAGTACTGATCAGGTTCAACGTCGCTTAACTTTTGTGATCTAACGGTAACCGGTGTGTCAATGTGATTATGCAATATATATATAGTTCTTTTGTAATATAGTAGGAAAAATCCCAGCAGAGTATTTGATTAATTGAGAATTAAAATTAAGAGCGTAATATTTATTTATTTTTTTGGTACAGAAAAATTAGTACAACATTAGTGCCGTCGGTTTCAAGCTCAGAAGGACTTAACCATCCAACTCTCTTCAGCTTATGTTGTCACCTGTTTCAGAAATGTAAAGTCACAGCATTTTCATATCAGTTCTCTCCATGCAACACATATCTTCAGGCCAGGTTTCACTTTCATACATCATCACACTGTGTACACATGCTTGATCAACAGTGGTAATACTCTGCTGGTTAGTAATCAGAGAAGTTCCATGAACTCTATCCACTCATATATTTTACAATCACATCAGCATCAGCTCCTCCATGTTCCCCAAATGGTAACATAACTTCTGTACAATCTCAATAGCCTCACCATCCAGATATATCTTCAACACATCTGAATTCTCATCCATCTCCATTGTCTTACATTTCTTGCACACAAACTGGTTATCCTCTGTCAACCTACCTGTAGTTCCACTGCACTTCATTTGTACCCAATTCTTACAAGTACCACTAAAAACAAATTGAGTTGCACTCCACTCCCTTTAGACAAACTGAGCATGAGAACTTTCCTCTTTCTAGGGGGTTTCCAACACCACAACCGCTGATCATCACTTTGGTCTTGGTAACATTTCCTCTCAGATCTTTACTTTCAATAGCATTCCTTCAAGTTTTTAACTTAACAAGTAGGTTTTCTATTGTTTCACAGGCAAATACTAAATCATCAGCAGTACAGCAGTACAAAATTCCTTTAACAATTTTTCTTCGACACAAATGAAAAGCAAACAAACTCTGTATAAATCCTTGATGTACATTAAAGCTGTCACTATATGTTCTGTTAATTCTAACACAACTTTGAACATTTCTGTCCATTGCTTGAACCATCTTCACCAACCACTTATTGCGCCTAATTTACGCAACGCAAACCAGACATTTACTTTTTTAAATAAATAAATAAAAGACATATTTATTTATTTAAAGAACATTTAGCTGGCAATGATAATTATTTTTATGGAAGAAAACAGACAATTTTATTATTAATATTATTAACCCTGACAGACATTTATTATTATTATTATTAACAGTAAATTATACAGATAGATAAAGAAGAAAGCCATGGTGGAATTTTCTGCTAGTAGTTATATTAAGTAAAAGAACAGAAGGGAATTACTTTTCTAAATTAGGTTTTTATTTCTATTTTGTGAACTTTAATAGCTTGTGTACAATCTGTATAGTTTCACTTTGTTATGAATCAGTTTTTCTTTTCTTTCCATCAGTGGAGTACCCCAGGTTGTTGGCACTGGAGGGAGTGGTGCAAGTCGGAAGATTCTAAAATATATCAACAAAATCACTCAGTCCAAATATTTCCAGCAAGCTACGGAATATAAGTATATCAAAATGGCCATGGAAGAAGTGTCCAACACGCCGCTCATTCTCACAGTGGAAGTACACAACCTTAATGGAACGCTCACTGTTAATGTACCACCCCCGCCTACTGACAGATTGTGGTAAGTAAAATACTTTAAAAATAAAAATAACAATAAGTCTAGTTCTGCTAGTTTCTTTGAAATTTTAACAACTAATTCTGGTCAAAAACGATGAGTGCAACTAATACTGGTGATAAGAGTAAACTTGATACCAGCTTCAAGTTACAAAATTAGTTCTGAATTACTATTGATCAAAAAGGTTAAACATAGCAACATGAAAAAAACAAAGCTCAAGTTATAAGTAGTATCTCTTGCTCACATAGTTCACCAAAATAACTGGTTTCATCAGCTGGATAATATTTGAATGAAATGAAAATAATTAAATCTTCATAATTAGATGTTAACATTTTCATTTAGTTTTCTCACATTATTTTTGGTAAAAATCAATAGTTTCTTGGCCATTATTGGAGTAATGTACTAAATTTTAAACTTTTCCACTCATACTTAAATTTCTAAAATGCTAACCACTGATTTGATTCTCAAGATTAGTTGAAATTTTAGAAGATGATATTAGCCCATGTTCGTTGGTTGCCACAATTGATCAGGATTTCTACCAATTCCAACTCTCTAAGCCATTTTAGTCATTCTAAAGATACTGATTCAATTCCTTATTTGACTAAAAGTTACTGTATATTATCAGATAGCCCACTCGTCTGCATTATCAGATAACCCACTACATTACATTTTAAAGGCAGACAAGCAATAGTGTTTCTTCCCAGAAATATTTTAATGCCTGGAATCCACATTATTTTCATTCTTTCAAATTTAAATTCAAATATATCTTATATTGTTCATTTCCAGGTATGGTTTTCGTGATAACCCACAGCTGACACTTGTGGCTAAGCCTAAAGTTGGGGAGCGAGAGGTGACAGTAACGCATGTCACAGAGTGGATTGAAAAGAAATTAATTATTGAATTTCAGGTAAGATTGTCTTGTGGAAATACTTTGAAAAAGCTTTCATATTTTTTTCTTTTTAAAATTTTTATTTCATGGTTTTTGTTTAAGGAACTTTTATGACTAAAACTGATTTGCTTTCTGTAATGGATTCATTATTGGTGTTCATATTCAGAAGAAATGGAAGAAACATTTCTTGATTTTTTTCTATATTTTTGCTTCTTCTTTGGGTTTTCTTTCTTCTTTGTTATATATATATATATGTGTGTCTATATTAAGTTCATGTGTGTCTGTATTTCTCACATCAACATAACTTTTATAATTACACATCAACTAATTTTTTTTATTTACTATTAATCAAATATTTATTAAAATCAAAATATAAAACAAAATTTTGAAAATCCTATTCAAAAAAATAATTTAAATAGAAATTAAATCTACCACAATGCATTTTCATTTCCACATAAACAAGTCAGCTATGTTAATCTTTTGTTGATCGTGAATAGAAAGTCAAATCTGGCTTTAACATTTTTAGCAAATTAAAAGATTGAAATTTTTGAAGGCTATTAATAGTCAATAATTTTATCAATAGAAATTAAAGTAACATTACCTTAATAACAAAATTAATAACACTTTTGTTCAATTAATAATTTAATGGCCAAACTATACTGCTATAATTAAATTTAACTTTCAAAATCTTATTTAAAAAAAAAAAAATTTTGTACCCTCAAAGTAAAAACGGTATAATTATAAAATATATATATTTCAATTGTTCCAGTTTTTTAATGGCTTATTTGACCTATGTTTCGGTCAATTGACACGGGACACAAATTTATAAAATAATGAAAATTATATTTTTGTAAAAATAATTTTCTTTTTAAATAGACAAACATGTTATCCTGTTAAGGGCATCTTCACATTCTTATGACCACATTCAGACATACAAATAATTATGACATCATAAAAAAAATAAAAAATTTTGATCATAAGGCTGTGAAGTTGGAAGAACGGGCTGATGTGTAGATGCAAGTTTTTATTTCCCAATTATTTCAGAATATTAGTTAAAAAAATAACATATTTTCCTTCTATTATAAATTTGGGCCAACCAGATAAAAATTAGTAAATAAAACATTTTCCAGGTTTGCTTCAGAGCAAAACAATGTTTTTGTTGTTGTAAACCAGTGATATATAATTGTAAGAAAAAACATTAAATTCATCACATTTTTAGATTCATTTTGATCTTATACACCTCCTCTCCAAAATTAAAAATCAATACCAAAGAAAAAATGCTCTTCATATCATCATAAGATATTAGAAAATGTTTTTATGTGAAAAATAAAAGATTTTTTAGTCATTTTCATATCATATCATATATAATCAGTGTAGACACATAATCAAATTTATATGTTGACTCTAAATAGATTTATAATATGCTCTTTCCCTTATATTAAGCATCCTCTTCTCATAAATAAGGCAACTTATTTACACAATAATTATAAAGGGATGATTGGGTGCCTATGCATTAGAGTAGGTTGATTTTTAACTTTGAATATCAAGTATGCCCATACAGAGAAAGTTTGGTATTCATATTCTGACACCCAAAACTAGATTTCTAACCTGCACCAATATTTGAGCAATTTCAATAATCTTCTAATAAGTAACACTAGAACATCCTCGTTTGTTAAGCAGTTTTGTATACATGAAAATATCTTTGTAACTATAAGGGTTGAACTTCTGAAAATTGGTGTGTCAATTGTGCCACTATTATTGAATACGTGACTAAAATTTTGGTCGAAAATACCCCAAAATATTGAAGTTATGATTATTATTGCTTTTACAGTAGTTTTTATTACAGTCTTTAAAACTGATTGCTCAAAAATTGCTCCATGTTAAAAATTAGTTTCTGCTGTTGATACTCACCATTGACTACTACCCAATTTTTGTTCACATGGACATGTTTAATATTAAAAAAAAATTGAAAATTGACCTACCTAATACACATGTTCAATTCGAGAAATCTGTTTTGAAAGATTTGATTTCTTTTAGATAAATCCTGTATTATTGTTGTTACCTGATGAATTCGGTTATTTCTTCTTCTTCTTCTTCTTATAATCAAAGTTTTGTTTAAAACTTATTATCTAAATCAATTGGGTAAGATAGATTATTTATTTATGCCCCTTTAGATATCTCATTTCAACTTTAAAAAAATATACAGAACAAATTCTTTTAAATAGTATGTCAGATAAACTTCTAGGTAAACTTCATTTTTACCATTATTTCTGAAATTTTAAAATAATTAACATTCGAATTATTTTTAACTTGATTAAGCAAGTTGTTCCCCAAAATATATTACTCTAATTGTGTTGTAGATTTCGTTTTAAAAATCTTTTTGCCAATAAAGATGACAAGTCAAACTTAGATTCTTTTTCTATTTTCTCTTCAAATGTGATGGACTTTTGTTTCTTTCTCAGAGAATATTTGTGCTGCCAAACATGGATGACTTGGTAATCCCACTCTTACTCTGCGGTCTTCCTACTGAGGCTCTTCCGACCACTATCTGTCCACCTGACGGCACAGAAGTCTGATCATGGTTTAACATAGATTGGCCTCTGTCCATTTGGTCAGTTCAATAATGGTCAGCAAATGATTTGTGTAGTCTTCCATTCTCTCTCTCTCTGCATGTGTAGATACTTCAGTAGTCAATGTTGTGGCACCTTTGCAATTTCTGTTATTTGTTTGAATATTGCCATTTTGTAGAACACATTTTACCTACTGTTTTATCATTGTCTGTTATTATTTGTTTTGTTATACATCATTTTAATTATCTTCTCAGTTCAACCCTTAACACAAAACAAATTGTTGCACAGAAAATTTACACTTAATACAATATCAATATAGGTTAAGATTCGGTTAAAAATAAAGTAATTATTTCTTTTTAGATAATATATGTACCCATGGAAATTACATGGCGTTATTCTATAATACGTGACATAGATAGTAACAAGCCTAGATGTACATGTAGTCATGAAACCTGCACTTTTATTATAACAACTGATAATCCAAATAATCTGGAATTTTTCTACATCTCACCTGAACACCACCCCAGTCTAATAATACTAAACCAGCAGTGATCTTAGAATATCATATTTAAATAAGTGACACCGAGAGAGATGTCCGTAAATGCATTAGATAAACAAAACAAAAAAGGGGGAAAAACAGTATGAAAAGAAGCTAACAGAAGAAGGAGTTAAATGGAAACATTGCAAAAAGGAATGAGTGAAAAAGACAAGGATAAGAAGTTAAGAGTATACCTATATCAATCATTGTGCCTGCTGATTTGGGTATTATTAGACTTGGCTAATGTTCAGGAGAGCTGGAGAAGCATACACTATTATAGATTGCTAATAAGCATTGCTGCTGTTGCCCAGGAATGAATGGGAATGTATTAGCAATATTTTACTATTCTATTTCATTTTATTTTTATATTAATATTATGGTGGTCCATTACCCCTAATGATATTGTTCCTTTGCTATTTATTTGGAGACTGACATGTATGTGTACATTGGTAAATCTGTATGCGAACGTGAGTCTTACTTTATGGATACAGTATTAAAATGTTGGTGTGTTTGTTATTGCGTACACATGCACACTCATGTGTACGTATATATATATATATAATATTTATAAAGTAAATATTAATTATTATTACCTACAAACATTGATGTTTCATGCTTATGCAATCTTCAGTGAAGGGATGTTAATTCACGTCGGTTGGAAGGCTTGAACCCGGTTTCCAAGTCGCCACTGACTCGTAGTCGGGTATTTTTCCCCTCGGCGGCCGTCAACTAGCATGGAAATTAGGAGAGATTTAACTCTATAAACGCCAAATCAGCGGGCGATACAGTGAACAGAGGGACAGGATTCGAAAACAAAAAAGGAGTTGGAATCTCGCATTTAATCCGTAGTATTACTGCTCATTATTAAATTCTCTCAGAGTGCATCAATCCTTGTAAAGGGGGCTATAATATATATATATATATATATATATATATATATATTTTCTTTGTCGTACAAAACTTTAAAATGGCATTGAAGAGACAATATTTATTATTCATAATGAATTAAGAAATTAAAAAGATGAAAGGGCAGCTGACCGGTTTCATACCTTGCTCAACAGAGCCAAATATCGAGGTAATATATAAAAAAGATGCTATGAGAATTATAGCGAGGGGAAAGGGGTAAAAAAATAACTAAAAAATAAAAAATTTTTAAATAGAAAAAAAAAAAAAGAAAAGAAGTTCAATCAAATAGAAACAACATTAAGCCCGAGGAGATTTTCTCTTTGCTTGCAAAGAGAAGGTCTCAAGGACTTAATATAAATTGTTTTTATATATCCACTGCCAGAAACACCTCTGGAAATCTTCTTTTGGAATTGTGTTCATCTCTGCCATCACGTGGCGTCTTCAATTTTCGAAACAACCATGTCTGGAGAGTAGAGAGATTGGTGAACGACTGGAATTCCATGTTTGGCCAAGAAATGTTGGATCAATTGGGATGACTGTGCAGGGGCGTTGTTGTGATGCAGTTGCCAGTTTTCACCGTCCACATGTTTGGTCTTTTGCGCCGAACTGCTTCACGGAGACACCAGAGAACATCTTGATAGTACTCATTTGTCACTGTTTGTTCTTCTGATGCATATTCGTGATGCACAATTCCATTATTAACATTCACTTTTCGTTTTTTTAGTCACTTCTTTTTTTCATTCATTTTGCACTCAAATTTTTATTCATTTTTTCTCATTCGATTTTTTTCATTCATATGAATATCCTGGATAGAGCAGGTGTGTTGCAGGTGTGAAGCACTTCTCAGTCTTTTTTATAATGTTGTATACCCCTGAGAGCCATAATCCAAAGTGCTTAAGATCCTTTATCTTCATATTATTGTGAAAGGGGGGGGGGGACATAAAATTAGTAATTTACCGGGACCATTTGTTCTACTCAGAATTGTTCGGGGTCCAACACAATTGTAAGATTACAGTATTACTATTGTTAAGAGATATATAGTAAATCTATTCGGACTATTGAATTCACTCACATCATGTATCTTAATATGTTGAAGGGAGGGGAGAAATTAGGAATCGACCGTGACCATGTGTTCTTTGCAAAGTTGTCTGCGATCAATAATTGTAAGATTTTAGTATTACTTTTGACTATTGACTTCATCAACATCACGTATCTTCTTAATGTGTTGAAATCGAGAGAGGAAGGGGAGAAATAAGAAATTGACTGGGACCATTTGTTCTACTTGGCATTGTCCAGGATAAAAAAAATTGTAAGATTACAGTATTACATTTGATAACTGGTAAATATTAAATCGCTTCAGACTATTATCTTTATCAACATCATTTGTCTTCATATTATTATAATATTAGGAATTAACCGGGACTGTTGGTCCTATTGGCGTTGTCCGGGATCAATAATCATTATCAACATTATTTCTCTTCATACTTGGATTTTAATGGTACTTTTGGCAGTTATGTGAAGGCCCTCTTTACTAACATTACAGTATTATATTTATTAAATGAGGGGGGGGGGGTTACAGAAGCCTTTGTTTTACTCGTTGTTTTCCAGGAGTAAATAAATTGTCATTTTCAACATCATTTTCCTTCATACTTTGATTTTAACCATACTTTTGGCAGTGCTGTGAAGGCCTCCTTACTAACATTACACTATTATATTTGGTAAGTGAGGAGGGGGGTAACAGAAACTTTTGTTCTACTCAGCATTGTTCAGAAGCAATAAAATTGTCTTTATTAAGATTACTTATTATATTTGGTAAGCAAGTGGGTGAGTAATAGAATATTGTGTTCTACTTGGAGTTGTCCGGGAGCGATAAATGTAAATTACAGTATTACATTTAAATCTCTTTTTAAATCGGGGGAGGGGAATGGAATTACCTGACATCAAGAATTTCATTGTGTTTTGTTCTACTCGGTGTTGTCCAGGAGCAATAAATGTAAAATTACAGTCTTACATTTAAAAGGGATATTTCTAGTAAATGAATTACATTATTATTATTTTTTTCAACACATTAAAACAGGAGAGAGAAATGGGCTAGAAGGAGAAGAAAGAGAGGGTTGGGAAGAGGGATGAAAAAAATGGGGGCGAGGGAAAGAGAGACAGATAAAGAGACGGCTAGGGAGAGAGATAGAAGTTTCAATATAAAGATGTTACACATGTTATTTAACTTCTATTTTGTTTTTATGTCTCCGGGCAACACCGGGTACCTCTGCTAGTATATAATAAAGGGTGTATGTCTGTGTGCACTCACATGAAGATGGTTCTGTGACCGTATCTAGCTACTTGTACACAATCAGAGATTTGCTTTTACAAAAAGAAATATCGGAAACACTTAACAGAATTGCTTCCACCCTACTTTGCCTAAAGATGAATTTATGGTAGCTTCATCGTATCACCAGTAAACAAGCCAACAAGCGCAAAATAAAAGTTTGAAGCTATTAACTAAAAAGATAATATGAAAAAATAACAAAATTAAAAAGAAATAAAATCTAAAACAATACTATGCTCTCAAAGTTAACAATAATTCTACTCACATTCTACTTACCTGTTCACTGTGCGTCCTAAGAGCCTCCCGTTAAACTCTTTCATGTTTTTGTTTTCATCCTGACAGGTCTAAGTCAAAATAAGGCTATGGCTAAAACACGTATGCACATATGTCGCTAAAATATTTTTATGAATAAAAATTTATACTAAATATACTCCTGTTTCTTTAACTTGTCTTTTTATTAATATGTATCAAAATGGTCAAAATTTAGCTGAGCCTAGTGTTCAGAAGGAGGTTAGGGTGAGAGATGGCAATATTTAATAGTTACCAATTTCCATTTGTTAGTACTATTTTACAACATAATGTATGTATGTAAGTAACAACTATTGGGACACATTGAAATTCCATGGTTAATTAAAGAAAATCGGTTTTCATTTTCTTGTTAATTTTACGTCCTCTCTAGCAGAAGTACCCAATATTATCTGGTGATACCTAAGGCAATAACATATCTATAAACAACTAAATTTTAAATGACTTATTTATTTGTATGATTTAGTAGTTAGTAAAGAAGTTAAGAACATTAATTTTCCTCTCCCCAATTGACTAGTTTACTATGTTATAGTAGATCTTTCTTTTGGTCTCTTGGTCTTACTGGATTTCAGGACCAGAATTCATCTAGTATTGTGGAGTATCCAGCTAAGTGCATTTACTTGAGCTAACATTACTAGGAGAAGGTGCACCATTCCTCGTATGAGCTAGTGTATAGCTATATCGATGGGATCTTATTTGGGCTTCTAATACTATGTTATTTTGAATATTTGGTCAGGGTTTACTTGTAAGGTGAAGTATCCTCATTATTAGGTTGTCCTGACAAACTCTTGTACAGAGAGATTGAAGACACTCGAGGATGGTGTCGAGTAGGTAATTCAAACTCTCCAGTCATGTGCTCATCATTTTGTGTCGAAAGCGTGTGACATCTTTCTCTTTTTTTAAAAAAAACTTTGTTCATCTCAAACAAGGCAAGTTGCCACTTTAGACGTAAGGGGCTACTGAAAATTAGAGTGAAAGTTTTGGGGGTCATCCTAAATTGGTAGCTGTGCAGCAAGATGTCTGTTCACATTAGTTTTAAATTTCTGCATGTCTGTACAGTCGGAGATACTTACTGTTACAAAGGAATACCTAACAATATATAAAGATTCTATATTTCATTAGTTTTATTTAAATGTAAATACAATAAAACTTTTTTTTTCGTTCTTAAATAGCTAAATATAGAAATAATTGGCATTGAGGAGTCAAATATAAATATTTTCTATACTTAAAATATTTTATGTAAGAAAGCTGAACATTACAAATTTATAGTTTATTTTTAGCTTTATAGATTAAAAAAATCCAAAAGAAACCATGGTTTAATTTGAAATAACTACCGAGGATTTCAGATCAAAATGTTGGTTTAAAAAGTTGAATGAGGAGATAAATAGAGATATAAAAGAAATGGGCAAGTTGATAGAAGGCAGAATCACAGACAGCAGAGGT
Organism: Sepiola atlantica; assembly: GCA_963556195.1. Lineage (NCBI taxonomy): Eukaryota > Metazoa > Mollusca > Cephalopoda > Sepiida > Sepiolidae > Sepiola > Sepiola atlantica. The sequence goes on along the minus strand of OY744520.1, from coordinate 134,263,783 downwards.
TGAGGCAGAGAGTATGTGTTACTGAGGGGAGGGGGTGAGAGATTACTTGTGACATTCATAGAGAAGATAGCAGTTATGCATCTTTATTATAAAGATAAAAAAAATGATGAAAATGCTTCTACATTAGTGATATTCAAACAATAACCCTTTCTCTTGTTTCTTTCGATATTTGTTTTTTTCTATTTCCTGTTTTTATTGTTGGACTTTGTATATAAACATTTCTGAAAACTTGATTTCAAATGAAAGAAATAATCTTGATTATATTTAATGCCAACAAAACTCTTCAATGTCTAATCTTCAGTGTAATAATAAATCTTCCTTTTGTTGTTGCTTTCTTTTATGTCTTTCTCTCGATCCAAGAGAAAGTAATCTCCTTTTTACTCGTCATACTTGATTTCTTTCATTTTTAGGTTAGAACTTTTGTGATTCAGACTTTCTTTTTCTTTTTTACATTTGCATGATATTATCCATTGTGGATATATGTAAAAAAAAATAAGAGGAGACGAGTGACTTCTCAACTGTCGATTGAGGATGTTGCTCTAACCACCAAAGGTGCTCTTAAGAATTTATAACCAGTAGAGGCAGGAAAGATGGTCAATAATTATAAAGCCTTTCCTACCTCACTACTGAACAGCTGACTTTCAAGTCAATTTCTTTGACTGTTAGTGAGAAGGTCACAAATGAAATTTTTCCTCATTCAATGTGTCTAAATTTTTAACACATAAATTAACAATGTACTTTCATTAAATTGAAAACTTTTATGTAAATTTTGTATTGAATTATGAAGATTATGTTAAAATTGTGCACAAAATTTTAGTGTCATATGTACACGCATTTCCAGATTTAACTCCACTGGACTTTTTTTGCATGTTTTTTTTTTTTTTCAAAGCAAAAGAGTTGAATGCATGTTTTATTTTCGTCTGTGTAAAAAGACAAATTATCTGCATTGCAATTACATAACATGAATTTGATTTTCATTGTTTTTTACATTTCTAAATTCTAAACACAAAATTGAGATTACATTATCTTCCCACCGATTGTGTATTAAGTAGACTTATTAAAAAAATCTTATTTTCATAGAAATAGTAACACTAAAATGCAATTATATTTATTTTTTATATTAATCCAAATTAACATAGCTAATCACTTTATTTTTCACATAACTTATCCTCAAAACTGTTGCACACAGTTCTTTTGCTGCATTCTTGGCCAGCTAGTCTCATATTGCTATTTACAGGCCCTCACAGGGTCAAGTCGGGGATCATTCCCCATGGGGGGATCAAACACATAACACAAGGAGATTGAGAATTTATAGCACAAGGCATGAACTAAAATTTTCTATTGAGACTGGTTATCTCTTCATAGAAAGCTTGGTTTACCTGTCGTCACTTCTCGGTGTCTGGCTGGTGAAAGAGGATGTCTACTCTAATTATCGGGTGACGTCATTCAAGTTTTTGGGCTTCACATTAACACTCCCACCTTTAATCAATTTTGAAAGCACCAAATAAAATGATTTATAACGAGAATTGAATACCCTGCACTGCACAAGTCATCGATGTAAAAAAATAACCATTTTCTTTTTTTTTTTTATTATTCTTAGTAATGCGTAGACTCATTCTACAGTTTGCCCTCTTTAACCTTTGACCATTCTATTTGTTTGTATGTTTAAGTAGGATGAATGGGTTTTTATTAGACATGGAAAAAAAATTTTTTTTTCCAGACACAAATTTTTACTTATTAAACATGGTGTCGACGCTCTTATTTTGCGAGCCTCGCTTTGGGTTCTCGTTGTCACGGGTTACGGCGTGTGTGTGTTTTTTTTTTACCGGGACTCATAATCAAAGCAGCGTTTTTTGTGTTTTTTGGTTTGCATTTTTGAAATTTAATTTTATGAAACGAACATTTTGGTCACCGAATGAGCGCACTTGTCGTTACGTTATTGGGGGTGGGTGGGGGGACATTTCCGTGTATTTCTTGTTGCTGCAAAGACGTGGGAAAATGACCCAAGCTCAACTTATACATCGTGCCATGAGCGAATTGACCCTCATGTCTATAGGAGTTCGTTTCCGTACTGACATCGACGAGACAATCAAATTATCCAGAAGTGTGGGCATTATAGCCCGGAAAATGAAGTGCTGCAAATGCACACGTCTAATGAAGACCGTGAAATACCCAAGACCAATGTTCTTTTTGTTTTGTTCTTTTGCTTGACTAGAATATAAAAACTTGGGGTTAGGTTTAGAGTTAGGGTTGGGGTTAGGGTTACGGTAAGGACTTTTTTAAAGAAACAACAGGAAAAAAAAACATTACGGTGTGACGAATGAAAATAATATGTAACTACATATTATTTTCATTCGTCACACCGTAATGTTAATGACATGTAAATCAAAAGAAAATTTTTTTATTTCTTTTGCTTAAAATGTAATTTTGTTTTGTTCCTTTGCTTGGCTGAAAAATGAAAAATTGCGCTTTGATTATGAGTCCCAGTAAAAAAACAACCCGACAGAATGATACCGGAACAAGGCTGCAATATTTTTTAAAGAAGCCGCCATTTTTTCTTTCATATTTCCGTAAGAAAAACATATCGATTTATAAAAAATAGCACTTTAACGGATTATAATCATTAATAAATGTCACAGGTACGTTGGAAATTCAATTTTATCGGCTACGCTAACTTTTATTTGTTGTATTTTTGTTTTTTAGCGTTTTCGTTTGAGGGCTATTGTAAAAGATACCGAGAAATCCTTTTCTTTTCAACTCATAAATGTCATCAATAAAATCCAAGCTGAACATTCTGGGTCAAATATTCCAGAAAATAATGCTTTAATTATTATATTGTTATTAGACATACCCATGACCCAAGGTGTGACAAGATTGAGAGTTACTTCCCTTGAACTCTTAGCTTATTAAAACCAATATAACGAAGAAACAAACATAGAATCATAACGTGTGTTCATATTAATTCTTATCTGACCAAGTATACACTAGTCTCTTTACTTCTATATTATCCTTATTCAAATATACAAGTAAAATCACTTACTATTTACTGGTGCTACCAGATCAGGCTGTCTGAAGATATAGGCTTCCTGACCTAACATTGAAGTTTTTTGTTTTTCTCCCTTCTTTTTGCAAAACTCGATCATCTTCTGCAAAGCAAAATACAAAAACAATTCACCTCCTTTCTCTCCCCCCTAATGGAGCCATTAGTTTGCCATGATATTCAAGGGCGTGATCCTGGTGGCTGAGCAGTTCATAACCTGGGAAAGTAGTGGATATGTGCACTGCAACACTCCACTTTGGTCCTTATTTGGGCTGGACGGGCCTGATTCAATCAATCGGCTGGCCACGTCAAGCCCCACCATATAAAACGCACACCAATCTACTCACAACAGTTAACATTCCCATTCCAACCCCCACTAACAACCACTCCCCAAAATATGGTGAAAAGCGGTGGCTGAGATGCCAGGGATGTCGCAGCCATGTCAATGCTTTGTTCGCCATAATCAATTGATATTGGTTATGCGAACAAAGCATTGACATGGCTGCGACATCCCTGACATATTTCTTAAAAAACTCAAAGGAAAACAAGTACTCAGTGTTTCACCTAAATCAAGTATATCATCTCTGTATCTCTATGGTGTCAGGGCAAATGGGTTTTCCCCCTGGCACTTCCCACAAAGGGCTAGAGGCGGGTGGGGAGCAAGGGTGATGAAAAAAAACCCCTAAAAACATGGATTATTTCCCCCAAAAAACCCTTAAAAGATACCACTCTGATGTCTCAGAAACCTCAAGCTCGGAGGGCGAAAAAATATACATAACAAAAAAAATCAGCCTCCCCACGAATTTCCCAAGATTTCTAGTAATAGAACTACTAGAAAACAAAAAAAAATAGTGAATTATCACCATTTTTAATCGAAAAAATACTTACCAGTAAGAGCAATCCAAAGTCATTAAAAAATTAAGAAACAGAAATGACAATAAAGACGCCCAAATCTTATTAAAAATAGGGAGTTTCTACAACCATCAAAAGTTTTTTCTATATGAAAAGCTAAACACCTCTAAAAGGGGTCATAAGGAACCAAGAATTGTCCTTGGCAACTACAGAAGAAATAAGAACACTATTTAAAAAAACAGGGCATAATTGACCACACACGTATAACCATAAAAAGAAATGGTCAGACCATACCAACTAATACTTATATACTGACCTTTGACACCCCTTCAATTCCCAAAGTAAAAATTGGCTACCTAATTGAAAAGGTAGAACAATTTATCCCTACACTCCTAAAATTCTGCAAATGCTAAAAATATGGGCACCATAGGAAAATATGTAGAGGAATTAAAATATGTGGGAAATGTGGTGAAAAAGACCCCGACCACACAGAAGATGAATGCCATAACACTGAAAAATGTTCAAATTGTAAAGGCAACCCAGCCTACCCTAAAACCTGCAAAATCTACCAAAAAGAAAGAGAAATCACTGAAGTTGAACATAAGAGAAACTTATCCTACCCAAAAGCACGAAAGATTGTTGAAGCATATTTAAAAAAAAAAACAACACTTATGCAGAAGCAACCCAAAGATCAAGCCCATTAACCCAACAAAATTAAAAGAACCTACCCGTTCTAGTGAAAGAACTAAGATCTCTACTAGAGATATTAAAAGAAAACTTAGTCAGCCTGACAACTAGATTCAACATGGAATCGGATCAAAAGAAAAATTCCAAATCCCAGATCGACGTGACCAAAGATGCTTGTAGAAAAAACTCAACCCAAACAGCCTCCAAAAGCGAAACCATCTTTGAAAAAACAATACAACAAACTGAAAACAGAAATGGTGGAAATTGAAACCAAATTTGAAATGGTGGAAATTGAAAACCAGGAAAGAAGTTCAAGACAGAGAAATTCAAAAAGCTCTAACAAAAACAAATTAAAAAGCCTAATCTGAAAAACCACGACAACGATCCAAATCTAGGTACAAACTAGAAATAAAAACCTCAAATGAAGAACCAGGAAATAGCAAAACAAAAAATTACAAACTCATCAGAGATGGAGATAGATGAAAGGTAAAGAAGAAAGTCCTAAAAATCTTGAAAACTTCAAATAAGTTTTGCAGATCACACAACTAAAATCAAAAAACATGGACACTAAAATAATTCAATGGAACATCAGAGGAGTAAGGGCCAACTTTTACGAACTGATGCTACTCATTACAAACCATTGCTCGGCAATCGTATGCGTTCAAGAAACCCACCTCAAAGAAAACAAGACAATCAACATTAAAAATGACCAAACTATGTAAAACAGCATACTGAAATGGTCTGTGGTGGATCATCAGTAATCATCAAAAATAATATCCCACATAACATAATCAACTTAAATACACAGATGCAAGCAGTTGCCATATCAGCATCTCTTCATAAACTATAACAGTATGCTCGTTATATATCCCACCAAACCACAAACTTAGAGAATCAGAACTAAGTGAATTAATCGGACAACTACTAAGACCGGTCATCATAATGGGTGACTTTAACAGTCATAGCGAAATATGGGGAAGCAAACAAAAACAGACAAAAAGGGGAAAATAATACAAGCAATATTGAATAAACATCAATTGTGTATATACAACAACAACAAAGTAAACACATATCTACATCCAGCAACAGGCACATGCTTCACAATAGACTTAACAATATGTGATCTATTTTATTCTTGGATTATAACTGGAAAGTCTACAACAATACATGTGGGAATGACGACTTCCCGTTTTTTTAAGAAAATCTCATTACACTTCAAACACCACATTGGAACCTCAAAAAAGACAATTGGGAAAAATTCAAGCAGGTATGCCAATATAAATGAACTCCAGAATCAAACGACCAAAATAAAGACCTCCCCACACACTTTACAAATACATTAATATCAATAGCAGAGAAAAGTGTATCCAAAACATCTCCGTCTATAAAACGAAATAAACCATGGTTTGATGACGAATGTAGGAAAGCTATGAAGAAACGCCGAGCAGCGCTAAGAAAATTAAAAAACATCCCAACAAAAGAAAACCTTTAAGAACTGCAGAGCCCAAACCCAGCAAACTTTTAAAGAAGCCAAAAGAAAAACATGGCAAGGCTAAATATAAAAAAATGAGCATCAATACCAAAAGCAAACTGTATGGGACATGATCAAGAAAATATCAGGGGAAAACATAACAATGCAAAAGCCACAAACAAAGGGAAATAGCAAACCTCCTGGCAGAAACCTTTGAAAAAAACTCTTCTGCCAAAAATACCAACATTGAATTAAAATTAAAGAAAAAGGACAAAGAGAACAGATCAACTTCCAAACAAAAACTCCCCAAGAATACAATCAGCCCTTCACAATCAACGAACTAAACGATTCCATAACAAAAGGCCATAACAAAATCCACTATGAATTTCTGAAAAAATTACCCCCCAAATCAAGAGAATATTTACTGTCCATCTACAACCATATATAGACATCAGGCAGTATCGCTAAACTATGGAAACCAGCTATAATAATCCCCATAGTAAAAAATCTAAACTCCTTTACAGACCGAACAAACTACAGACCCATTGCACTGGCAAGTTGTGTCTGCAAAACCATGGAAAGAATGGTAAATACCAGACTGACATGGTATGTGGAATAAATTAATTACAACCTTACCATCGGGATACCGAAAAAACAAGAGTTACCATTGATCGATTAGTTTGCCTTGACACTCTCATACAGAATGCCCTCATTAAAAAAGAACATCCAACAGCTATATTTTTCGACCTGGAAAAGGCATACAAAACTACCTGGAGATATGAGATTAAAAAAGATCTAAAACTACTCAGAATGAAGGGTAACTTATCTATATTCGGAGAGAAATTTTAAAACCCGAATAGGCAGCATTCTTTCAAACACAAAGATACAGAAATGGGCATGCCACGAAGAAGTATATTGTCCGTTATCTTATTCAATATAAAAATTAATAATATTGTAAAAAGTCTTCAATCTGGTGTGTAAGGATCATTATATGTAGATGACTTTTTAATTTGCCATGCATCCAAAAACATCCACACGACTGAACGCCAACTATAACAATGCCTGAATAAAATAAATCAATGGACAATTGAAAATGGTTTTCAAATATCCTGAAATAAAACTAAATGCATGCACTTCTGTCAATCACGGAAAATGCACTGCGATCCAGTTTTAAAACTAGAAGGAATGGTACAACAGCATAAATTCCTTGGGATCATCTTTGACTCAAAACTAACATTCATTCCCACATAACACAACTAAGACCTAAATACAACAAAGCCATCCAATTGATGAAAGTAGTGGCACACACTAACTGGGGTGCAGATTATTAAAATTATACTGAGCACTTGTTCGATCCAAACCGGACAACGGCTGCTTCACTTATGGATTAACCTGAAAATCGTACCTAAAAACATTAGAATCCGTTCACCACCAAGGACTGCGACTGGCGTTCGGAGCCTGCCAAACATCTCCTGTTGAAGATTTGTATGTAAAAGCACATGAAGCTCCTAGCCTTACAATACTATAAAAAGATAAAATCATGCCCAGCATACGATACCATATTCAAACCAAATTACAAAGAATTGTACCAAAGGAAAAAAAAAATGCAATAAAACCTATTGGCCTCCAAATAGAATCAATAATCAAAGAAACCAACATCACGATACATGATACTATCAAACCAATAAAACCACTGTGGGAAATAACACAACCAAAAGTAAACTTGGGAATGAATAAACTCAATAAAACTACCACACATCCTCTCATTTTCCAAGAAAAACTAAATAAAATCCTAGATTGCTATCCCAAATATACCGCTATATTTACAGACGGATCTAAGGACAAAAACACAACAGGATGTGTAGCTGTACATGAAAACCAAACTATCGAACAACATCTTCCTAAAGAAATATTTATTTTTATTGCAGAATCCAATGCCATAGATTTAGCACTCGATATTATCTCTCAGAATAAAAAGAAAAACTTCATTATTCTTTCCGATTCCTTATCAGTATTAACAATATTGAAAAATAGAAATCTGGATAACCCACCGATCATCAAACTATTATGTAGAATAACATCATTGCTGAACACCAAAGAGATTATATTTTGTTGAATCCGAGGAAATGATATGGCTGACACAGCAACTGAAACCACCCCAAAAGAGCCCCTCAACAACAAATTTAAATTTATATACAGACGTCAAGAAAGACATCCAAGCATGTATTCATAAGAAATAGGAGTTTAGATGGAGCAGTAATACATACAATAAATTGTTGGCAATGCAATGTGATTTAGGAGAATGGAGGCAGGGCTGTAGAAAGTCACGAAGGGAGGAAGTCATTCTCTGTCGACTCCGTATTGGCCACGCATTCATTCTTGCTTGAGCAGAAGGATCCACCATGGTGTGCGACTTGTCAAGTACCATACACAGTGAAACACTTTATGTTAGAACGTGTTGATTTTGCTCATATGCGACGAAAACACTACGATGTTGGTGCTATGAAGGAACTATTTAAAGACGTAAGAGTAGAAATCATGCCCTTTCTGAAAATTGTGGGTTTATACCCCAAAATCTAATATCTATAAGTTCAAAAAACCAAACTAGGAAAAAATTAATCAATTGCAGACTGTTTACTCAAGAAATTTACACATATAAAAGAAATTCATTGAAATCTATTATATATTTAAAAATATTGTACACCTGAAGCATAAAATCATTTTACCAATATAAATGGAGTCGGCATTAAATAACTCGAAAGGGTTGAAATGTCGTAAAACAAACAAGTACGCTGTTTAAATTAGATGGTAAAATAAAGGAATTAAGAAGTTCACGAAGGAATTAAAAATATTAAAGAGTGGTTTTATCAAGTGAGAGAAATACATAGATAGCCAAGAGATAAGTGACTTGTGATGGCTAATTAGAAGAATTAAAGTGGAATTTTTTCAAGCATAACTCAATCCTAGAACGAAAGAATATTTTAGCCTTTATGAAACAGTTTTAGTATTGTTACCTAACTGTGCCAGAAAAATAAAACAAAAAAGTTTTGACGGTAATTCAACTTACTTTTTCCCTGCCTTTCTCTCCGCAATCCAAATCGCTTCTGTTGCTTCCCAGCTGTCCTCTTTATTCATATCAGCTGATTTCCACATATGCAAATCAGACTTCACTATAAAAATTTGCACTCATGAAGAGAAGCCCTTCTTTACCCTGCAGACACAACATGCGAAGCATCTCATCCTCGTTCCTGCTGGCAAGTGTTCCTCTTCATTGTCACAAGTATAATAATAATAATAATAATAATAATAATGATAATAATAATAGATTAACAATCTGTAAATGAAAATGTAGAATTTAAATAATATTAAGCTTTAAAAAAACTCTTTAATTTCATTTTCTTTCTGAAAAGCAAACTATTCAATCTGCAGGGAAAAGTTTTTTTTTTTTAATTCAAATTTTCCACTATTTTCAAATAAATGTTCATTTCAACATGTCATCTACTATTTTAAATCACAAGAATCTTTCTAAATTCCATCTTATACAAAATTTACTTTAAATGTTATTAAAAAAATAGAAACGAAGTAAATGTTTGGAATTTTCTCATTTGAGTTCAAAGTTTGTCATAAATCAATGGATGCAGATTGCAACATCAGAAGGGAAGTTGACTGTCAGTGCAGATATATTGTAACCTCGCTTTAAAAAGTGTTATCATCAAAATGGCAACATTAAAGATAATGAAAGTCATTGGCTTCCATTTGCAGTTGATGGCGACAATAATGCTGAATTGAAAGTGTTGAAGTAGATCCATGCATAGCTATCTGAAAAGTTAGTCATTAGATGGTTCTGGATCACCTCAAGCAAAGAAGCTGAACAGAACCGACAAAAGAGCATGCACAAACTTTTAAAAAATCTAAGAAATCATCCGTTTGTTGTGTTGTCAGCACTTCCTTTGTGAAACAAAAATGGTTATGTGATTGAATACTTCATAATACTTTGCTTTCAGTGGTTGAATGAACGTGTAGCATTGAAAAATTTCCAAAAGGCTCAAAAGCATGAAAAGTTGATAGTGACTGAAGGTATACAGGGATTAATCTGCTACAACTTCCCAAATACTGGCAAAATGGTGACTACAACTGAAATACATTAATTTGTTTGTGTAGAGACAGACATGTTTTTATTTTGATTCATGAAGTAAGGTTTTTATAGCAATGATAAGCAATGGCTTATCAAGCCCCAAAGACAACTTAAGGATTAATAAATTTATTAGATGGACAATGAGACAACACCTTCAGGATTGGAGACATTGGTTGAAACTTGGCAGAATTTTTATTATTTTAGAGTATGGCTCAACAAGAATTTGTTAACATTGGACTTGAAAATGTAGTCAGCTGGGAAGCAGACCTGTGGTATTGTGTTCTACAGACGGGTAGTTCTTGGAAAGAGAATTTGCTCATGGAAGTTGTTTAGTTTTAGGTATACAGAGGAAGAAAGGAACATTATTTACAGTGGTTGTAGCTAGACAAGATTTTTGCTGCAAATGTTTTATAGGGAGGAACCAGAGATTGGAGCTCAGTCGAGCACCTAAACTATAGAGTAGAGAAAGACTGACATCTCTTTTGTGGGAAAGAGGCTTTTGTATTCTATCAAGGCAGGAAGAATTGGCTCTGAGCGGCACCTCCCCAGATGTATTCCATCTTAGGGCGTATCTGACTTTTATACAAGTAGAGGATTGTGTCAGTTAGATACTTTCTGGAGTGGTTCAGTGGATTTATAAAAAAAAAAAAAGATACCCCCCCACCCCCCCAAAAAAATGGATTACATCTCCTCTCGATCCTGATGCTAAAAATAGTCTGATTAAATGTTGTCATTTGAATTTTTCTATTTTTAAGCACGATTTCTTTATTTAAAATGATTTTCTCATGCAATCAGTGAAAACACATTATGACTGTATTCCCATCTCACACTCGTCTTCTTTTTCTTTTAAATTGGAATCATTTATTTTGTTATTTTGAAAATTATTTCTTGGTGAATTGTTGTTACATAAATGATGGCTAACAGTTGCCATCTCATCGAAATATTTAACCGAATAACAATCAGACTTTTGTTTGTGATTGTTACTTTCAATTCTTTTTCTCTCACTCAGCTTTGAATTTTAACAGCTTAAAGACATTTCACTTATTTTATTAATAGATGAAGTTCCTCCATCAGTATTTCTCACAACATATATTATGATAAATCATGATTATATCGAAAAAGAAAAGAAATGTAATAATCCTATTTATTTTTGATTAATTATTTCTAAATATTAAAATTTTAATTGTTAAGTCTAAACACTGAAATCTTTTAGATGAACTGACATATTTTTTTTTCCGTTGCAGAGGTTGCTTGTTTTTCCAAACTTGGATGATCTTCCAGTCTCTCTCATGTCCCCTCCAAATGAAGAAGCAGAGGGAAAGAAAGAAAAGGCGGAGAAAATGCTTTAGAGGACAATTCATAAATGCTGCTTTGGAACAAACACGTTTGATTTCCTAATACTCTTAGACTTCTGTGTAAGTGAGTGTATGTGTGTGTGCAAAAGTGTATGTGAAGGGAGTAACTATTCCACACCTGTCAGAACAAAATAAGGTTGAAAGTAAGTATTTTCAGGAATTGCCACTTCTGTATTGCCCGGCAGGGGCCAAAATAATGAAAGCACAACTATTTTTTTCCTGAACATTATTTGTATGGTTCTAAGGAGATTTTGATTTTTTTCACTATTTTTTTTTTTTTAATGTTGGGGGAACGAATGAACATTCCACAAATTTGAAAAAAAAAAAAAAAGAAAATAAATTGAATAAAAATTTGACAAACATGTGTGTGTTTATAATATATATAAAATATGCATGTTTTTAATTTATAGCTGCTTTCTTGTTTTAATTTTATTTCAATGGATAACCTTTCTCTTTTTCCCCACAACTTTAAGAAAAAACCTAGTGCTTATTTGGATTGTTCTTGCATCCACATCGATCCTTTCATGAAAAGATTGTTTAATACATACATACATATATTTATAATCTTTAATTTATATTTATAATTTATATAAAATGCCTATAAACTCATATGTATATACTGATCAGATTTTGTTGCATCTGCAACACCTTCTCCTTGGATTATCTGATGACCGGAAATAATCTTGGACTTAAATGCACTCCCTAAAGAAAGTAGTCATCCTTCCACATACCAAGACAAACTTCAGGACATCATGGATCACTATCCTAACTACTCCAGCATCTTTACAAATGGCTCAAAGGACAATGATAGAGCTGCAGTCACAACTATACACAAACAGGAAATTACTAAGAAAGCACATAAAAAACAAAACTTCCATCTTTAGTGCTTGTGCTATAGATATGACACTTAACAATCTCAAAGAGCAAAAAATTAAGTTCATTAGCCTCTCAGACTCCCTCTCTGTATCATTGTCCTTAAAAAAATAAGAAACTTGAAAATCCCCTGGTGATAAAACTATTAAACAAACTCCTATCCACATCTAGAATTATTCTCTTATACTGGGTCCATAGCCACATAACGGCAAAGTTGACTCTGCAACCAAATTGCCGTTGTGTAGGTTCCCTGATGACTAAAATACCTTAAACAGATCTGAAGGTTAAAATCAATAATTTAATCCACAAAAGATGGCAAGAACATTGGAATCACAAGTTATTCTCGATTAAGCCCAAATTAGGAGAATAGAAGGCAGGCAAATTAAAAAAGCAACAGATAATAATAATAATATCTCATTTACATATAGGTCACACACAACTAACACATTCATTTATCTTAAAACAAGAGGAACATCGAGAGTGTGTCAAATGCCATACATGTTCGTTAAGCACTTCATGATGGAATACGGTGATTTCACTCACACTAGATAAGTTTTTTGACGCTGATAGCATGAACGGTATATTTGAAAAAGTCAATATGGAGACAATTGTATCATTCTGGAGGACAATAAAAAATATCTAACAAACTAAAAATAGAATATGTCCTGGGAATGACATTAAACTGCATCCAGTAGTGAATCCCCAATTTGGGAGCTTTGAGGAGTGTGGTTGTTACTACTGCTCCCAGGTCCACTCTGGCCCGGAATGGTAATACCTGTCATGGCCCCATCTATGGATTAAATAGAATCTGAGTGTTGGGCTTGCTCGACTCCAGAAAAATGACAGGACAATGATTAGGTGGATATGCAATGTAAAGCCGGACCAGATCCAGAACATTAGGTCAGACACTCTACTTGAGAAATTGGCCATTCCAAAACTTGATGTCCTAATAAAGGCAAAACGTCTTTGCTGTTTCGGGCATGTTAAAGCAGCAAGGGGTATATCAGCACATGCAGAAACCTAAAGCTGGACAACAAAAAGAAAGCTGATCACAGTTTCATGTACATGAAACTGTGATCAGCAATATAACTTTAATCCTAAATGAATAATAAAAGCAAACTCCATGAATAAATTTTTGAAAGACAAAGAAAAAATTAAAATGACTAGATTTGGCATTAAATAGCTCTAAATGGGTTGATAAGCCGGTTATAGGAAAAAAAAAACCTACTAACTGGAGCAACACCTTAAACTTCATTAAAGAAATAAGACTTCAATAAAATTTAACTTAAAAAATATGTAATTAAAAAATAAATAATTATCCGATCTGACAATTTGACTTTTTATTAAGTAACTCGTTGCTGGTTGATATGCCATAAAAAAAAGAAGAGAATTTGTCAGATGTTATTTTTGAATTTATCGTGTTTATTCTGAAATTCTATACTAGTGCTGTTTTTAACTTAATTCCATGATAGCAATGTAACCAAGTTACAAACAGACGAAGTGTTGATATTTTTGGATGAAATTAGAAATACTGGAAAGAAAGACTGAACAACTTAATGTTAGCGTTTTGGGAATAGGACAAAATAAGGTGATAAAGTTGTTAGGTGATTTTTCGAATATCTATTAACTATGTCAAGATTGTTTCAAGTTTAAGTTCCTTTACAAGGGTAAAGGAACTTAAGGAAAAAAATGAACTAATAAGCAATATTTTCTTCCTGAGATTCTCATGGATGGCTCTGCTCTTGAGGAGAAATCGACTCTGAAACTTCTTGGTCTTTCTTTTTCATCAAATCTTTCTTGGAGTTCATACATTAGATCCATTGCTCTTTCTGCTTCTCGTAAAATCGGTTCTCTCTATCGCTCCAAACACTTTCTCATACCTGATCTCTACAAATCCACAATCAGACAATGTATAGGGTACTGTTGTCATATTTGGGTTGATGAATCCCATTTGAGGGTTCTTGATAAGGTGCAGAAACGTATCTGTAATTTGATTGGCCCTACCCTTTCTTCTTCTCTACACCCTCTCTCTCACAGACGTGATGTTGCTAGTCTCAGTCTTTTCTATAAATACTATTATGACATGTGTTCTTCTAAATGATGTGATCTATTCTCCGCTCCTTTTGTTCCAGTTCGTTTGACTCGTTGGTCTAGTGGTCTCCATCAATTCGCTGTTTTCATACCTCATTGTAATACAGCTTCCTATTCCAGTAGCTTCTTTCTGCTGACTGTTTTCTTCCTACCTATAATCTTGGTCTTTTCAAGACTAAGGTCAATAGGCATCTCATGTCTTTGCAATAATCATATTTGTTCTTGTTCGCTCCTTACATCAAGTGGCTTCATGGATTGTCTGGAGCGATATCCATTAAAAAAAAAATTATCTAAAAGGGCATGGAATTATTTTTTTTTTCTGGAGGATTACCGACAATGACGAAAGCCACCTGAAGAATGATTCCAGAGATTACAAGAGTCTAAAATCTGTAAATAAATCAAATTCTACTGATTAGATTGAGATAAAAATTGCAGTGAATATTCTTAAAGAATTGTTTTGTTATATTTGTATAAAAATAAATCCAGCAAAACAAATGGGTAGAAAAACAAGAATCGTTTATTGCAAAAATTGTTGCATTGAAACTAAAAAAAAAAAATATTGGCAATTGAGGGCCGCCCTTACACAGAAGTTGAAATTGGCAAGGACACCATGGAGGTAGTAGACTCCTTTTGCTACCTTGAGTGCTGGAGGTGGCTGCGAACTAAGTTTGACCGTCAGAGTCAAGACAGTATGGGGAAAGTTCAGAGAACTTCTCCCAATCCTAACATCCAAAGCCATCCCAATTATTACCAGGGGTCTATAATAGCTGCGTAAGAAACATGATGTTGTATGGCAGTGAGTGTTGGGCCCTCACTTGCTCGACTCCAGAGAAATGACAGGGCAATGATTAGGTGGATATGCAATATAAAGCCGGACCAGATCCAGAACATTAGGTCAGACACTCTACTTGAGAAATTGGTCATTCCAAAACTTGATGTCCTAATAAGGGCAAACCGTCTTCGCTGGTTCAGGCATGTTGAAAGAAGCAAGGGGTATATCAGCACGTGCAGAGACCTAAGGCTGGACAGCAAAAAGAAAGCTGGGCACTCTAGGGAGACATGGAAAGAAACCATTAGGCAATACTGTAAAGAGTGGCAAATGGACACAGTCAATCCTCACAATTGTGATCAGTGGAGATTTAGCATAAGGCCAGCCAGACAAGTTGAACCTCTTGTCAAACGGAACATAGACGATAAACATAGATAGTGAATGATCCCAAATTACACTTTAGTCTAAGGAAGTACATATTTGGGATACTGAAAATTTGTTGTTCATAATATATATATATATATATATATATATATGATGAATGACTGGAATTCCATGTTTAGCCAAGAAATGTTAAATCAATGTGCAGAGACATTGTCGTGATGCAGTTGCCAGTTTTTCGCCGTCCACATATCTGGTATTTTGCGCCAAACTGCATCACGGAGATGCCGGAAAACATCTTGATAGTACTCCTTTGTCACTGTTTGTCCTTCCGGTGCATATTTGTGATGCACAATTCCATGGATATGAAAGAAGACAGTCAGCATCACCTTGATTTTGCTTCGCACCTGTCGCGCTTATTTTTACTTTCATTGCGCTGACTGTCTTTTAGTTTCTGGGTCGTACCCGTACACCCATGAATCATCTCCAGTTATCACAGTGTTTAGAAACTCAGGATCAGTGTTGGCGGTTTCCAGAATGTCCTGTGCAACTTGAAAACGGAGGTCCTTTTGTTCCTGTGACAACAACTTGGGAACAAATTTTGCAGCCACTCTGTCCATGGTCAAAGTATCATGTAAAATTGCATGTGTGGAATCTTTACTCACTCCAACCTCTTGGGCGATCTGCACGGTTGAACGACGATCTTCCATCACCAAATTTCGCACCCTCTCAACAACAGCTGTACTCCGAGCAGTTTTGGGGCCTGTCACTTTCCACTGATGTGCGGCCATTTTTGAATCGGTTGAACCACTCACAGCATCTTCTCCAAACACCTGCTGAATCTTACAAATTGCTTTGCCAAGCTTTTGACAAAATTTGATGCAGTACCTTTGCTCAACACGTTCTTGAGAGAATCGGTAATCCGACAAACACGTTATGTAGCACCTCAGGCAGCGACTAAAGTGCATGAAGGTGTTTTCCTTCACTGCAGACTTATTGTCTATTTCGCACGGGAAAAAATAATGGTCGGACACTTTTTAGACAGGCCTCGTATATGTTTTTTCTTCATACTACGTGCGATTGCACGTGCTATATCCAGTCTTTATCAGCCGCACACCATGGGTGCTATTCCAGTTTCGGTGGCTATAGCGGTATTGCCACCCCTTGCGGCCACAACAGTTTTGGCCACAAGACAAGATATTATTTTTTTTCGATTGCTTCGTTCTGTCTTATTCGGTTGTAAAAGTTTGTTTTGTTGGTGATAACATTTTAGGGCTATCGTCTCACTCGCATGCCAAGAGCGTTCATGACATTTCATATCTTTTTTGTTTATTTTGGTCAAATTGGTTTTGACCAGATTCAGTTGGAAGTCTGTTGGGTTAGTCTGAATCTAGTTGATGGCTGCATTTAGCAACTAACTAGTCAGGTCTATTCTGGATAGGAAGGAAATGGTTGACGCCCAATCAAACTGTGACATATGTAATTCTTCACGCAGTTGACTTGACGTGATTAATATCGATTCACATTTCACTTATGTGCTTCCTCCATGTTTTCCTCCTAGGAGACAGTTAACTCCACTAAAAGAATACATTTCCTTGAGTCAGATCACAACGCAATGTCAAGGCGATGATTGGTTTAAAGGATGTGAACTGGAAAGTAGAGGGTGGTCAACAGACTTACTGATACCCTCCACTCACATGCTCCATTTAACAACTTCATACTGATGTTTTTCCTGGTTTCCCACAGCGAAGATTCTCCCTCCTTGCAAAAACGGATAAACATGTTCTGGGTCACTACAGGCAGCTCCACCTTGGAAACTGACAAAATGTCTGCGACCACCGTTAATACCTGATTGTGGCACCAGGTGTACACCTGCAAAGGAAAGTCTCTCGATACGTTTAGCACAAGCTACAAACATCACAATTGTTGCATCCACACAACTTGAAGTTACTTGGCTTTAGTAGAATCCTTCCCGATCTTGAACTCCTAGTAGAGAGTAGAAAGGGAGTTGCAGGTTTCCGGCTTTAGTTTAAACAATAGAGAAACAAGGCGGAACTCCAAGCCAACTGGTGTAGATATTTATTAATGAGTTGCTGAATTTTCTCTATTTGTGGGAGCGCAATCTCATATTCCTGTCATAGTCACAAAAGACAGGAAAGTAAACCATATTGGTAACATCAGTTGAAGTTTACCTGGGAGTAAAGTTTAATCAGTAGTCCTAAGTCCTTTCAGTGAAATTTTCTTCAATGCCAATCAATAAACGGAATTTTATAAAGTTGTCCAAGGCTTTTTTTCTTGACAGTTATAGTACACTCAAGTCGAAAGTATGTTCTTGGCAGAACCCTTACATATTGATATGCTTCGGCTCTTCTCAGGCGATTCTTTTATTCCTGACCATGAGAAGAGGCCATAGTATTGTCGTAGCAATCCTTCAGCATCAACTTTGGATATCATCTATGTAGGTTCTGGATGGAGGAAGAAGCAGTTCAAAGATTTTCATAAATTTTAAAATTTAACTCATACTTTGTCAAATGTTGAATTTCTTAAATACAATTCTAAAGAAGATATTAAAAAATAAACAAAATCTGAACATACGAAGGATAAAAAGTTTGTGTAAAATGATTCAAAGAAAAGTTATTTTTATAAAAATTCTATTGTCATGCAAACAAATGGACATCATTTTTTAAGATGAACTTGCTTCCTAATAATACTACAAAATCTGCCAGTCTCATGAACTTCTACTCATACTTGTGTGACAGTGTTGGGCAGCGCTGGTATGAGTTGACTGTGAGCCTACGTAGGTCGATAGTGCAATTACTGTGCTAGTATGAATAGACAGAAGAAAACTTTAAAAATCTCTGAACGGATTGAAAGAAACCAAATTATTATAAAGAAAAAAAAAAGAATTAATTTCTCAAAGTCGATATGAGAGTGACAGCTGAACTGAGCGGGAGTTAGAATTGCAGTCGGTTAGCGACTCTCAGAAACGGTCAATTGGTCTTAAGTGGGTCGTCCGAAATGGACGCTGGTTAATTACCCTGCGGGACAGTCCTGATATGTCTCAGCTGTTGTCGAAATCAGAAATAAACGGTCATAAACAAATTTGGCAGCTGTGTCGAAATTACTCTGGATAAACGCAATAAAATTTATTTCTTAGGATAAATTGGAGACAACCATGACCCCCCCCCCCCCCCCCCCCAGGTAGAGGCGAAGTATGTCTCGATAAAAGGCAAGCAAGAACAGTTTACAAGGGCAGTTTAGTCACAGTCGGAGAGAGAGGCTGTCGGCCGCTGATGCAGTCAGTGGGTGAAGCCTTCAGTTACAAGAGAACCCGACATATCAGTTTGTGTATGTTTTCTCGTCCCAAACTTAGAACAGATTTTCACTGACAACGATCTAGACGCCCAGAATTATTAGCGCCCGTCGATCTGACTAACACACAGAGTTAAATTTTGATATTATCGAACGGCCTGGCTTTGTAAACAAACCAGTGTACATTATTTTTAAATTATTTAAAAAAAAAAAAATTCTTCTAAGAAAACCAAACAGACAAAATCGTTACGGACTTAATTGTTTCCATTCAACTGTTCTACATGAAACAAGCCTTCTCTTCACAGCGAGACAAGGTTGCTGACACAACTCGGTTGATTGCTCACTGATCTAAACAAACACATGTGGGAGTGAGTAGTCACTGGACCAGGCGTTTCAACATTGGAGACCTTCATCAGAATGGCAACTTCTCCCGAGCAGTACCGGGTGACCAACCAAACCCGGAACGGCCAAACTGGTGACGTCGCGGAGTGGAGAACACCTGCCTGCGTAAGTACGGTTATAACATTCTCCTCTTATAGACTCATGATAACCTTTTCTTTGTCTCGACTTTTGGATTTTCATCATAACACTTTCTCCGTCAAGACACATTGAACATTTACTCACGACTTCACTAAACTCATTTTAATTACTTGTTGAACGAACATTGGAAATAAAGTTGATTATGTATGAATAGCCTTTGTCATTTCTTTTTATAAATGCCTTCTCCTTTCTACAATGTGACAAAATCTCCATCCACTGCAAACTCTTAA
The DNA here is from genome assembly GCA_963556195.1 of Sepiola atlantica. Taxonomy (NCBI): domain Eukaryota; kingdom Metazoa; phylum Mollusca; class Cephalopoda; order Sepiida; family Sepiolidae; genus Sepiola; species Sepiola atlantica. The sequence continues at coordinate 134,244,047 of OY744520.1, read as the reverse complement.
GTTTGGTGACTTCAAAAAAAGATGAGTGGGAAGTAATTATTCAGGCCCGACATAATTGTCTGGTATACAACTGAACATGCACCAAAGACAACTGCAGCTGTTTAGATGTGTAATTCTTACATTTAAAAACAGTCTCACTATAAAATGGCTTCTCTTTCACTACTTTTTCTTCAGATATTTTTGGATTATGATGGAATCCATGTTTTTTTAGAAGAAATTTAAATTTCTAGAAAAATGTCAAAATCCATTGACAGTTCTTTACCTTCCATACACCAAACATAACGACTGAATGTGGTTCAATAAAGAATACTTCTTTCTCCTACTAAAACTTGATATCCTGTATGTTTGTCTCCGTACACAGTGGATGCCATCCACTAAAACAGGGTGAAGACATTGGGAAGAGATCTTTTATGACATAAATACTGAGATAACAAAAAGATCCATTAAAACAGGTCTATGTGGACAGTGATTGTATATTGAATATAGGCGAATCGTCGATAACCGGAATGTCTAGTAGAACTCTAAAACTGATCATTGCTTATTTGCACATGGAGTGTTTCAGGATGTGTTGCAAGGAAGGACAAATGAGACGAAAAGTGGTAGGGGGGGGAGAATAAAGGGAGTAGTAGCAGCAGCAGTCTAAGGAGAAAGACGGTAAGAGGATGATTTAAAAAGGAAATAGATATGGGGTGGTGTTGGTTGAGAGTATCGAGACTGGAGACGTGTCTACGTATCTGACTTGAATAAGAAAAGGGTCACCAGAGTTTGAAGGAGTTTTCCACCAATGTCTATAATAATATAATTGTCTTATTTAACTGGAACAATAATACAGGAACGTAAACATGTTGAGTTACTAGGTCGGCAGGCATATTAGTAGAAATGTAATATAATTAAAGTTGGTCTCTCATCAACATGATGATGACGAGAGGCAAGAGGAAATGCCACGTTTGTCTACGTTGAAGTCTTGGCATGAACTGATTCGTATTGCACGCAAATCAAGCTTCGTAGTGTGCATGTGCAGTATGTGCTAATCGGCTGTGTATTAATGCGCAAGTTTGGAGGTGCCTGTTTTCGCCAAGCAAATCACAACTTATTATTATGCAAGGGATTGCATGTACATATAAGAGAAAATAGATCTTTCGTCATGTAACTGCTACATTACCTCCCTACTTAGGCTTTCAGCCGATAAAAACATTCTTTATTGGTTGTAGCAACATATAAGAATACATTTAAATGACATGCAAAGTGGAAAAAAGAGGTTAAATGTTTGTTCATTTCGAACTGAAATGATTATTTTTTTGCTGAAAAGAAAAATGTTCTTTTTTTGAAAAGAGGAAAATGCCAAGGTCAATGTTGATGTGGCCAAATCGTCAGGAGTATTGAAGTTTGCGAGTGGGGCTCGTATGTGTCTGCACTGGCAGGATAAAAATGGAAGCGTCCGGGCAGTGAATTCACATCTCATTCAACCAAAAGATTCTAACTGAAATAAGTTTCACTGTGACATTCCAGTGTGAGCTAGTTCTTGCAAGTAAGAAAAGACAGTTTTACTATAAGCTTCAGAAAGGAAGGGGTGAGGTAAATTCACAGTAGTCTTGCAGAAGCTGTTCATTTGCTGCAAGGATGGGAATATAGTTATTTGCAGGTAGCAAATTCTGGAGCTGAGGAGGACTTCATCCACAAGTTAGTAGCCCTAATCGCACCCAATGGCTGAAGGAAGCGCAGAGGTGACCAACTGAAGACTGTGATTGAAACAGTGAAGGCTGGCCCTGCGTTTTTCGTGTTCGTGTTTTTCGTAACGAGGAATGGCTGAAGTCTGAAATATGCCAATGACTCAGCTGCCAATCAGCGTGGGTGGACCACCTTTACGTGAGATGTAGTGAACTCATTTGGAAGCAGCTTAACCCACCTTGAGTGAATGCCACGACAGCTACGGGTTTAAGCATTTGTTTTCGCTATTTTGCTATTACAGTAAAAGTGAATGCAATAATAAAAATCTTTAATATGTTTAATAATACAAAATTAACTAAAAAGAAGAAATTGAATTTATTCTTTTAAACCTTTTTATCACTAAATACCAAATAAGCATCAAGAAAAAAATAATGTATGGAAAAAAATTAACATTAAATAGACATTAAAATCTGTAAATTGACACATTTCATTTTCTAGGTATAGATATGAAAAGTAATAAAAATAAAAACTTAATTTAATGATAACAGTTTTTAAAATCTTTAATTTGCTCAAATATCTAAAAAAAAGTTTTCCAAGAACAAAAAAAAAAGAAAGAAAAAAAAGAAAAATATTGTAGATATATTTTGATGATCAGCAATTACCCCAGGTGAGCCGAGCTACATGGTCGGTTTTTTGTCGTGTCGGTTTGATGAATCCAAGATATTGCAGCTCAGACACAGATTGGATGAATCGGGCTCTAATTTGTGTTAAGGAAAGAAATTACCCACATAGGAGAATGAAAATGAAAAAAAAAACACCCAAGTATTCTAGCTCTTCTGGTATTTGAAAATTTTGGAAGGAGAATTCATTTTCTTTTTAAAGTGAAATCTACATTCACAGTTTCTCCGTCCGTGGATGTGATTGAAAATAAAGCCCTATACCAACATCCATTTTGTGTTGAGATGATTGACAATATTTTTGTCAGGTCAGCATTTGTGCTGGATATTCAGAAACAAAAAAAAAAAGAATAGTTTTTCTTAATTTTTAACTAAAATTAAATGATATAAATTAAAAATTAAGAATAAAAATGGGGTTCAAGGAAGTGTGTTCTTATTCATTTCTGGGAGGGGTTGCTAGGTTTTACTAGAAAATTTATACTAAAACGATGACAAGTATTTTGGATTATTCAGACTACTATTCTCATATATAAATAAAGATTCCCAAGTTCGAAAAGATGCATCTGAAGAAGTTTGAAGGTTACAATCCTTACCTCAAAAATTCAGAAACACAGAAGACAAGTTGAAAATAAAAAAATTACATCATTTGTACAATGGGAGTGTATGTGTTCGTGAGAGTTATTAGTTTTCCCCGACCGATCATTTTCATTACTAATTCTTTTATAAACTTGTCTTTTTAAATAAGTAATAATAACTTATTTAAAAAGACAAGTTTATAAAATAAGAAGTTATTTGTAAGGTGTGTGTGTGTGCATGTGTAAGAAAAACTAATAGGTTTTTTCTTACACATCAGTTTAATATTCTCTTATTGATTATTTAAAAAGACAACTTAAACAAAATAGTGGTCAGAATTTACAACCATAAAAATTAAACAATGTTTTTTTTCAATTTACACTTTTTAATATAAGGTTCTAACTATTGTAATGCTGATTTGAACATAACAAACACGTTTCTTTTTTTAAATTTGAAATCATAAAAAAATTGGGTTGTTAGTGAAATCGTCTGACTTTAAATCAGCATAAACACGTTCTTTGTTTCCCCTGAACTTCAAACATAAGACAACTTTTTTTCTTTCCATAAACTTTATGTTGCTAATTATGATTGAAAGTAGAAGGACGTTGCTGTTTTCATATTAACATAAACATTTTTTCCTCCTAATTTGGGGTTTATTTGAGGAGGGGACTTTTTTATATGAACACTGTAACCTCCATGATTTTAAATCAACATAAACATCTCACCCTCCCAACAAAAAAAAAATATTAAACAATTTTTTTTATTAAAAAAATTAAAAAAAATCAATATTTTTGCAAATTCCATAAGCCCAATCTCGCTCTGTAGAGTAAAGGGGTCATCTATAATTTCAGAGGTGAGGAAGGTTTTTCCTATAATGAATCATAGACATGGATGAAATAGTAGGGTATGACTGTGGCTAATAACATGAGTTGGCATATTCAGAAAGAAACACACATGATAACAAAATGACTTCCGGGCAATAAGAAGCTAAAACTGTATTTTGGTTTTACCAAATTATTCTTTTCGCTTAAAATAGGATTTTAAAATATTACATTTTTTTTTAATTAACTATTTTAAGTAAATTAATTAAATAATTTTTGATTTTACAAATCATGCTTATTCGTATTTACACACAATTTTTTTAAATGGAGAAGAAAGTGACGCATTTTGTGATGACTGTACTTTAAATTAATGTTAGGTTACCTAAAGTAGCCATTTCTGATATGATTTCTGAAACAAAATTCCTAAAGTAAAAGATTGTTTTATAAATGGCGTTGAGAATGTTTATATGGTATCTCATACCACCATAATAAAAAGGATACTGTAGCAGATTGTTAGATTTCTCTGATTTGTCATCTTCTTCGTTGTTTTCATCCACGACTGTAACAAAAGACTGAAATGAGAAACAAAATTTGAATGATCTAAAGATATTCATCAACAAGAACACATCCATTTGGTAAGATGTGTTCATTCACTTGGCTGCATTCTATTTAAAATGTAAGCATGAGAGACCAATGGAAATGCTATTTAAAAATTAAGCATGAAAGAGTTTAGTGATGAAAATGCTATTGTAGTGCACTAGAAATAATTAGAAATAGTTTTTTTATCGCTATAAATTTGAAGCAACAACATAAATTAAACAAATGGCACTTGTAACTTCTTGTCGACATTGTTAAAAAATATATGTAACTTTGTGTCAGGTTTGAGTTCTGTCGTTAATTTCACTAATATCCTTGGAAAATATATGAATCCATATCCAATAGATTAAATAGTAGCCTTCATTGTGCCACTAATCTAGGAGAAAGAAAACTCTGCTAATCCTGGCATTGTTTCCAGTGGTCCTGAACTTCTCCATGAAAGGTTTTAGGGTTGTGATTGCACAACCCTTACTTCACTGCCTACCTGCACTGGCACTCTTACAGACTGAACAGGTCTTAGTAACAAAGAATAATTTAAAAATTAAAATTTATTTTTACGTAGTATTTAATAATATATCTAACAAGTCATGGGTGATTGAGGATATTATTAAAGCATGAAGTGATTATTGAACTTCTCTTTCAGACTAACCTGCAACCAATCATAGAGATTAATAAGTCTTCCACATTCAAGATGAAGTTTGTAGGCCACACAAATGTCCGGGTAGGAAGGCAAAATTACTCCAGGCTCAGATTCGCAACAAGAACACTGAAACAAATGAGGGAAGAGTTGTTTATACAAGTGGTTATCTAACAATGTACAACATGAAATGAAAATCACATTAAATGGCAAAATTTTCAAAATATTTATAATCATGAGATGATGCTGCTTCTGATGCTGAGGGTCCATGAAAGAACATTCCAATTGTGAAATATTATTTTGACGAGTTACCGAAAACTTTTTTTTTTTTACAGTAATCGAAATTCAAGTGATTTTTATTTTTGTTAAAACTGCATTGGAATTATAACTAAACCACACGTTTTGAAATCCCAGTTTGATTCGATGTATTTTATTTTGAAAAAGGAAAAAGGTTTCTTAAAAAAATATATAACGTTACTTATCAGTAAGTCAGCCCCCCCCCTCTCAAACAGAATAAAACTAGAATATGAAGACAATTGTAAAGTTCCTATTTTTGTAAAAATGACTAACTTTATTTCTTTAAACTATGAAGAATTCTCATTGAGATTTTAATATTTATTTTATAATTAAATAGACAATCTCTTCAGATGTGACTTGTACACCTACACTTAAATTTCATTCAACAAACTGTTTGCAATTGTATCAGTTGTGATTTTACCTTTTTTAATTAACTATTTTAAGTAAATTAATTAAATAATTTTTAATTTTACAACTCATGCTTATTCATATTTACACACAATTTTTTTTAATGGAGAAGAAAGTGATGCATCTTGTGATGACTGTACTTTAAATTAATGTTAGGTTATCCTAAAGTAGCCATTTCTGATGATTTTGTACAAAGAAACTTTTAACTTTTAGCATTGAAATAATGTAAACATTTTTTTAAATGATCTAAAAAAATATGTACATTAGAAAAATCTCTTAAGTTTTATCAGATTCTGATTCCTTGATAAATTTCACTGGTTTTATAGATTACTAACCTTATTTCTTTAAACTATAGGCGGTTCACCTGTCTACTGGAAACAGAACCCAATTTTTTTTTGAATCTCTAAAATTTATTTCTTTACATATTAGCAATGAAATATTTTCAAATCTAAAAAAGAAAAAAAGAAATACAAAATGATATCGAAAAGATTTTCAACAAATGTTGCAACATATCAGAAATGAAATAAACATACATTTAATTTTAAACAGAGCCATTCCGGCTTCTGTCAGAGTGGAGTATGGTTATGGTTTCGATTCTGTCCTAGGAAGCTATCCTTCCAGGCATTACCTCCTCCTTTAGGAGAGGGATTGGTTCATGCCAGTTACATGAGGTGCCTCTACACAGTGAATGCTGATGGGTCCGATCACAGCAAATTTTGCACCTCTACTTATCCAGGGCGTCTCTTTTGGGGGAAGTTGGATTCCTCCGTGTTTAACCAACCTCATGTTTAACTTTGCTGCAATGGGAGACGGTAAATGTACTGAAATAGACTATTCCTTTCAAAAATAAAATAAAACTACTTTTGATTAATCATAAACTGCAATTTCTGGAGAGCTATAAAATTGTTCTTTTACTAAGGAGTCACCTCTTATCAAGGCCAAAAGCGACCTGAGGATAAAGGTTAATTAGATTGCCGGATAGTCATTTGAATGATGAAGAATATTATGGGAGGATTGAAAATGATAAATGGAATGGACAAAGTTTGAATGTTTATGAGGACGGTTTATGACAAGTATTTGTCCAATCCAATGATTTGAAGACAAACAAGTTGTAGTGTGCAGGGAAGCAGCCTCATGTTAATAAATGGGAAATTCTTGGAAAGAAACTGTTCATGGAAATTAAGTTTGATGCTAGGCACATGGAGGAAGAAAGGAAAGTTCTTTGCAGTTGTGGTGGGAAGGCAAGTTCTTGCTATGAATCTCATTACAAGGAGGAACCAGAGATTGGAGCTCGGTCCAGCACCCTCCATGGAAATGATAATTTCCTAGTTTAGAGGTATCACGTCCATATATGGTAATTGATGTTGAGAAAATCATATTTATTGGTATGTTATGTAACCCCCCACCCCCCAACATCCAAATTTTTGTTTAAAATAAAAAAAAAACTTTGAAGAAAAAATGACTATTACAATAAGTAAATATTGCATGAAAAATAGGTATATATTCATTGAACTCATCATTTTTACTCTCGTCATGTGGGCAAAACCGACACGCACATATCAGAAGCAATGGCTGAATCCTTAGAAAATGACCTCCAGCCTATAGTGGATTGAGGTCAAAAATGGATGGTAACTTTTAATGCTGCAAAGACAAACCTACTTTCCTTCAATAACTACAAGAAACCTTTTCAACCACTGATTGCCATGGCAAATAGCACCCTACCTGAGAATTCATCATTCAAACCCCTTGGCCTAACTTTCACAGATAACATGAATTGGAACAAATACATTGAAGACATTGCCAGGGCTGCTGCAAAGAAGGTGGGCTCCTTCTACCGTGCTAGTAAACTTCTCACACCTGACATTATCCTATATCTCTACAAAGCCACCATCCGCCCATGCATGGAGTATTGTTGCCACATCTGGGCTGATGCATCATCCACTAGTCTCTCCCTCTTAGACAAGGTCCAAAAAAGAGTCGCCAACTTAGTAGGTCCCTTACTGTCCATCAAGCTCCAGCCCCTGTCCCATCGCCGCAATGTTGCTTCGTTGTGCCTGTTTTACAAGTACTTCAATGGATTGTGTCTGATGAGCTTGCTGCTCTGATGCTTAACGACGTAAATTCACTAGACCAACCCGACAATCTGCCAAATCCCCTCCATTCACTGTGGAGGTCCCCAGATGCCGAAGAGCTTTCTACTCCAAAAGCTTATTTCCTCGTGCGGTTGGACTCTGGAACTCTCACCCTGCTCCCGGTTTTCCTGACGGTACTGACATGCAGAAATTTAAAACTAATGTAAACAGACATCTCGCTGCACAGCTCCCAATTTAGGTTGACACCCCCCACCCCTTCTCTAAAAAAAAACAAAAACTCTCGCCCTTTTTCTCAGTAGCCCCTTACGTCTACAGTGGCAGCCTGCCTTGTTTGGGGTGAACTATGTTAAAAAAATTTTTTTTTTTTTTTAAATGAACATAAATACATAAGTTTTATTAAAAGTAAGTTATTTTAAGTAATGCCTAATGTCAATAACCTGCAAACTTTTCTCACCCAAATGTTTTATCAAACAGGGGTAGTGGGGGGTGGTAGTGATTTATTGCCAGTTCCTTATCATAGCAGATATTTAAAAAGACAATGCATGGCAGTTGAACAGCGTTTATTTACAGGATTCTTCATTTTAAATTAGAACAGATTTAAACTTATATAGTAGTGGATGCACAAACAACACCAACAAGGCATAGTGGGGGAAATTGTGTTTGGCAATTTGAATTTATCTTGATTGTCACCGTGCACACAGGATGACGTCACAAAAGACATACTTACAAAGATAAGAGAAATAGAGGGGATGGAAGAAAGGAGAGCAAGGAGATTGGGGTAGAGAGAGGGGAACTAAGAGAGGAAGGAAGAGAGGTAGGGGAAAGAGCAAGAGATCTGATAAAAACGAAGGATTATTATGAAAAAAGAAATATCTATATTTACTTGAAAATGGATAACTTTTGGCAACTTTATAGATAGAGATGGGGCATATCGAGGGCTCTGAGTAGTTCGGCAAGCTGCATCCTACCTGGTAGGGTGAACGGCATCACTGGTCCTCACTCATCTCCTAAATCTCTCATATGTTGGTTTCACAAAACCGCTTCAGCTAGCAGACTAAACCATGTGAGGGTGTGGTGTGTTTACACAACACCACTAGACGTATGAATCTCCATGACGCAGGTAACCAGCCATGGCAGAAGAGTTTCAATAAGAACTTTAATGACATGAAAACCAGCCATTGGATTATGGCTGCTACTTTCTCCCTCTTCTCTCATATCACTTTGTAAGGTTTAACAGCTTTGTTTTCTAGGTATGTAGCTATAGGTATTGCATAGTCATAGTCGATGGTGTATAACTTATTTCTAACAATCTAATAGGATAGTGTTCATCAAGCACCAGTCCCTGTCTCATCGCCGCAATGTTGCATCCATATGCTGATTTTACAAGTACTTCAGTGTAAATGTGCTCCGATGAACTTGCTGCTTTGGAGCCCCCACGACGTAAATACACTCAACAAACCAGACAACCAGCTAAATCCCACCCATTCACTGTGGAGGTCCCAGATGCTGGAGAGCCTTCTACTCCAACAGCTTCTTTCCTAGAGTTGCCGGCCTTTGGAACTGCCTCTCTGCTTCCTGTTACCCCGATTGTACCAACATGCAGAAATTAAAAACTAATGTGAACAAGCATCTCGCTACACAGCTTCCAATTTAGGATGACCCCCAGAATTTTCACCCTAATTCTCAATAGCTCTTACGTCTACAGTGGCAACTTGCCTTGTTTGGAGTGAACTAAGTCAAAAAAAAAAAAAATTATTTCTGGTATATGCTCCCAGGACTTGCTGCTATACTGGATATTCAACTTTTTACATATAGTCCAGTGGAGATATTTACACACTCAATTGTGTCACATTGTATATCAGCCGTCACCCAGCAGAACCTTACAATTGGATGTCAGGTGGCTCACACTCTCCACCTGTGTGGTAGAACCTGCATTTGTTATCGCTGCTGAAACAACTCATCTACTTAAAAGCCTTGATTTTTAGCAGCCATTACCATCCTCTCCTGATCATAGTGGAGCAATCCTCTTTTTAGCCAGTCTAGAGAGCCTTCCATATCTATATATTTCTGGGATAATTCATCCAGAAAATATTTGGCACGTAGTTGGTTGGCCTATTCTTCCAATTTTCTACAACGGAAAGTCTTTGTGTATTTCTGGCAGCTCTTTTGGGCTATTTTTGTGGTATGCTTGTTTGGTGTTTCTGTCTCATTTGTGAGACTTGTTGAAAATGTTTTACCAGTTTTGTGATGGAGGCTTTTTTTGTTTTTTTTTTACTGATTCTTGTTTCTTGATGTTGACATAAGATTTTGATCCTGGAAGCTCATTAGATATAAGTCGGTGCTCACAATAGTGGCTCGATGTTGATGGTTAATTTCTGACACCCATATCTCCTGCTCCCCTGGGACGATACAGTCTTGGTAGACACTGGTTTCTGTACATTACTCTGTAGAGTGTCTAGCCTGTTAATGTGCTTTTGTGACCATTCAATAATGCTAAAGCTGTATGTTATCACTGGAATGGCAAGTTGGTTAATAGCAGTTACTTTTTTTCTTACACGCCGTACATATACTCTGCAAATGTTTTTCTCTCATCTTGGCACGTTGAATTGAATCATTTTCATTCAATGCTGCCTTTCTAGGTCTTTCATATCAGTCTCTTCATCAAGCTGCATTTTTTCTGCATTAATCTTCTTTCCAGCTCTGAGGAAGTACTTGGCACATTTGTCCAGGCCAAACATCATTCCAATATCTTTGGAGAAAGTATGTACAACCTGCAAGAGTTAATGAACTGGCATACAGCTTGAGATCGTTCATGAAGAGCAGGTGGTTGACTATTTTGTTTGAGTCTTGTTAGTAACCAGGGCGGCTTAGGTTGGCATTTATTCAGTAGCTTACTTAGCAGATTTATCGCACACTATCATAAGCCTTTTCGTAGTCTATGCTTAGGTTTCTGTCTCTTCCTAGGGTCTTTTTAATTAATAACGGGTCCTTGGTGCCCAAACACTTTCTCCTGCATCCTGCTTATTCTTTTTCAAAGTATGCTCCAGACGAGAAGTGTTCATAGATGCTGTTTGCAATCAGACCAGTGAAGAGTTTATAGGTGGTATTGAGACAGCAGATTGGTCTGTATTTTTGGGTATGAGGGTTGTATTGCCATACTAGTGTGGCCTCCTCACCCCTCAACAGTCTGGTGAAGCAGCCACTATAGTGGTTATGAAGTGCTGTTAATTTCTTCAGCCAAAACTTAGGTAGTTGTCTATGCCAGTTTTTTTGTGATTCTGGAATCGATCCAAATTTCTCTTTATCATTCCAGGCGTTATTGCTAGCTCTGGCATTTCAAGCTTGTTTTCATTACTTTGAGCTATATCCAAGATCCACTGGACCTCCTGATTGCATGTCCCTCATTCTCAAACAGAGGCCTCCAGTAGTCTTCTAGCTCTTTTTTTGGATGGCTTTGCCACTATTATTGTCTCTCTTATAAGATTCCTGTAGAACAACTTTTTCCCTGTTCTTATTGTTTTTTTGTTTGTATTCTTGTTTTTTATTGTTCTTATTCCTTTTGGCAAGTATTTTACTTTCTCAAAATGTTTTTCACTGAAATCCTAGACCTAACCAATTACTACAGCAACGGATCTTAATACTTGAATGACTTTAACAATTTTAACTGTCTCTTAGTAATAGAAGAAATCAGAACTTTTCACAAAATGGCTACCATTTATTTGATGACTCAGGAACCATGTTATACTAAATTGAGGTTAACATTTGGATGGTCACTTTTGTAAATTATTACATCATTAGCTTTTAAGATGTTAGCACAAGTAAAAGGCTTTTCTGTCTTTGTCTTGAACAACAACTGGGTCAATCTTAAACATGAATAAATCTTGAGATGAAAGTCATCCAATTCATGTGATGCAACATTACATTCATTAGATGGCTGATTTCTCCAAAACAAACAACTAGGACAGTGTTTTGGGATGTTGGGAACAAATGTATAAAAGGATGTGTGGTTTCATACATTTTATTTATTCAAATTCTTACTTCATGATAGTCAGCCAATTCTGCAATGTTTCATCTTCACACCGTCAAGAATAAAGTTTCTTTATGATCTGAAGCTTGGCATGGGTCTTTACGTTATTTATTATATGTCCATCACTAGTTTAGGTGTTTAGTTCCACATCTTTACTGAAAAATATAGCTTGACCCAATTGATCATTGCTGGTCATTCAGGAATATAGCTGGAACTCAGCTTGAACTCACAATGATCCACCCGTGTCACTTAAACTTGCATCCAACAACCGAAAATAAAATTTTAATGAAAACATTGAACTGCGTGTTTTAAAGTTATTTCGTCAACTTTAAGTTCAACATATGAAGAAAAAGTCTCTTGTACAAAAAGAAAGTCTGCACTTACTTGTAGATAGTGATGAGGGTTAGACAAAGCCTTTTGGAGAACAGCTCTTGGACAGGCAGCTAGACATTCTCGGAGTGTACTGATAGAATCGTAATAAAACGCCTCATGAAGAGGTAAAGTTGTGGGGCATGGAAGGAATTTCCTGAAAATAATGAAGATTTTTTTTAAAATTCTTATTAAAAAAAAAATTAAAAATATTTAAGTTGTAAATTTGTTGAGAGGCACTGTTCCCATGAGCACTTGGATAAGAAAATGATAATTAAAGGCTTTCCTAAAGATATGAGGTCATTCATGGAATTTGTTTTAACTCTTTATTCAAGATGTAAATCTATATGCAGTTCTGAATGTGATATATCACATCCAGAACTATTCTATTTAACCCTGACAGGTACTACACCTTCTGAGTCAGAGTAATGGATGACTCAGGTGCGACTCCATACATTCCATGCTCCCACACTGAAGTTGTATAACGACAAATAGTTTTGTAAAGATAACATCTAAAATTGGAAGAAGATAATGGGTCAAAATAATGAACATGTTAAATTTTTTCTCTTTTTAATAAAAACTGCAAACTTTTGTACATAGCAAAACAAAAATTTATTTACCTGAATGTTTCATTCAAAAATGACAAAATTTCTGCAGATAATTTCTCATATGGAGTCCGTTTCTTCTTTTTCTTTTCCATCTCTTGAAGCGTCTGCAAAGAAATTTAAAAAAATCTATTAAAACTTTTTTGTAAGTATAAAAGATTACATGTTTTTTCTATCTAAATTTTTCTATTTTATTTGAAGTAAATTGCGTAAATCAATAAAAGCCGAAAATGCAATTAAATAAGTGCAATAAAAATATATAATCTTAATTGGAAAAAAAAAAGTGGGAGGTTCAAAAATAACATTTTTAGCCATTGGGTGTTCAGGGAAGTGAAATTACATACCTTTGTTAGAGTTATCTACTTTGGTCACATTTTTAATGATCGGACAGTTTGCATGTAGTATTGGGTTTGAGTTTTTTGGACCCATCAAGTCTACTTTTTATTACTTTTTATTTATTTAAAAAATTTTTGCACCACGGTCCACTCTCATGTGATCAAGTATTTGGTGATGTGCATATTTTTTTGCACTGGATAAAGACTGAATTCGAAGAAGGAATGCATCAATGAATGATATTAAAGAAATGCTTTAGCCGACAGTTCGCTCAATATGTCATTTGGATACCATCTACATACGATATGCATCATCGCAATGTCTTTTTGCCTCAGTCTTTTGTTGTAAACAACTAATATGTCTTTTCTTCATTCCTATTTCTGGTCACTCCATGTTTTTTTTTTTTTTTTCTCTTGATCTGTCCAGCACATTTACGAACACCTGTTGTAAAATCACATATTTACAACCGGTTCATAAAGTCTGCATGCAATAAATATTTATAACTTTTAAAGTATTTGTACCAGAAAGAATCTGTAAAACGTATTAAAAATAAGAAAATCTAAAAAATTTGATTGTAACTTTTAAAAGTTTCATCTTTAAAAAATGTGATATGATTTGCAATTCTCTAAAAATAGCTGCCAATTGAAAGCAAATCAATTATTTTAGCTTTCAAATTTCTTAACAAACAATGTTTTGTTTCACAATTATTTTCACATATCCCCCATAAAAAAAAATTTGATAGAGTCAAAAAGGAAGAAAATGGTCCACTCCTTCCAATCTACTTGTTAGGAGATTTCTGATTTAAAAATTCTATAACGTGCGGTGCAAAGTGATAAGGAACTCAATGTTATTAAATTACTGTATCATCTATCAGTGTCAAGGACAATGCCAAAAACATGTGTCCTTTCTGATTAACATCTTTTAGATACAAAACCTCTTCTCAGATCTATGCAGATGATGTATACATTCAGTTGACGAAATGAATATAAATAAATGACATCAAATAAAACTTACTTTTCTCAGATTATGCAGATTCGTTCGTTTGGGTAAAGTTGTTTGTTCAGCTTGTTTCAATTCGTCTTCAGAGGAAGAGGATTCTTCAAATGACTCATCTACAAGAGAAAATAAGTTGTGTTCTTATCATAAACTTTCAAATATTGTCATCACCTGTTTCTAGGTGATGACAATATTTGACAGGAATTTAGATATTTCTAATTTTAAACAAAGTTTAGTTTATACAAATCGATAATTGTCCTGGTGATCATTTATGAATGAGTATGTGTAAATCCACATGGGTCATTGCAAATGTTCAAGATTATTTTCGGTTTTAATGTATCTAGTTAACATGTCTATATGACATTGCATATTTTAAAACAAACTGGTAAATTAAATAAATAAAAAAAGAATTTGCATAATATTCCTTTATCTCCATCTCTCTCTTACTTTTACCTTATTTAAATTGAAAATCGGTTTTCTTCTATTATATTTTGAGATTTAGAAGAAGTATGTAAGCTGTCAAAAAATCTATGGTTCAAATGCATAAAAGTGTGTAATAGCAGAAGCTGAAGAGCCATGCCACCATCTAGGATGCTAGGAGGATTTTGGGGATAATTTGTTTAGAAGCAAAGCGAGATGGATGTTAAAATGTGAGATTTTGAAAACAACCAGTAATCTATCTCTCGCTGCCCGAAGCAAATACCTAAGTTAAATAATAAATAATATATGGTTCAAATCAATTGTTAGTGAAAGAAATAACGACCCAGGCCATGAATAATCATTCACAGTTCCCACCAGAGGGAGTTTTCATTCCTGAATCTCTTCATTTCATAAGACTTTCTCAACTCCCGTTGAAAAAGGGACGTTATATGAAACTTCAATACCAGCATTATCTGAAAAAGGTGTACATTTTACAAAAATGTCATTAATCAAATGAAAGGTTTTTTCCTTCTCATTTTTGATCCCAAAATATTGGATATTTCCAACCTTTTTTCAACGTGCATGTATATTTGTATTTCACTTAACGTAATTTTAAAGCAATTATATCTGACGAATAATTATTGTTTTAATATTTGAATCAACACCTTTATATTAGTTTGATTTGGTTGTTTACTGACAACTAAACCTTTTTTGGGGTGTCAATGCTGAATCCGGTCATTATGGTGAAGGTTTCTACGCTTCAAGTTCAAGTTCTTTATATGTTCAAGAATCCATTTATGGTGCTTGGTCGAGTGAAAGAGGGGGGGGGGGGAGGGGAAGAGGGGAGGGAGAGGAATTGTTCTTTTTTTTGTTTTGCATTTTGTAGAACATGATTGAGTTTTGCAAAGGAAAAAAATAAAACATCAATGTTTGGTGCATTTTGAGTCAGGAAGTCAACTTCAGACAGCCTGATTTGTTAGCGCCAATAGGTTCTATTTGACCCATAGATTGGGTACTACAACTCCAGGCCAGAGTGGATTGGGAGCAATGGCAACTAAGGGGGCAACTCTACAATCCATACAGCTCCCAAATGGAGGCCTCACCACTGGATGTCTTTTAAGGTCATACCCAGGACCGCAAGAAGTGTAAAACAATGAAGCCGAGTTCTTGCATGTGAAAAATGTATATTTGGATTGTGAGGCTATTGAGGTTGTCAAAAAGTATTGTTAGCTTGGTGATACCATTTGAGCACAGAGAGGAGCAAGAGTAAGTTCAGTGAATTTCTGTCATTACTAACCAGCAGAGCATTACTGCTGCTGATCAGGCATGTGTGAGAAACCTGGCTAGTGACGATGTGTTGCATGGAGAACTAGGAGAATGATATGATAGATGTCAGTATAGGAAGATGTGCGCAGAACAGAAAACTTTGTTTGCTTTGGTCACATTGAAAGAATGGATGAGAGTTCTTAGATTAGTAGATGTATAATAGTTTAGTCAGTTCACAGAGGAAGGCCAAGGAAAGCATGGGAGGAAATGATAAGGATAAATTTGAGAGAAAGAGAAATAAAGACCTGGTCAGAGATAGGTTGGTTTGGAAGTCAATTTCTAAAAGCTGTTCAACACAAAACAAACCTTAAACCGAATATGATGATATGGTTTAATTCAAAAAGAGTCTTCATAAAAAATAATGTGTGATTATTTCATTTCATCTACTGACATGAAAGTCTTGTATGAAAAATGTTACAAAAATAATGTTTATACTTTTTTCAATGTATAAATGATTCCAGTAAAAAATATTTTAGTAACATTTTAATGTTACTAAAATATTTTTTACCAATTGAAACTTGTTTCAAGAAGTTTTCTTTAAATATTTTCCCTGTAAAGAAACACATTCTAATCATTTTAAGTGTTTAAATTCTTTCATTTACATATTCAGTTCGATTACACATTTCAAATTATATTAATTCAAGGGAGACAACTTGTTTACTAAACTGACTTTTTTTTTATCACAATAAACCAAGGGAGAGAACTTCGTTCTTGCACTACATAATTCGATATTTAGAGTTTAGAAAATTTCTTCATTTACAGGGTAATAATAATTTGCGAAGTATTCTTTGTAAAAAAACTATAATTTATATTTTGACAGAATAAGTTTGAGATGAATACACACGTGAAATAGTTTTTGGTTGTTTAAAAGAATAAGCAAAAACAATTGTCACATCTGGGCTGGTGCACTAAAAGCTAGCCTCTCCCTCTTGGACAGGGTCCAAAAAGTCTTTTATCTAATAGGCCCCTATCACACATGCTCCAGCTTCTGTCCCATCGCTGCAATGTTGCATCATTGTGCTTGTTTTACAAGTACTTTAATGGAATGTGCTCCAACGAATGTGCTGCACTGGTGCACCCTCTACGTAAATACCCCCAATCAACTCGTCAGTCAGCAAGATCCCACCCCTTCACTGTTGAGGGCTTTCTACTTTAATAGCTTCTTTCCTCATACTGTTAGTCTTTGGAATATGCTTCCTGTTTTCCTGACCGTACTAACATACAGACATTTAAATGTAATGTGAACAAGCGTCTCGCTGCAAAACTCCCTATATAGGATTCTCCTAATTCAGAGTAGGTCCTACATCTCAGTGGCATTGTGCCTTGTTTGAGGTGAACATATAATATATATATTATATATATATATATATATATATATTGTGTGCATTTAGGCAGCATATTTTCATTTAGGCAAACATTAAATAACACGGAGTAGTTTTGTTTGATGCGACTTTTCTTTATTTTTTCAATTTTCCGAATTGTCCATCTAATGTTTCAGTCAAATTGATGTAAATATGATCCATGGGTTTCTTGTTCCATTCTTTTTTCTTTTTTGCAAATACTTTATATATATAAAAAAATTATGTTACTGTTAAAAAGCGATTACATAATTTTTTTATAACAATATTTAGCAGAATCAGCTAATTTTATTTTGCTTAAACTTTCGCTCATATGGATGAAAGTTTATTAACATAAAACAAGTGAGAATGGACAGAAATTGGTATATTAAAATTTTTATTTATTTATTTTTTTAAATTTCCAAACATGACTTTTATGTTTGGAAATTTTTAAATATGTGTCTACAGATGTTTATTTTTGTATTAAAATACTTCAAAATATTTCATTTGACTACAAACCATCGAGTTTTTGAAGTTTTTCCAAGAAAGTACATATCCTGTCAGGAATATAACAAACAGCTTTGGGAAGCGCCATTTGTAAAAGTTTAGTTTGGCACAGATTGAGAGTTTTCTGCAATTCATCCTTTGCCAGAAACCTGAGAAAATCACGAACAGGAATTAGAAATTGGACATGAAAGAACTTTAAAATAATTTTTAAAAAAATTATCATAAAAAACTATTATAAAAAATGATAATCTAAAAAAAATATTAGAAATTATAATCTAACTAGTAAAAATATAAAAAAAAAATTAACATACAAGATGAAAGTCATGAAAACATTGAAATGTTAGAAGATAAAAATACAAGTGCAATATCAATTTAAATCTGATAAAGTAACTTGGAAGATCAATTTAATAAATCATCAATTTAATCTCTATATTAATCTCTATATTAAGCTTGGATAATCTTTCTTGCACATCAAATGAGAGGAAGAGCGAATGAGATGGGAAGTGGGGAATTATTAGTATAGCAGCAAAAGAAAAAAAAAACTTTAAAATGGTAATGTAGGGTTCAGGGTTGGGAGCAGGAGTACACAATTCATTATCGGGCAACGTCGGCTGAATCTTGTTCAAATATATAAAAAATATCTAATGTCGAAAGGGTAATAATTTATCTTAAAATAAAATTGAATCATTTTAAGACTGTATTAAAATTAAATTTAAACGATTTTGATAAAATAGGGAAATTACAGAAAATAGTTTTTTTTTTTTATAAATCTACGTTGTCAGAAGAATTGTATTTTATTGCTACAAGAATGTTTTTATGAAAATCAGACGTTTTCTTTGTTACGAAAGGCCTTAATAACCTATAATATTGAAGACGAGCTAGTCGAACAATTCTATATAAATAGACTCTCAATGTCAGATCTTAATCTTTTCAGTTTTTTCGTTGTTCTTCTGTTATTGGCTTCTTCTCATCAGTTTTTTAAACATTTTTTATGGACACTTGTCTCATCTTTTATTTAAATGTTAATTTTATATTCTATGCCTATAACCGAATTGACAGTGATAATTTAGTATTAGTGAACTAGGCTAATGTTACAAAGAGATTGAGACAAATTTGAAGTAATTTGGGCCATCAGTAATTGTAAAAGTTCGATGTAATAAATAAGGGGATATATACTCTTACATCAAGTAATTAAATTTATATATAAAAAAGTGCTATTGTTCTTACACAACACTAGATTTCTATACAAGTTGAAGAAAAAGTGATTTATTTTGACTAAAAGAAGAGTCGCACATTGTACAAGAATATGGCTTTTCTCTTTTTTTCATTTTACTTCAGTTAGCTCTTAGAAATCAAGTGTTAGCCCCTCATTGGGGCTAACACTTGATTTCTATATGAGATAAATAGATATCCGAGTGTTCAATTAAGATTCGCCACTACCTTTTCTTTATCTTGCCGGATTCCAGGATAAGAATTCATCTAGTCTGGTGGAGCATCCAGCTTGAGGTAACATCACTAGGAGAAAGTGTATCATTCCTCATATGAGACAGTGTATAGCGGTATCGAGTGGATCTTATTTGGGCTTCGAATACAATGTTATTTTGAATATTTGGTCAGAGTTTACTTGTAGAGTGAAGTATCCTCATGTCAAGTTGTCCCGACAAATCCTTGTACAGAGAGATCGAAGACACTCAAGGATGGCATTCAAATTCTCACCAATTTATTAGTAAGTTATACAATATGTACATAGGAATCATCAGCAATTTGACTATTTAAGATGCAGATAAGAATAAATGTCGAAGCAAAAAGATAAATACTTACTTGAGTAAATTCATTGATTCTGAGTAAGCTTCTGTCTCGCAAATCGGATTTTTTAGACACAAAACGTACAACTCACGCAGCTAAGGAAAAAGACAGAGTGATGCATGAGAGACTAAAATACCCAAAACCATTTCAAATTCGATGAATCAACAGTAAAATTTTTAATCACAAAAATATTCTCTGTAAGAATTTTTTATTTTTATTTTGCAACATTTTTTTTATGAATGCATTCATGTTATTGATATGTTAGCTTTGCATAATAATAATTTGAATGAATGGACATTTCAGAGTGCTTTACAGTTATGATAAAACTTGTAGATAAAAATAGGATTCCAGAGTTACTCGATAAACAATGTTGTAGCACAAACCTGTTTGCCAAGAGGATATTTTGGTAATTTTCCAACTAAAGAATGCAGACAGATTAAAATAGGGAAGAAATTCTTGTGGTAATCATGGATTTGCTGGATAAGAACTTCAACTTCTTCCTGTAAAAGAACAAAATAACTTTTCAATCTTTATTTATAAATAGTTCAATTTTATTCAAAGCAACATAGGAAAAAAAAACCCAAACAAACAAGTAAAGTAAATGTGCAAGTTTTATATTTTCAGCCAGATAAGGGACAGAGTTTGAATACCTACTAGACACACTCCTAGAGTGTCTTCGGTCTCTCTGTACAGGGGTTTGTCTGACATGAGGATACTTCATCCTACAAGTAAATCATGACATAGCATTCAAAGCCCAAATACAACCCCCCTTGGCATGTCTACACACTGACTCGTACGAGTAATGGTGCACTTTCTAGTAATGCTATACAAGTAACACCATTGTGTTGGATACTCCACCAGACCAGATGCATTCTGATCCTAGAATCCAGCAAAAACTACAATAAAAATAAACTATAACATCGTTAATTGGTCAATTGGGGAGAGGAAAAATATTATTATTCACGGCTTCACTTACTCAACATTTGAGAAGCAGAGAAGCCGTTTAAATAAACAACTCAGATATCTTGTATCTCATAAAGAAATCAAGTATTAGCCCCTAATAAAGGGCCCCTTGACTTTTGAGATCTTATTGAAGTAAAATAGTAAAAAAAAAAAAAAAAAGGGGCAAAACTAATTTTTGGAGGGGTCCAAAAGTAATTTAATCTGCTAAACAATTATTGATGAAAAATGTTAGTAGATTTTTAGAACAAAGTAATCAAGAGAAGTTCATATAAATGCCAAAATTTTCCAATTGAGGTGGAGGGAGGGGGCTTATTAATCCTAACGTTTGATAAATTTTGAGCAAAAACAAACACATAAAAGTTTAAATATTTGAAAACAAAATTTTGATTTTGTGACACTTTCGACAATTGGTCGACCGACGAAAGTTTTCATCAAAAATTTAGTTTAATCATGTTTTCTGTGTTCATGGAAAAATTTCCCCCCTCTCCCCACAGCAAATTTTAAGTAAATAAATGGAATTACAGACAACTCATTTTGTGCGTATGATAAGAATTAGTCTAGTGTATGTTAAAACTAAAACATTCACCATTTTCCATTGATACATAAATACACAACTATTTGTAGAAACAGTTGTGTATTTATATCTGCACCTTTTATCACTCCTCCAGCGCCATCGGACCTTTAGTATGTTTGGCTGACATATGGATGAGATTGCAGAGAGACGCGTAGATCATTGGATTATAGTGGCAAACGCTTGTACAAGATGAGTACTATGCTCTGAACCTCCAGGATTTTAACCAGAGATGACTGATAATCACTTTTAGCTACTGGTTTTACTTCAGCTTCCTTCTCCTTTCTATATATCTGGCTGAGGTACCCCATCTCTGATCGAAGCTTGCGAGTAACTTTGGACAGTGCCTCTTCATTCTTTTTTCCTATTAATGCTGGTGTTCCTCAAGGCTCTATTCTAGGCCCAACACTGTTTCTTCTCTATATAAATGATCTTCCAGAGAATATTATTCAGAAAATTAACACCTAAGCTGATAATACCACATCAGTTGAAATATGCAACTGATCTAGAAGTTGACCTGGGTTCAGTTGTGGATTGGGGTACAAAATGGCTTGTTTCGTTAAATCCTGTTAAGACCCAGCTTGTTTGTGTCTTCCAATCGTAGCCATCTCCCTTTTTTGCTGAGATTCTCATGGATGACTCTGCTCTTAAGGAGAAATCGATTCTGAAACTTCTTGGTCTTTCTCTCTCATGAAATTTTTCTTGGAGTTCATACATTAGATCCATTGCTCTTCCTGCTTCTCGTAAAGTCGGTTCTCTCTATCTCTTCAAATCTACTATCAGACCACGTATGGAGTATAGTTGTCATATTTGGGCTGGTGAATCTCTGCACCATTTGAGGGTTCTTGATAAGGTGCAGAAACATATCTATAATTTGATTGGCCCCCACCCTTTCTTCTTCTCTGCACCCCCTTTCACACAGATTTGATGTTGTTAGTCTCAGTCTTTTCTATAAGTACTATTATGGTATGTGTTCTTCAGAATTGTGTGATCTATTCCCTGCTTTCTTTGTTCCAGCTCGTTTGACTCGTTGGTCTAGTGGTCTCCATAAATTCGCTGTTTTGATACCTCATTGTAATACAGCTTCCTACTCCAGTAGCCTCCTTTCAAGAACTGCAGGCTTGTGGAACTCACTTCCTGCTGACTGTTTTCCTCCTACCTATAGCCTTGGTCTTTTCAAGACTAAGGCCAATAGGCATGTCATGTATTTGTGATAATCATCTACATCAAGTAGCTTCACGCATTATCTGGAGCCATTTCCATTAAAAATTTATATATATAATATATATATATATAACTTATCGTCAAATTTTTCAGTCAGACCCAAATAGTAATCAGTCTGACATTGATATTTGATTCAGACTAGCCTATTTTTTTGTTGCTTTTTCTTTCCATTATAGTATTGACATGAATATATTTTATTTTGTTTCAGTTTTTTTTTCTGTAAATACTTATCCTGGCTAGGAAAACTGTTTCAGTGGAGACATTTTCCCTTATTCACTGAAACAGATTAAAGGAAGTTATGTGTAATTATACTGATTTTGCTCCCTTTAGTTCAAATAAATGTATATATTAATTAACTTATGAGATTTCAAGCATGTGTGTTTCTCGCCTCCAAATTAATTACACATTATTATTTGTTCTTTACTATTAATAACTAGATGAAACTACCTTGTGAGAAAAAGAAAAAAATTGAGTGACATTTTTTTACACAGAAACTGAAATTAGATTTGGGGACTTTAATTTTGTAATCAAATTATTTTGTGAAATAGCAATTTTTTTAAAGTTCGTTCTAGTACTTATATATATATATATATAATATTTATAAATAAATATTAAATTACTAATGCCTACAGACGCTAGTGTTTTAAGCTTATTGCAGGAAAGTAACAATTTCAGACAGTCGGGAGGCGCGAACTCGGTTCACAGAGTCAGCCTAGAATCTGCAAGCAGTCGTCGTATCCACTCGGCCACCGGAAACTGTCACGTAATAAAGGGCAATTAAGATCTATATGTACCTAGAAGCAGGCACAGATAGAAGACTAGTCGAGTGTTCGATGAATGTATTCAGAACTTTACATTAGAGCTTTTTGACAGTCTATTTTTAACATTCCCGAGAGTGCTCAACTTTAATTTCTTAAAGAGGCTTATTATAATATATAAATATACATTAAATTATTAATACTTACAGATGCTAACGTTTCAAGCTTATTGCTCTCATCAGTGCAGGAAAGATAAAATAGTTATCCATGGACATGTATTTCGCCGTTACTGTGGCTCATCAGTGTAGCTTACTATGAATGGGCTCTAACCTTGGTCACTGGGGTTGTGACGGAGTGGGCTAACTGTTACGCTAAGAGGCCTGTCTGAAATTACGTAACAATTTATCGTTTATAAAGTTACTTTTTGCTGTTATTGTTTTTAGCGATAATTAACTAATTTTTTGTATTATTTATTTACTTATATTTATTTAAGAGACATGTGTTTCGCCATTACTGCGGCTCATCAGCGTGACTGACTATGAATGGCCTCGAACCTTACAGCGGGTTGATAAGGCATATGCAGGGGAGAATACTCGTGCATATGTATAAGGGAGGCACTCCATACGCTCAAGGTGGGCGAAATATACCATTAGTTAATTATCGCTAAAAACAATAACAAAAATAAGTATATATATATATATATATATATATATATAAAATCATTATTATTTGCATAAATAAATCCATGTCACTTTTCAATGATTAGAAGAAATTCAAGAGAAAAGTGAATAATTAAATATAAGATCCGTATGTTTGTTTGTAGAGCCATAACTTTTTCAGCTGAGCAGAGTAGGAATCTCGGTAAGACATACAAAACGATGTTGGTGGGGAAGTCGGCAGTGATCAGGGGAGGGGTTCCTTGAAGATCATGCAGTGACCAGTTCTATCCAACTTGAGGATATTGAATCTTTATATACCAAGCTTAGTCATATTTGATTACTTTGTGGTGTTTATGACTGACTTCTTCATCACTTTCATTGCCAGGCAATGCCGGCTGCCACTGATAGTATACAGTAAAAATGGACAAAAATAACATTTAAACTCACTTTTAAGAGTTTGTCATTGAGCAACAAACATTTTTGTTTCCTTGCTGAACACATTTCAACATACCTAAAAGAGAAAAATAATTATACATATAAATACATTGATGATGATGATGATGATATAAATCCACGGATGCTTTTGTTGAAATTGAAAGTGAGTTTTTTTTTTCAGCTAAAAAATGAAGAATGTCTTCACATTTATAAAAGAAAACAAAAAAAGCCTTATTAAAAACATGAACACATACATTATAGGTGTTTATGTAATTTTTAATATTTCAGACATTTCTCTGTCCTTTATCAAAAAAATCATAAATGCCCAGTTTTTCAGGAAAGTTGCATCTTCAATCATTTATCAAAAAAATACATTTTTCATAAAAGATGGATGATGAGCTGAAATATATAATGTTACAGTAACACCTTAAAACCATAAAATTACTGCAGATAACAATCTTGGGATTATTTTATAGAATATTTAAAAAGAAATGTACATAAAATGGCTCAAAAAAAAAAGGTCAACATAAGATGTGGAAGATGGACAATAAAGAGTTTTACCAGATTCAAATATGAATGTAGATTTTCCTTTCTATAGAAAGGAATTAACTTTCAGAGAAAATGGAAATATGGAAGTTACAACTCATGATGATTAACAATATAGTGATCAGCAGAAGAACGAGAAGATCCCTACGCAATGGAATGACCCCATCATACTACAAATTGTGCCCCCTCGAAAGATCCTTCAACTAATATTCATCAGATTTCAGTTGTGCACTAAAAAAATAGAAGAGAAAATAATAAGGTAGAAGAAAATACAACTTACTTCA
Source organism: Sepiola atlantica (assembly GCA_963556195.1). Lineage (NCBI taxonomy): Eukaryota > Metazoa > Mollusca > Cephalopoda > Sepiida > Sepiolidae > Sepiola > Sepiola atlantica. The sequence continues at coordinate 134,219,110 of OY744520.1, read as the reverse complement.
TGAAGGATGGGATTTGGCGAATTTGTTCAGAGTTGGCAGACACAAGCATTTTAGTAACGTTTGTGGAATTGTCTTTTGTGACGCACAAATAACTAAAAGGGAAACTGAAGAAATGATCCAAAATGCTGAACTGGAAAAGAAGAAGAAAAAAATAAGTGTAAAATAGGCAATAGCAATTCTAATTATGCTGATTAATGATGTGACACTCGTGAAAATGGGAAAGCTGACTAATTCAAACATCCGTAGAAATATAGGAATCTGCCAAGGAAATATTAGCAATACTGTTCATTCTATATCTAGCATTTGCAATCAAAGCATTACCACCAAAAATAAATGCAATTGACTACTATAAACCACTTTGGTCGCCCTGGGACTGGTTAATAGACAGAGATGAACAACCAGTCTCCATCAACCCAAAATACTCAGATGACATTCCTTTCCTGAGAACTGATGAATCAAAAATAAATCTAATCACTAGACTTGTATCGAACATGCTACAAGAAAAAGATTATCGATAAACAAGGCAAAGACAGCAGTATCACATATATAGAGGTGGAAATCATAGATGGAGAAAATGTAAATATATCGAGGATGGGAGGACATCAAAAGGGCTTGCTCTAGATGCACACAAGACCTACGAATCCGTTTTCAACAGCAACCATGTCAGTAAAGTGAAACTGAGAACATTTGCGACATAAATCCAAAGCATTTTCATGTCCGATTCAGAACTGTGGAGACTGACCAAAACATTAGAAAATAACATTGATGCTTTTCAAAGAAAGCTACCAGGAAGAGTCATCCAAATCAGCTGGCCTAGGACAGTCTCAAACAAAAATCTTTACATTATGCACTGTAGTGATAACACGGAGTGCGGTTATACTGAAAAGAAGACTGTCATGGCTTGGTCATTTAACGAGACTGCCATCAGAAACACCTGCACACCAAGTCTACCGAAAAACCTCAGGATGAGCAAAGATGACATGCCATGACCAAGTGATAAAAAAAAAAAAAAAATCAAAATCACTTTCAGACTTCCACCTTGAAAATAACATGATGAAAACCATCAATATCTTTGAAATTAAATGTTTTGATAGAAATGACTGGTTTGGTTTGTTTTACAGCATATTTAATGCTGAATAAACTTGTCAAATGTAATTCTATAGGTAGGATAATTATTTTATGTTCCTAGAATATACTGCTCTTAGAACACATTGCATTACTCTTAGAAGGAAATTTTACAGAGTGGGTACCATCATTACTTTCAAAAAACATTACTCCTAGAATACATTGCATTACTCAGAGAAGATATTACTCTGAAAACATTACTCTCAGAAAACATTAAACCTTGGCAGTGGTAATCTTCTTTGTTCTTAACACAATTGACCCTCATCCACCACCTTCTAGTATCTATTTGGGGATAAAATAAAAAGGAGAAATAAGGTTTTGATTTTTAGAAAGAATCAGATTGAATAATACGGATTAAGGATGCTACATGACCAGCCGATTGATCAGGCCTCTCCGATCTCTCGTCTAACCGAAGTGAAGTGTCGAGTTTTCTGTATTTGATCGGTTGATTCTTCCAAGCTAAAATAATTTTAAGCAGGCGATCCTTCAATGTTTGCTTTATATAGCAATACCCACCGACCATAAAACAGTTTGGATAATCACGGATTTCAAGGTAGTTCTACTAACAGTCATATTTTAAAAACTAAAGCACTTTAAATCGTCAAAATACCACCATTTTATTCGGAAATGAATATCCTTTCACATGCATTAATGAATAATAATGTACATTTTGAGTACATTTGAGAGTTTTCAGCAAATAAAGTCATAAAAATGTTAACACATATAAATTTCACATATAAATTTAACGTAAAATGATCTCCCATTTCCCGGCCATTCTTGCCTTTTAGTGCAATTCTTAAAATACTTTTTCAAGCTGAAAACTTGATATAAAAAAAAGTTACTCTACTAGGTTCGAGTGACAAGCCACCCCTTAAAAAAATGAAACTCCCTTAACCCTAACAGTAAGTCCAAATGGCAACCTCCATCCAAAACAAAACTCCTTCCTTAACCTTATCACTAACCCTGAGTCCGAGTGGCAAGCCCCCAATCCTACAAAAAGCCCATGAAAACCACACATAATTGTCTAAAAAAACCAAAAAAAGACAAAAAAAGCAGACCCCCATAAATAAAAACGCACAGGATTTATTTCCCATAGAAAAAAAAATGATTAATGCCAATAAACGCTAGAATGGCCTGGAAATGGTGAATTATTTTACATTAAATTTATGTGAAATAAATCCCCCACTCTAAATTCTAAAATAATTATAATAAGTAGTGTTGTCCTTGTTTTAGAAAGCATTGTTTATATGGTAATATGAATTATTAAAAATAATCATAATAAAATAATAAATAAATAATAAAAGTTAATAAAACTAAAAGTCAATAATACTAAAATGCATTGTATGGCGTTCTAATTGCTTATTATTATTTTTAATAATTCATATTAACATATAAACAATGCTTTCTAAAACAAGGACAACACTTATTACAATTTGCACTGCCACATGCCGTCCTTAACAAAAGAGACTTTCATCCCGGATTCGTTTCAGTAACACCGAATTGAAAACACCAAAAACGAGATGATTAAAAGAAAAAAAAAGAAAAATAATTTAAGAAAACCTTTATTTGAAATTCTGATGAAGTATATCTTCGAAAATTAAATTGAAAAAAAAAAAGAGTTAAAACTAAAATGCATTGTATGGAGTTCTAATTGCTCATTATTATTTTTAATAATTCATATTCTAACATAATTGCTTTTTTTTCTTCTTTCTGCTAAGTTTTCAGGATGTTCACACGTAATTGCCCCGAGTGCCCCCCCCCCCCCCCCACCCCAAAAAAACGCACAGGATTTATCTCCCATAAAAAAATTATTAACTGCCCTAAAACGCTAGAATGGCACTTAAATGGGAGATTATTTTACATTAAATTTATGTGAAACTAATCCTCATTAAATTCTAAAATAATTGCTTTTCTTTCTTTCTGCCAAGTTTTTCAGGGTGTTAACATGTAATTGCCTAAAAAAAAGTAGAATCTCATATTTTAGGGAGGTAAGAGGTTGATTTTACCAAAGAAATCTTGCAATATATTCCTTTTTAAATAGTCCTAGTATTAGATTTCAGTTTCTTCTACATAAAATGTATCACAATTCAACTTTGAGTTCTCTAACTTCTTTTTTTAAATAGATACATGGTATTTTTTAAGGCATTGCAGCATATTTATTTGCATTTACTGCAGATTACTTGGAAATTTCTGTAGATTTTCAGTGGCATATTCTGACTACTTGTATAAACATACACTTATATGGCAAATTTCATTGCTTAATCTTGTGTTTTAACGAAGATATAACACTTTTATGTGACAAAACGCATATGGTCTAAGAAGGAAAAAAATCCAATTGCGCGAGGCACAAAAATAGTCATAACTTCCTTATTTTTAGTCAGATTTAGAAAAATTCTTTCTTAGATCATCAAGTTCTTTCTATATATGTCATTATTGAGATATTTTAAGCAATTAAAATTTTTTCATGTGTATTGTTACTTTATATATCTGGACTTTGTTGAAGAATAAGTTATGGCAGAAGAATAAGTTATGACTAAATTCCTTATTCTAGTGTTAACTGGCATCCATAAATATATTTCTTAAGTAATGAGTTACCACTTAAAAGCCAGGATAAGAGTTAATGAGATGGATACATTTGACATGTGAATAATGACGAATATTAGGAAATTTGATGAGTTATGCCAAGTATTTATTGACATTAATTTGAAAATAACTTCAAGGTAACAATTGTATGGCAACATGTTCCACAGGTTGGGGTTAGGGTTGGAAATAGGGTTATGGTTGGGGATAGGGTTCTTGGAAAGAAACTGTTCATGGAGGAAGAAAGGAAAGTTCTTTGTAGTGGTGGCAAATACATGGGTTCTTGTGAAAGTTTTACAAGGAGGAAAAGAGATTAAACTCAGACACGCACTTTCCATGGAAATAACGGCAGAGTAGAGAAAGACTACTAATGTTTCTTCCGTGAGAGCAGAAGAGATCATACCCCATTAGATTGCAAAGTTAATCTTAAACCCTGTCAAAAAAGTGCTCTGAGCAGAACCTCCCCATCTATGGCCATATCTGGCTCTTATATAGGAAGAGGATTGCAGCAGGAGTTAGATACTTTCAGGAGTGAAAGTTAGTATTATGAGCTTATCAAAATAAGGCTTTTCTTCAAGGAGAGAGTCATTCATTTCGACTGAGGCAAAACAGGGATCTGAGCATTGGTGGTGAAAAGAGGAAAAGCTTGATTTTTGGAGATGTTAAAAGTAACAAGCCACCTTTTTTTCCTCCATTGTACCATATGCTCCAGATGAGGAGAGAGAATCAGCAAGATCTTGGTGCTTTTCAAAGTGCAGACAGTTGTGTCGTCTGCATAGATGTCAACAGATGAAAAACAACAAATTTAAAAAACTAAAACTTTGGAAGTTTTAAAATTGTATAGGTCTGCCACAAGATGGCTTCTTCATCCCGATGATAACGCGTAGAAGTCGAAAACATGTGATCAATTTTGGATGGTTCTTTTATCCTTTAACCCAAGAGTTGAGAAAAATAGTTGGAAAAGGTGGGATACAAAAAATAGGCAAAGTTTTGTTAAATGAGAAAAGCTAAGAATGAAGAACGTCTTACCTGAAATCCTTTCATGAAATTGAGAATAGAAAAATTGTGAAAGAGGAATGTATCGAGCAAGAATTTAAACACTTTTGGTCCTAATTTAAAAGGAACGTCTGTTGTCATGACAACCTGGACAAAAACAAGACAAAAACATCTTATTGTGTCTGTAACAATGAAAATTTTCAAAGATTTATTACATCTATATTGATTTATTTAGAAACATTAACGATTATTACCTTATTGAAATCCATACTGTAATTACTAGATATCACTTACAGGCATACCTATTGTATATGAATGGTTTGTAGATCGATTTGCTTTGTAAGCGTACATTTTGTAAATAATCAATTCTATTTTTCCTATAGATGAGGCCTAAATTTGGGAGCTGTTGGAAGTGTGAAGTCACCCCTTTATTACTATTACTCCCAGGTCCACTTTGACTGGGAGTGGTAGTACCTGACAGAGTCTAATCTAAAAATTAGATAGAATCTGCTGTGTAGACATGAAACTTCACTCTGTGGTCATCTACACAACCATTTACATCATGAAAAACAAGGTGAAACAAATACCATGAATAAAGATTCAAACTTCATATTAACAACTTGCAGTATAAGAACTCTTGCTAAAATCATTGGATTCGGGGTTAATTGCAGGTGCAAAGAGTTCATATGCAGTAAAATAACAAAAAACAATTAAACAAAGTTGTTTCTAAAGCATTTAAATTAAAAGTTGTTTCTAAAGCATTTAAATTAAAAGTTGTTTCTAAAGCATTTAAATTAAAAGTTGTTTATAAAGCATTTAAATTAGAAGTTGTTAGAGTTTTAAATCATTTACCTAGTAAAAAAATTATTCCATAGATGGCGCTATTTTTTATTTTTTTTTACAATAACTCAAAAATGATCAATAAAGAACTTACCTCATTTAAAAGTCTGGTCAAGTATTCAGATGGCGCTGGCGCTTGGAATTTTTCCATGCAAAGTAATGAAGAGATTGTTTTAGGTAAAGAACTGTGAATGGCTGTTAAAGTTGTGGCCACACCAAAAATGAAAATAATTGGTAATTGGGACAGGTAACAGCTAAACAAAAGAGAAACAGTTATTTTGTTATTAACAAAAGTTTATATGAATAGCAATTTGTTAGATTGTTTAGTTTTAAATTTTTTATAAATTAGTCTTACATTATAGTCTGGTCTTGTGTCATACTTAAGCTAAAATTGATGACGAGATAGTCATTATCGAACATGACTGTTGTCAAAGAGGAAACATATGATCGGCAAGAAGTAAAATAAAGAAAATGTAGATTTTTTTGTTTATATATTATTTATTAAACATATATTATATATCATGTAATGTGTAGATTTTTCTGTTTATATATTATATCATGTAATGATTTGGTTTGGTTTGTTTTACGGCATAGCAACCAACTATGGGTTATGTAATGCCGAATAAAAATGCAATTCGAATTATTTCACATTGTCTTCAGAGACAATGAAACGTGAAAAGATGAACTTGCAATTAAATTCTTTGGTATAATCCAACTTCCTTGATGAAGTCTAGAATTTTTGTTACATTTATGTTTTCAAACAAGTGTTTTAAATTTGGGGAGTCGAAATACTTGTTACGGGTTTGCTGCAGATCTTGACAGTCTATTAATATGTGTTTGACTGTGTAGGCTTGTTGACACGCTATGCATATTGGAGACTCCTCTCCTTCCAATAAGTACTTATGAGTGATTTGCGTATGTCCTATTCGAAGTCTGGTTATTATAACCTCTTCTCTTCTTACTTTTCTAGACTCCAGGGGCCACTCATCTATAGTTGGCCAAATCTGATACAATTTGTTGGTTTGACACTCATCCCAACATTCCTGCCATTTTTGTTTGGTGATCTTGTTAATATTAGGCCGAAGATCAGTGTATGGGATCCTAGTATTTGTTGGTGTCAAATTTAAAGATTCTTTTGTGGCTTTATCCGCTCTTTCATTTCCACGAATACCGACATGGCTCGGTATCCAGCATAGCTTAATTGTACATTTCTTTTTGTTGTAAAGATTAGTGATCTTATTTACGATTTTTACAATTAATGGGTTGTCTAAATTTTTATTTTTCATTGCTGTGATCACAGATAGGGAGTCAGAGAAGATGATAAATCTATCAGTGCTACTACCTTCTATTATCTTTAAAGCCAAGTATATGGCTGCAGTTTCTGCGCTAAAAATTGACGCACTGTCAGTTATTCGGTATTGTATTTCTGTCTTATTTAAGACAGCCGCATACCCAACTCTATTTGATTCTTTAGATCCATCTGTATAGATGTATTTGTAGTCGGAATGTTCATGTTTGATATATTCATATTCCTCTTGAAATATGACGGGGTTTGTTTGGCTCTTTGAAGCTGTTGCTAAATCGAGGATATAGGTGGGTTGTTTTAATTACCATGGTGGAATTTTTGAAATTATGGATTCGTGGATGAGACTTGAGTCCACTTCCAGTTTCATTCTTAATTCCTCGATGCAGTAACTGAAGGGTCTGATGGCACTGATTTTTCTCTCAAACAGAGTCTTATATTGAGAAGAAAATGTGCAGTCGTAGGCAGGATTTGCTAGACATGACAATAATTTGGTCACATATTGTAGTGCCAATTTCTCTCGCCTTATATGCAAAGGACCTTCATTAGCTTCAATATATAGGCTTTCCACTGGAGACGTGCGAAATGCCCCCAATGCAAGTCTTAGTCCCTGGTGATGGATAGTTTCTAATTCTCTTAGATACGAATGTCTTGCTGCACCGTAAATGAAACTTCCATAGTCAAGTTTCGACCGTACAATTGTTCGGTACAATTTAAGTAAGGATTTTTTGTCTGCTCCCCAGTCAGTGTGAGCTATCACTTTTAATAGATTAATTGCCTTGTTACATTTTTGCCGGAGATACTTGATGTGAGGAATAAACAACAGTTTTTTGTCAAAAATAAGACCAAAGAACTTATATTCATCTGTCATTTGTATCTCTTTGCCAGCCAGTTTAAGGCATGGATCATTATGCATTTTGTGTAAGTTACAAAAATGGACACATCTGAAGCCGTTTTCTTCAGTCCATTTGCTGATTTTATTTAATGTGAGTTGCAACTTACGTTCAGATGCATATGTTTTGCCCGGCAGCAAATAAAAAAATCGTGCACGTACAGCGAGCCTTTAACTGTAGTGTCAAGGTTTTTAACGATGTTATTCATCTTGACATTAAAAAGTGTCACTGATAAGATACATCCTTGGAGTACCCCATTCTCCTGCTCTTTTACATCGGAGAGTGTAGTTCCGACTCTCACTCGGAAGTTTCGTTTTTTCAAGAAGTTTTTTATAAAGAGAGCCATTCTGTCTTGTAGCCCAAGATCACGAAGGTCTTTTAATATGCCGTACTTCCAAGTGGTATCGTACGCCTTCTCTATGTCAAAGAAGGTTTCCAATCTGATCAAATGGTCAGTGGTACATCTTTTCTTTCTGAAACCGGATTGTAGATTTGGTATGAGATTGTTCGATTCCAGGTACCATGTCAATCTGTCGTTAATCATTCTCTCCATTACTTTACAGAGACAACTGGTTAAAGCAATTGGTCGATGACCTGAAGGCCTATCAGAATTTTTTCCAGTCTTGGGTGTGGGAATTACCGTGGCTTGTCTCCAGAGATCTGGGATTTTCCCCGCTCATCCACACCTCGTTATATATGTCTAGAAGGTATCTGGTGGACACCTGTGGTAAGTTTTTGAGAAATTTGTAGCATATATCGTCTGCACCGACCGCTGTATTATGGATTTTAGCGAGTGATTCACTGAGCTCCGATGCCGTGAAGGGTTTATTATAATTTTCAGTGTTTTTGGAACTGAAATTGAGAATTTTCTTTTCTTCCGCTTTCTTAATTCTTTTGAACTTCTCAGTTTGACCCTTAGAGCTAGAAATTTCTGAAAAGTTGTTTGCCAAGGCGTTAGAAATTTCTTTTTTGTCAGTGATCTTTACACCACCTGATATCAGGTTTAATTGGCAGACTGCTATTTTTCCCCGCTATTTTTCGCATCATGGTCCATATTGTTTTTGAGTTGGTGTTTGAATTGATTTTCGATATATACTGTCGCCACAAATTTCTCTTGGACTCTTTGATCGTCCAAAGAGCTTTGGCTCTTTTGATTTAAAAAAAGTCCAAATTCTCCCGAGTAGGATTAGACTTGAACCTTCTCAGGGCAGAACGGCGTGCCTGGACAGCCTTTTGGCATTCTTTGTTGAACCAAGGTTTTTGTTTATTGTGGTTGGCAGATGATTTTGATATACAATTCTCGGCTATTTCTATCAGTGTCTGTAAAGTAGATGGCGTGATCCGTTTGATTGACATTAGTATTAGTTGTCAGTCTTTCTTGGCATTTTTCTTGGAATCTCTTCCAGTCTGCTTTCTGCAGATTCCATCTTGGTAGTCTGTCTTCAATTTTAGAACCTGTGCTTTCCAAAATAATTGGAAAGTGGTCGCTACCACATGTCTCTTCATGCACTTTCCATGTATAGTCCATGAAAATTGATGGATCACACTGTTAAATCCAGTGCTGAATATGTTCCCGTTGCTGGGTGTAAATACATGCTGGTTTTATCATTGTAGAGGCAAAGGCCATTTTGATCCAGAATTTTCCCAACAATTCGGCCTTTTTTATCGGTGGTTTTACTGCCCCACATTTCATTGTGACTATTAAAATCACCCAACAGTATTAATGGTTTGGGTAATTGGTTATTAACTCATTCAGCCTGGATTCAACTATGTTTTCACCTGGTGGCAGATAAAGGGAACAAATAGAGATTGTTTTATGTAAGGTTACTGATACAGCAACCGCCTGCATGTTTGTGTCAAGTAGCACCTGACTCTGCAGAACTGTTTTTAACAATTATAGTTGTCCCGCCAGAGGCTCTATCCGTTTCTTCTTTTATATAATTATATACATTATAGTTTTTAATTTTAAATGCACTATCTTGCCTGAGGAATGTTTCTTGTAGGCAAACAACTGCTGGGCACATTCTCATAAGAAGAACCAGCTCTTCATAATTAGCTTTAGCGCCTCTTACGTTCCATTGTATTATTTTATCTCCCATGGTTTAGATTTTGATTGGGGGGGATTTTTGTTTAGTTTTTGGTTTGGTTTTTTCCGTGTTTTCCTCCTCTGTCTCCATCATGTTGTCCAGAGCCTCGAATCGGTTTTGAGTCAAATTGACTCGGATTTTTGGCTTTGGCTTCCGAGGTGATTTTTCCTTTTTTTTCTCAGGTTCAGGATTTTTATCTGGAGACTTTTTTTGAGGATCTTTTCGGATCCCTTTCTCTTTCATAGTAGATTCAGGTGTTTGGTTTGGTTTGATCTGTAGTGGGTCATCTGGAATGGGGGTACCCAGTATAGAGGGTAGAAACTATATGTTTTCTTCACTCAAATCTACCTGGGTTGAATAGGAGTTTTACTCCAAATATTTTCTTCACTGGGTTCTGCCTCTTTTTGAACAGCAACCGCAATCGGTTGAGTAGGAGATCTGGGTTCCACCTGTTCTTTTTTAGCGGCAACCGGTTGCGGTCATGTCTCTCACAAGTTGATTGACCCTTGCCACCACCTTCTAGCAGTTATAAACTGGAATGGGTTTTGATAACTTTATGTAGTTGATCAATTCTATTATTGGAAATGATCGGGTAAGTTGGAAAAAAAAATAAATGCTAGGGTAGGGCAAGACGTAACTAGCCGATTGATCGGATCGGGCTTCTCCGACCTCCCGTCTAGCCGAAGTAAGGGCCAAAGTGGAGTGTTGCAGGTCACGTGACCATTTAGGCAACCAAGCCACGGACCGCTCAGCCACCAGGATCCCGTCCCAAGACGTCACGGGTCGCCACCCACGGCAAACAGGTGGCCCCGTTTTCGGGGGGGCTTTACCCCTCTGCATGGGGTTGCAGTCGGTAAATTCGCGGCCCCGCCGACAGGGCACTATCATGTAATGTGTAGATTTTTGTTTATATATGAGGTAATTAAGTTTCATAAACAGGAGAGATGCGGTGATCCCGACATGTAATTGTTGTGTCCTAGAGGGAGAGCAAGAAGACAAGTGGTGGTTACTATCTCTCTCTGTTATAGACATAGGCAGAATATAATCTTAAATATGTAATAAAAATTATATATTTTTAAACATCTTCGCGTTGTACTAATTAATGATAATCTAAAAATATAAAATATTTAAAAAGAAATTGTTAGGAATAACTAAAGAAAAACGGAATTATGTCCCTTGGAACATTTAAGAGTTATCGCCCCTTATCGAGTGGCTTACGGAGTGAAAAGTAAACATTAACCACGGAGCAGACTGGCAGATATTCCATCTCGCGTTACAGCGGCTAAATAACTCATTTCATACTTTTAATAAATCTGTTAAACCTTTCTGTTGAAAAGTCATCCATTTTGTTTTACGAGTTATTAATTATTATAACCTAAATTACATGATTTATAACAGTGGCGACGAAGGATTGAGATAAACTTACAATTTTTTCAAAAGAAAAAAAAAAAAAATGGATTCTACAATCAAAGAATTATTACAACAGCAATTAAGGTTAATGGAGTTACTTTCAGAGAGATTTTCCACACCTACATCGTCGATTTCAGAAACAAATCTTAGGACATCTACAGATTCCATTTCACAAACAATAACGGAATTTTATTATGACCCAATGGCAAATTCGACGTTCGAAACATGGTTTGCGCGTTTCAGGGACATTTTTCAAGTGGATTTCAAGGATCAAGCTGACGACTGGAAGGTAAGACTTCTGTTACGGAAGCTTGGGACGTCGGAACATGATCGGTATGTAAATTACATATTACCAAATCATGCTCGTGACTTAAATTTTCACAGCACAGTGGAAACCCTCACTCAGATTTTCGGTGAGCATATTTCATTATTCAATATGCGTTTTAATTGTCTTAACATAAAATCTTCCTCGACCGATTTTTCAACCTATGCAGGCCTTGTAAACAAAGAATGTGAACGTTTTAAAATCTCTTTCATCACAGACGCTCAGTTCAAATGTTTCATTTTTGTGTGTGGTTTGAAATCAGAATGGGAAACAGACATTCGCACAAGGATTTTGTCAAAAATAGAACAAAATCCAGACATAACATTGCAACAAGTTGCCGTGGAATGCCAGCGTCTAGTGAATCTAAAACATGATTCAACTATGGTACAACAAGCATCCATGGTAAACACAGTTCAAAAACAACGTCGGCCCACCTCACCGACTTCAAAATCAGTCCAGCCCCCAACAGCTTGTTGGAATTGTGGCAACTGGCATTTTGTGCGATACTGCACCTTCAAGACACACCGCTGTCGCAGCTGCAATCGACTCGGACATAAAGAGGGATTTTGCACCCCTCCAGGACGAAAACCAACCCATAATAGGCAAACCTCACATACACACCACAGGCAATGACATCAACACAGTTCAAAAACAAACAGTTTTTCAAAAACAAACAGTCTGATAGCAACTTTTCTCTCAAACCAAACGAAAATATGTTACAGTACAATTGAATGGCCATCCTATTCAATTGCAGATCGATACAGCATCAGATATAACTATTATATCACAAAAACTATGGGAAGCCATAGGCCAGCCTTCATTGACACCAACAAGTCAGGTAGCACAGAGTGCTTCTGGAGATTGTGTTCACATCACGGGTCAATTACCCGCTACCGTCAAAATGAAAGGAAAAACGGTGTCAGGCACCGTATACATAACAAACTCATGCCATAATTTGCTGGGACTTGATTTTATCGAGTTACTAGGTCTTCTCGACATTCCACTCAACCAAATATGTGAGGTGGTGTCCACATCGTCACCTCAGAGCAGTAAAGACGACCTCAGCAAGAAGAAACAGCAACGGCGGCGGCGGAACAATTGACCAACCACCAACCTTTCGTTTGGACCAACCTTTGGCTCCACTTCAACAGGAACTCCCACAATAACATCAACACCAATGATTATCACAGTGACTCCTAAAATCACCACAACATCAGGACCTACTTCAACAACATCAGTTCGATGGGTATGACTGATAAAACCTTCATACCTGATGACTACATTAGTGGAACACCAAACACACCAAATTCTCCAGTAAGTGATGGCAGACCTGATGGACCTGGATGGATTGTACCAGCGCCGACTACATCTACTGACCCCAAACCTAGCATCACCGTTAAACTGACTGATGACCCTCAAGGGGTAGAGCTGCTCAAGCTTGATGTGACCGGTAATGCTGAGAAAATTACGATTCTTGTACAACGTCCAGGATCAGAAGATTTTGTAGAAATTCCTGATGGCACTAAAATCACTGGTCCATTCATCTCAACCACATTTGACAAAGTTATGGCAATCAAGGTGATTTTGGAAGAAAAGGCAGTTGATCAGAATCCAGACTACAAAGTATGGCTGGATATTGAAGCATGTTTCCATTTGCCAACATCTCCAATAACATCATCTACAGAGAAAATTACCACAGCAAGACCTCGACCAACCACCTCCTACATGAAGCAAGCACCAATTCACCATCAAGTCAATTACCCACCAGAGGTGTACCAGCCAGGACCCCACCTCAATTGGTATGGACCGCCACAGCCTCAACAACAGGCTCGCTACTTTTCTACACAGCATCTTCCGCCTGGTGGTCCAGCAGCAAGGTTCAGGTCCTCGCAATACAACAGTCCTAAGCAGAAATTGTGCACAATGTTGCGTGCTTGTCAGCCATCAACCCAGGGTTACATTCAGCATAACACACGTTCGGTCGAAAGATTTGTAGACACATTCGAAAGAGCACTACTAAAAGCAAGAGGGGAGGGAACAACAGAGGAGATACTACATGCTTTCCTCCTTTCCATATGGAATAACACCAAATGGAGCTGTGATGAATGGTCTATCACCAGCAGAGGCACTCATTGGACAAAAACTCCGTACCACACTGGACGCTTTACGTCCCCAGTTACAAAGGCAACAACCAAGCCCTAACAAAACAAAAGCATTTTCAGTTGGCACACCAGTGTTTGCTCGGAATTACAGACCTGGCCGGCCAAACTGGGTACCAGGCATCATCCGCAAAATAAATGGACAATTTCTGTATGATGTTCAAGTCGGAAATCAATTCTGGGCATGGCACAAAAACCAGTTGCGTCTCAGATACTCTGTAGGCAACTTAGTGGACAACAGATCAACCATTCCGTTTGATTTGTTAATGCACACATTTGAACTGCCATCTACACCACTTCTCATGCAGACAAATTCAGATGAGAATTATCAAAGACCTCCCAGGACTTGGCCAAAGCGCAGTCGCACTAGAGTAAGGCACCTCCAAGTTGACCCCAGGTGCGCTCGATACAGTTAAAGACTAAAACGGGGAGATGTTAGGAATAACTAAAGAAAAACGGAATTATGTCCCTTGGAACATTTAAGAGTTATCGCCCCTTATCGAGTGGCTTACGGAGTGAAAAGTAAACATTAACCACGGAGCAGACTGGCAGATATTCCATCTCGCGTTACAGCGGCTAAATAACTCATTTCGTTCTAATTACACTTTTAATAAATCTGTTAAACCTTTCTGTTGAAAAGTCATCCATTTTGTTTTACGAGTTATTAATTATTATAACCTAAATTACATGATTTATAACAGAAATGTACATAAAATGGCTGTCACTATAAAATGTGTGAGAAGATGGACAATAAAGAGGATTATCAGATTCAAATATGAAAGTCTCCACAATGAAGAAGCTTTATCCGACCAACCAAAAAAAAAAGGTATATGCCCAACCAGTGACCAAAAAAAGAATCAGATAAGTCATACCCAAGAAGAAAAACAAACCATCATGCAAGTAACCGTCAATGTTTGGTAAGAAGTAAAAATTTTTTTGAATCATCATTGGTTAGAATGACAGAAACTATTTTATACTAAAAATCGGTGGCTTAGTTTGTCTGTTTTATCAACCCTTTTTGGGTGAATTCGAAAATGATTATCATCTTCCACACCCATTTTTTTAAATTGAGATCGTCTGAACGTCTAAAATGAATTGCAAAAAAAGTAATTGTTGAATAGCTGGTGTCACCGAATGGCAAAAATCTAGATTTTACCCATTTTAATATGAATTATTCCAAAATCGAATAAAACGTCATAAATAGAATTCTGTGGTTGCGGTTCACTAAATAAGTGATATTCGTTTTATTTATTTAAAGAATATTTTTACTGTAAGAAGAGAAGACTGTAGGTAAGCTACCACGGAATTTCCAGGGGTTACTACTAGTTTATTTATAACAAAATAAGTCAGTTGCCACTTGTTTGACGAATGTAAACAAATACAGCAATTAAGCAAATTAATATAAAATGAAGGCATCAAGAATCAGGTATTCTAGTATTCTGATAAGTCATAGAATTTGAAGATACTAACCTGCACATGCTGATAAAATCTTGAAGAGGACGGATAGCGAAAGACTCAAGATCTTCAAATACAAAAATAATGCTTGGATAATTTGGACTGGTTAAAGATGGTTGATCACTTAAGCATTTTTTCTTCTTAGGCGAAGGAGAGTCTTTGGTTTTCTAAATGGAAAAGCAAAACGAGCGACAATTCATTATAAGAAACAAGCAGGGCTACTATGCGTTGCTCGGGAGCATATGGATAAGAAAATAGAAGCGATAAAAAAGCCCCTCCCCTTCTCTCATTCATGTGCAAACCTCGGTAACTGATAAAAAGAAAAAGCTATCAGCAGCTGACAGACCTAGTTTCAGTGTTATTTTTTTAACATTTATCAGTATGAATGAAAGTTTTTTTTTGGTAGGATTCCTCGTCTCCAACAAAAATAGAAAGATAAGAAAATTGAAAAAAAAAAAAAAATGTATGTACATTTTTCGACAATAAAAACAAAATATGGTGCAAACAAGCGTACAAAATGAGAATAGATTTACTTTATATTTGTCACTGTACCAATTGGCTAAAGTATTGAGGGTGCAAGGGGATTGTTTAGTGTAGAGTTGAGAATTGCTGCTTTGCTCTCCTCCTCCTCCTTCCTCCCCATCATCATCATCATCATCATCTTCAAAATGCTGAAAAACAAAGATATAAGTGTTCATTGACAAGATAGAGACATAAATTCAGTTATTTTTAGTTAATGTTTTCAGACCTCACTTTATCGACCCACACTGATTCGTTTTTCATAGTTTTCTCTCTAAAACGTCCTCTAACTTCGATGAAATTACATGATTCACACTTTTCCTACTTCTGTTTTCTCTGCTCCCATACATGTCAAATGTGACTTATGAACCCTTGACAGATATTTTACTCTGACTTGTCATTAGGTGGACTCACGACTACCAAATATACAATGATGGTAAACCAACACCTTTTTGATTACTTAATGCTGAAACACAAAATTGCTGTTGACACGAACGGAAAACAATAAAATTAAAAATCATCAATTATTTATTAAAACCATTTTTTAACTCAAAACGCAAGTTATACATCAATTTTACTCTTCTAAGTGCTTATCTACAGGACCCCCCCCCCCCCGGAAATTGTCAATCAAAATGCTTATACCTGATTTTATAAACAATTAAGTAGGGGAGATAATTGCCTCTTTTACTATGTTCCACAAAAGAAACCAATTAATGAGACGAGATAAATGATGCATCCAAAGGGACCACGAATTGTCCAGTTCAAGATTTTATTGTTACAGCAATTACAAAGGCAAGGGAGATAGCAGACATAGAATCCTTAAAAACTCTGTTGATGGAAGTTTTACATCTCATTCAACATGTTTTTCTTTTCAAAGATTCTCTTAACAACTGTTTTCGATTTCCAGTGTAAATTAATTGTGTGAAATTTCCTGCTTTTTTTGTGTGGGGCACTTGATTGTTTAAAGTCAGATTGAAAATGTTTTGTAATGGAATACTTGTAATTTAACTGTAAGAAAAAAAGGTTACAAAGACAATCAAACTTTCAAACAGATTTAGAGCACCACCACCACCACTTTCTCTCCACTCCTCCCTCTACTCTCTGAAAATTGACTCCCTGCTTTCCATCCGTCATTCATGTCAGTTTGTCTCCACATATGCTAATTTGGTATTCACAAATGCAGAGCAATCCCAACTATAAAAGTCTACAATTGTGAAGAGAAGCTCGTTTTAACTGACAGATGGGCAAGCACGACATGGGCAAGCACGACATGCGAAGCATCTCATTTGCTTTTCAGCTGGTTAGCGTTTCTCTTTATTGTTACAATACTCTGTATAAATATATATTAATGCCACAGTCTGTTTCGAATAGAATCTACTTGGGAGGCTGCATAAGAGAACATTAGTTTAATAAAAATAAGACAATAATTCTCTTTGCACATTGGATGTAATATCTTTTATAAATGTGACATCGGTTTCAAATAGACACAACCAGATTTCCATTATGATAAGATAAGGTCAGCTTACCCAAGATGAGGATTGTTCCAAAATCTGGTTGAGCACTTGACGGATGGTGCTGCGGCTTGTTGTGCAGGTCTTTGAAGAGAGCGAAGCCACCAGCGGACTGACGTTGTTTTGAAGCATTTGGATCAAAGAGGAAAACATCACTGCATGGTCAGGAGTATTGACACCTAGATGACAAAAACAAAAATTGAAATATATTAATACTTCTCCCTCGACTTGTCTTAACAATAAAATCTAATTTTTATTTCACTATCATGTATTGCTTTTTTAACTAGTTTATGCAAATCCTTAAATAAAACAGACAACATACAAAAGTAGTGCAAAGTATTTTCCATCAAAAATTATTAAAGCAAATCCATTATACTAAGTGTGAATTAATCAACGTTTGTTTCCTTAAGGCTTTTTTCATAGATACTTTAACACAAAATAATGGTAAAAGATACCTTAGTTATGTTTGAAAAGAATTCTTTCAAGTGTTCTAATTTATTGTAATTTATAATTAAGTGAACAAGTCACCCATCTCTCTCTTCGCTATTTATGTATTTCTCTAACCCTCTATGTTGATTTAACTACTCTCTAATATTTCTCTGAGAAAGAGTGACTCTCTTTCAGCGTTGACATCTAATTTAAATACATGTGTTTGGACACAAACACGTATATAAATTAGATGGCAAAATAAAAAGTCTCTTTACTTGTATATAAGAATAAGAACTAATAATAATAATATATAAGTAAAGAAGAATGTCTTAACAAATATGTTACAGTTTATGAATTTTCGAATGAAATCAAAGTAGAATAAGTAGTGGTATTGATTGTGACCCCGCACGTCACGAGTACGTCTAGTAAAATATAAAATACTTCATAAAATTTGCTGAAAAGTAATTTATTACAATGTGACAATTTTAATTTTTGAAGTCTTACAAAAAAAAAAAAATAATAATAATTAAAGGGAAATAACTTTAACAAAGAATTATTCCCCTTGATATTTTTCAAAAAATGCCAGTTGCTCAAAAAGGAAAAGAAAAAATGCTTTTTTGTTACAATTTTAACATCTAATTGCAAACGGGTAACCTTTGATTCTGAAATTCGACAAGGACACTTTCACAAATAAACAATGGGGAATTAAAAATTGAACTAAATCCGCTTTTAATACCAGATTAACTTTTCCAGTTTGAATGCAACTCCAGATTGTGACAATTCTACAAATAAGAATAACAAGAACATATGTGATAAAAACACCCAAGATGAGAACAGTAGTCCGAATATACCAAATTCTACACATGTATTCTTCTTATAATCTCCATTAAGATTGAGCAATGTTTTGCCTATTAGTTGATAAGTTAAAAAACTTCTTGATGGAACTGCATTAAATTTGCCATAAAGTATCCGTGAGATGCAGAGTGTCACAGGGCATTAATACTACTACTGCTAATATTAAAATAAACACTTATAGGCTCCAACACTATTGTACAGAATTCTATCAACTTTGGCATAACTCGTGATATGTCGGATGTATCATGAGAGATCCAAATTATACCATTACTACTACTAATAAACACATAGAATCTCTAAAAACTATTGGTGGGAATTTTAGTAAATTTGGCATGCTTAGTAGGTGTGTATGTGTGTATATCATTACTACTAATACTAAAAATTAGCAGGCTCCCAAACTATTGGTCAGAATTGGCATAAAGATAATGGTAAACATAATAAAATCAACTATACGTAGAGAGCATTTGGATTATTTGGACTACTGTTCTGGATGTTATTCTCAAAACGTTGTGGGAATAGCATCCAAGATGAGATCAGTAGTCCAAATAATACAAATCATCAATCCTCATCTTAAAAATTTTGAAACATAACTCAAGAGCATATAGTGAATTCAGCCGTCTGTTGTGTATTGATACCAGTGGTATTGGTTGCTGCCCTTGTTAGTAAAATCGACTGTCAGTGGGAGTAACTTTCACACATGATGTGCGAATCTGTTTATGACATAATCATGCTAGCAAGCTGAATTATATTTTGACTGACTGATTTTATGCTCAAAGACTTGTGAAAAATATAAATCAGATCGGCTATTTGCAACTTTGTGCCTTTTCTCAATGGTTATATTTATGACGTCAAAAAAAAAAAAAAAAAAAAAAAAAGACTTCAACTCTCTGCAGAAGCCAAAGTAAAAATCGTCCCTTTGCTTGTATTTTCATTCTGAAACATTTATTTAAGAAATCTTTGTTTGATAGGACGCATAGAGCCATTATAGAAACAATAACTGTTCAATCTTATGATGAAAATGCAATTTCAAATGTCGCATGACAGACAGACAGAGACTCTTATGGGGATACGTGGATAAAAATGCAATTTTAAACTTGAACATGACAGACCAACAAAAACGATATTTCAACCTTAAACGTTACAGACTAGGGAAGATGTTATTTCACAACTCAATGTGACGGACCAACTGACCGATAGAGCCTCTTTTAGAGATACATGGATGCATAGAAAAACCTTTCCCCGTTTAGTAAAGACGAATCTGTAAGAAATAAAATAAAGGTATCTTTATTATTTTGCCGATGAAGCTTAATGACCTGTGATTAAAACAGCAGTTGGAATCTCATTTGCACGTGCAGACTTCTTTCCTTTTGAGCTCTCAACATCCAAATTGAAATCAGAATGGCAGGAGGCAATGTAGTCAAACATGCTTTCAAACAAGTTTTTCACCATATTTGATTGCAGCTTCTGCAAAAAAAAATAATTATAATGGAGAGAAATGGGATGAAGACACACAAAATAACATTAAAATGATGAAATTGCAACAGCAAGATTCTGAACTATAGTGATCAGCAAAGGAAAACCATTATTTAAAAAAATAAATGGGTAATAAATCCTACAAAAGTCCTTAATGTAAATAACATTTGTAATTATGAGTATTGAAAAGAAAAAAGAAAAAACACAATTATATGCAACATTTCTTGCATACAAATTATCAGACGTTCATATTGAAATTTCTTTTTAAAGTAGATTGTGCATTGCAAAGAATACACTCCACTTTTGCCATCAGGCAAGTAATGAATTATTATGAACAATTAAGTAAATAACAGAAGTGGATTTATGTCAGCAAAATTGTTTTCTGAGAGGATCTTTATAGTGGATAGAATTGTGTGTCTAAGGAATAAACAAACACAGATCGAAATAAGGAACTTTATACACGTGTGAAGGAACATTCATGAAATGTGTTGGGAGAATTTATGTACATAAAAAAATTCTCACAAAATTCTTCTGATGAATTTCAGTTGAATGAAGATTGTCGTCACTCACTCAATTCAGTAAAAGGGTTTTGGATAAAAATCGACTCACTTTTTTTTTTTTCACCCAAGAGCTGGGTTTTCCATCTAATACAAGGGAAAATAACCATTGAAAAAAGATGTAACGCTGTCAAAAAGCAGTCTGATTCTTATATATAGTCAGTCAGTCAAAATATATTATTCAGCATTATGACAGACTCACACATTAGTGTGAACATCATAAACAGACTTACACTCTTGGCAACGCAGGTTTAAATTTAAGATTTAAAAGATCCTGAAATTATTAATGTGATTTAACAAGAAAAAAAAAATCAAAATAAATACTCCTGGTTAGTAAAGCTAATAATAAATAATCACCAGTTACGTTGATGTGAGAAATACACACTCATAATTTTATTAATATAGAAGACATCCGTCTTTATGGAGATAAACGTAGGTATCCCAAACTGGCCTGTTTATGCTGCGAACAGCGCAGCATAAACAGGCCAGGGTAAAAACTGAAACTTTCGTAAAATGTAACTTACGATATCTCGGCTATTTATATATCTATGAAATTAGTATGTAATAAAATTTAATCTTTCCTCTTTCTAATGATATCATTTTTTTCTTGTACGATGATTAGTTTTTTTTGCAGGTTGATTTGAATTATGTAACTATTTTAATGACAAATGCGTTTAGTTCCCGCGTTTTTTCAAACAACAAATTTTTAGTCCTATTTTTTTTTTCTTTTTTATATCTGTGCCATTCACGATATTGCTTATTCAACTTTGAAAAATAATTCCATCTTATAAAATTTGGTAGAATTTTAAATTAATTTTCATAAAAAATTTCCAAGTTGAAAACTTTAGTGAATAAAATATAAAAATTTAATTAAAAAAAAACTTGCAATTTATACCATTATATAAAGCAGGGTTTACCCAATAATAATCAATAGAAATAATAAAAAGATTGTTATACATCGTGAATGGCTTGAATTTTATATTCAAGCCATTCACGATGTATAACAATCTTTTTATTATTAGCTCGTGTTTTGAACTTTTTGTCATTTTCCCAAGTTGAACACATCAAATTGAAATTCAACTCCCTCCAGCTAGACAAAAATCAACAGCGAGCTATAATGAACATTTCACAGTTTCTAGGTAAGTTGAATTTTATTTTTACTTATTTTATTTATCTTATATTAGTATAAAGTACTTATTCTGTGCTTTGTTGAAACCGTTTAATTACCACCAGACATTCTTCCATTTATTGTTCGTTTAACTTTACGTTACGTAGCTGAAGATTTTGTATCATATTTTTTCTAATTGAGATTTGAACAATCAAATATACATAAATAATTGGTACAATTCTGTGTTTTTAATAGATATATATTTATAATAAAATTCTGAAAATATTATTCTTTCGGCGACCACGTTTTTCAGAAAAAAAATAGTTTTGCTTGTTCACAAGTTTAATGAAAATTGTTTTGTTTATAAAAACAATTTGAATAGGTACTTTTTATTCAAAAGTTTAGTGAAACTATTTTGTAAAAAGTTTTATAATAACGAAAAAAAACAACGTTTAAAAAACAACGGTAGATTTTTTTTTATTTGTTCAGAAGTTTAGCAAAACGTTTTGTTTATAAAAACAATTTGAATTTTTTTTTTATTCGGTAGTTTAGCAAAACTCTTTTGTAAAAAGTTCTGTAAAAATGACTTGTTTTTAATTTGTCAGTTTATCAAAACTTTTTTTTATTTAAAAATAACAGTAGTTAGAATTCCTTGGATTTTTGTCTAGAAGCAAAGTGTAGTATCTGTTCTGATGGTGCACTTAGTCTTTTCTGTCCTCAGAATGAGAAATCTCTCTAGACTGAGGCAATTTTAATTTTTGTCTAAATTCAGAGTGCCATTATGAGGGGGGGGGGACTGAATTTTCACACATTAAAAATCAACCTTGTGTCTAACGTGAGGATGAAAGTAAATAGGAAAAAATAGAATACTTTTTATTCGGAAGTTAAGTGATTCATAATAAGCCGTTGTTTCAATGGCAATCTTTTTTAATTTTTTTTACATGCCGAATGTTGGATAACTCTGCAAAATTTTCCAATATTAGAAAGAAAACTTTTTTTTGAATTCCTCATCCTAAAATTAGTCAAGTATAAAAGTTTCAGGCTTGTATCTTTAATAGGTAACTTTTTACAGAAAGTTCGGTAAGGTGTACATTTGACCCATTTTTCTGCCCAACGGGTCATGTTTACATGCCAGAAATAAGAGGTTTTTATGGATGTACTAATGAAAAAAAAAACGATTTAGCTTAATCTGTATGATTAATCATAAGTTTCAATGTGTTAGCTGTTAAAATAAAACTTCTATGAACAGTCAAAGTTGCTCTTCTGTATCGTTTCTGCACAATTTTTGTGACGGCATGTGATTTTCACCAATGTTTAAAACTGGGTATATCTAATTATTAATTCCATCTATATAATCTTTCTTTTAATCAACTATGGCATTATATTTATAAAGAGTTTTCACTTATTTAAAGCTTTTATTTTCAGTTATACATTGATTAAGTTGCCCTTTAGTTCAGTATCCCACAAAACGCAATGTCCGACCAACTTTGAATGACCATAACTCAGGTACTAATTGAGATACAAAGATAAATTTGGTATTTTCTTTTAAATCTTGCAGCACTATATATGCATACCTAAAATGATTTTTGGTATATTAAAAAAAAAAATAGTTTGGGATACCTAATAAAAGGACTTCTTTTTATCTTTGAGGCCTTTTTAAGATTTTTCATGTTTCACCATTATTTTATGTACCTACAGCATTGCAACATTATCTATCCAGCATTGTTAAGTCATCTTTGTTTTTGATTTTTATTTGTTTGCACAATTTTCTAAACTTAAGGTGGACAACTCCTATTATATTCTGCAATTTAAACTTGCTGAGTTTTATTATTGGTTGTACAAAGTAATTTTAAAAATAAATTGTAGTAAAGTATCTTAATAACACGGTACAACAATAACAAATGAAAATTGACTCGTCAAAAGCAAAGTTTGATTTGTCAGCTTAAATGTTATTTAGGTCTGACTTTGAAAATCCGACAAGATAATTTTATATGTTAAACTTTTAAAAAAATATTTTATCAACAGTGTTAATTTTAAATGTGTTTTTCCTCTTCTCTGACCTCAAAACATTATTTTTGACTTACAGATTAAATTGATTATTGGAATTTTTCTTGGGTGAGAGAAATTTTGCAGAAATTTATAATTAAAAAAATGATTTTATGCAAATTATTTGGGAATGCACCTATTGAGTTAAACAATCTCCAAAACGAGGGGGGGGGGACCATTCTGATATTTGGTAAACAATAAGCTTTGTCCATTCAATCGGCGCTATTTCAAACTGAAATGTGACAGACTGACCGAGAGATAAAGTCTCTCATGTAGATGCGAAGACGGATTTAAAAAGGTTACTCTGGGGCAGAAAAGGTTGGGAACCATATTACACAAATGACTATGCATGTTATTTAAAAAAATTTTTTCTACATTTACTGAAATAAATATTGAATATTTGATTAATGTTGTATTCATAAATATTTAAAACATGACAAAATGCTAAAACTTACTTGGAATTTTTCATTAACTTGACTCCATGTCTTTTTGTGGCCATTTAAACAGAATTTGGCATTTTCATTGTCAGTGACGTCAATGAAATCTTCTGCAAACAAAGATTGATTAATTGAAATGAGAAAAAAGCAATTCCAATAAAAAAGACAGAATTGAGAAACAGATCAGAAGTTCAGCTTTTGTTTTTACTTTTATTCATCCCAAACAAAGCACATTGCCACTGAAGTGTAAGGGACTACTTTGATAGGGGCCAGATTTATAAGGGGCAACCTAGGTGGAGTAGCAAGATTTCTACATGTTGGTACAGTCGGGGAAACAGGGAACAGGAAGGGAATTCCAAAGTTTATATTAGAAGTTGGGAGTTGACAATTTTTGCAGGACCTTTTTAGCAATTTATGTTAATGAAAACATTTTTAAAAATCATCATCATATTCGGTTAAACGTCCATTTTACATGCTTGCATGCATTGGACGGCCTTAAGAAATTGACTTATAAAGTAATCTATCACTGGCCAAGTCTTTATTTATCCCTCTTTCCCACACGTCCATTTTTATCTCTTCCTCCCAGGCTATCCTTGACCTTCCCCTGGTGAACTGAACATGCAACCTCAACTCTTCTACATCTACTAACCCAGGAACTCTCCTCTTCTGCACACATCTCCCTATACTGTTCAGATTTAATCTTCCTCTGAGCTCATCAGAACTAAACCTGTCTTTAGGACTCACATTACACATCCATCATATCATTTCTCTCCATGCAACGCATGTCCTTAACTCTCACTGGCCAGGTTTTACTTCCATACATCACACTGTGTACACATATCTAATATTATCAGTGATAGACTCTTCCCTTGGTCAACAGTGATAACACTGCTGATTAGTAATGGTAAAAGTTCCCCAAATATATTCTATCCACTCCGAATTCTTGCAATCATACTAGCATCTGCTCCACCCTGTGCTCCAATGGTATCACTAAGGTAACAAAACTTCTCAATAACTCCAATAGTTTTGCCATCCAGATATACTTTCACAGGCAAGTACTAAATCATCAGCATACAGCATCTCTTTTGGACAACTCATACAGAACTTCCTGAACAATGCTTCTAATGAAAATCAAGACTCAGTACAGAACCCTGAGGTACTCCTACTTTAACATTAAAGCTGTCACTAAATGTGCTGTCAATTCTAACACGACGTTGAGCATTTCTGTACATTGGTTGAACGACCATCATAAACTACTCGTTGGCTCCTAGTTTATGCAAAGCCTACCACAAACCTATCTTAGCACTGTCAAAAGCTTTATCTAGATCCACAAAGGCAAGATACAGGTTCTTCTCTTGCATTTGTCTCAGGATAAATATAGCATCAGTGATACTTTGCCCAGGCATAAAACCAAGCTGCATTTCATCTATGCTTATCTGACTTCTTATTTGTTGCTTAGTCTCTCAATCTTTCAAAACTGATCCATAAATTTTAAGTCTCTGTAATAACCTCTATCTAGTGTTTCGCTTTCACCCTTGTAACAATTCACAATATTTTTTGGATAGTGTAAGTAAAAATTACCACTACAATAGATAAAACAACATACAATTATAATTTTAATACATAAAAGGGCAAAAGGATTGATTTACTTGTCAGTTGGAGTACATATCTTTTTTTCAAAATGTTTAATACTCGTCATGTTGACATAGCAACAAATGAAGTGGTTCACTTTATTTTGTACTCCCAAGATTAGGTAGGGGCTTTGTATCACCTAATTGTTTCCCAAATTTCGTCATAAAATTCCTCATAGAGAAGTGGTAATGAACTTTTAAAACGCATTCCTGTTCGTCACAAAAGTTGCGAAAATGACCTGTTAGCTGTGTTAACATTTTTATCACTTTACTTGCTTAAAACTCTTCAAATACACCATAA
This sequence comes from Sepiola atlantica, assembly GCA_963556195.1. Classification (NCBI taxonomy): domain Eukaryota; kingdom Metazoa; phylum Mollusca; class Cephalopoda; order Sepiida; family Sepiolidae; genus Sepiola; species Sepiola atlantica. The sequence continues at coordinate 134,193,070 of OY744520.1, read as the reverse complement.
AGATTATTATTTATTGATCCATGTCAAAGTTTATTCATTGCCGAACAAAATGGTGATATTTTGAGAACTTAAAGTGTTTTGGTTTTTAAAATGTTACTATTTTAGTAGAATCCCTTTAAATCTGTGCTGATCCAAAGCATTTTTATGGTCGATGGGTATTGTATGTTCATTTAGATTAAAATGTTTTTTTTAATTTATGATTAATATTTTTGCATGAATATTTATTTAAGGTGAGCAGAAAATGTTTAATCATGGTTTTGTTGTGAGTTGTAACTAAAAAAAAGACTTAATCCAAAAATCAATGATTATTCTATAAACAAAACTTCATCTTTCAAAATCTCTGCCATTTTTATGTTTATGCTTTTTAACTTTTACTCACCTGACTTGACACGTTTAACTCTTCCTTTAAAAGCAAAACAACCCTGTAATAAGAAAAAAATAATAGTAATTGATTGAATAAATTTCTAATCTATAAAAAAGTTAATGTACCACTTCACTTACTAACAGATTGTGGTAAGTAAAGCACTTTAAAAATACAAAAACTCTTTCAGACCATTTCATCTAGTTCTGCTATTCTCGATGAGTGCAATTATTTTTTTTATGGAAATCGCTCCAGACAAGGCTTCAGCCACTTGATGTAAAGAGCTAAAAAAACAAAAGAAAACTAGCCAACGATAAGTGTTAGATGGATAAATTCCAACCCAGAAAACAGCAATTCTTCTCCCTTTGTCAGAAACAGTGCTTATGGAATGTGAGGACTAAAGAACAAAATCAAGGAAGTGAGAGTTATGAGTTACTGGTGATAAGACTTAACTTGATACCAGCTTCAAGTTATAAAATTAGTTCCGAATTATTATCGATCAAAAAGGTTAAAAAGTTTTCACCAAGTCCACAAAAGTAAAAAAAACAGGTGCTTTTTCTAGTTTATCAACAAAAAATAGCATTGTATTATTTGGATTACTCAGACTACTATTCTCATCTTGGTGTCGATCGATGTAACCTCTGACCTTTTTCATGTTTTCGAACTTGGGAACATAATAGCTGAAGTTGAAAATCTTTATTCCGAACACGAAAACCTATACAGAATTTCAAACTGAACTCTTTAATTAATCTACGAGGGTAGATTGTTCTCATTCCATTAATCATGACCGGGTAAAAGTATTCTTAGTTATCGCCTCTAACATCCAGTAGAATGTTACTTAAAACTGATTCTTAACTACCGCCATTATCTGTTATACCACACGTCCTTGTAGACAACCCTAGTATGGATTTTAGGAGTCCTGAACCTAATCTTTAGTTTACTACTTAGATTTTTATAATCCAAATTTTCGATATTATTGGATCTGTGCACCCTATGCATCAACGTTAATTCTATTTTGAAAAGTAACAAAACAAAAGAATAAAATAAAAATAAACTGAAAAGAAAAAAATATTGTATAATCGGCAAATATTTAAATTGAGGGAAGAGTTAGACAAAACGTTGGTTTTTAATGTGGGGAAAATACATCTTCTCCAAAAATAAAAAAGGATTTAGATCGGGACAAAAATAAAATTGCTGCAGTCTAGAAAGATTTCTCTTTCACTGACCGAGGAGAGAAAAGATTAAGTATAATATCAGAACAGATACTACTCGTTAACATTAATTCTATTTTGAAAAGTAAAATAATAGGTACGTGCAAAAATGACCGTCGCTTATACAGACTATAGTTCTTAAAAGTGACTTTTCATAAATTTTTAAAGTAGTTTTCGTTTAAATTTTGATTGTGCTTGAAAGATAAAAGCATTAAGTTAATATCTAAAAGGAAACAAATGTATGAAAAAAAATTTAGAATGAAAAATGTTATGACAACGGCTAAAAAAAAAAATCAGTTAAAACTGCAAGTTCAGTAAAACATGTTTAAAATTTGCTGGAAAGATAAATCTGTTTTCTGTAACGGTTTCAAAAATAATTATTAAATTAAAGTCTTAAAAAAGTGAATTAAAAATAATGTACTCTTTTTTTTTTACTAAAAATTGCTTAATTATCAAAAAGAAAAGTGAAAGTTACGTTCAAAACATTTACGTAAATTGTAAGCACAAAATATGGCTACCAAATCTCAATGTATGGAGGACTCGAACGGCACTAATATTTATTTATTTATTTTTTTATATAGAAAATATGGTTGTGTAATAGTTTATAAAATTTGAAAAATTATTATACCTTAATTTCTTTAGTTTTTAAGGTTATCAAAAAAATGTCTTCATTAAATTAGCAATACACATGAAAAAATTCAAATTACTCAAAATATCTCAATAATAGCATATATAGAAAGAGCTTGATGATCTAAGAGAGAATCTTTTAAAATCTTTTAAATCTGACTAAAAATAAGGAAGTTATGACTATTTTTGTGCCTCGCATGATTGGAGACCATTTGAGACCATATGCGTTTCGTCACATTTTTTCCACTTTTTTTTTTAGTAAAAATGTTATATCTTTGTTAAAATACAAGGTTAAGCAATGAAATTTGCCATATAAGTGTATTTTTGTACAAGGAATCAGAATATGCCACTGAAAATCTCCAGAAATTAATTGTTTGCAAGTAATCTGCAATAAATGCACATAAATTTGCTGCAATATCTTAAAAATACTGTGTATTTAAAAAAAAAAAGAAATTAGAGAACTCAAAGTTGAATTGTCATGCATTTTATGTACAAGAAACTGAAATTTAATACTAGGACTGTCCTAAAATGAATACATTATAAGGTTTCCCAAATATTTTGCATAAATTATACATTCTGCAAAATTCTATTTTTATTTTAAGATTTAAAAAAAAAAGAGGCGTAACTTTAATAATTATTGGCTTTTGAACATCAAATTATTTTTAAATATGCAAACTTAGGTAAATGAGGGTGTGGAACTTTACAAGAATCGAGATTGACAAAATAAATAAACTTTATTTAACATAAGTGACGTCACCCTAATAGAAAACGTGACCTTTGGAAAAATAACAAGTACCAAGTATTTTTTGCCCACCTATTTAAATATCAAAAAAACTTTTTGCTAAAGCTGACAAACTTTTCTTCAACTTCCATATATTCCTTTAAAATATACATTCTACCTCCTGACACAGGTGTTGGTGCATCAACAATAGATAAAATAAATTTGATTTCTATCACTGTAACATCCGATTGAGAGGGCCATTTAAAAACCCCAGGAGAAACAGATGGATGAAGAAACTTTATTGTTGCTTGTTCGGTAGAGGTGTCTAATACCATTCCTAGAAAGAAAGAAGAAAGAAATATAAAATATTTGCATCTTAAAAGTAACAACAATATTCAAAATTCATAAGATTTTAAAATCTGAAGTTATGATAAATAGGTCTTACCTGGAAACCATCCAGTTTCATATGCCACTGCAACATATTGTCCTGGATTGACTTGATGGATTAGTTTGAAACTATCAATTTCATCATCACCTGATGTGCTTGGACCCTTTTGTTGTGTGTTGCTGGTCTCTTCCAATAGCTGTATCTCCTTTTGTCTCATCTCCTTTTCTTCTGCCCTGTACTTCTCACGCAACCATCGTCCTTTTCTCTGGGCCTCAAAAATCAAATCAAACTGTTGTTTTTTAGTTTTGTGAAGAAACCACTTGAAGAAGATCGTGCGGCTGGACTTCAACATCAACATTTTACTGTGATAATACAAACTTGCATGCCTCCGTCATTTTTGACTTGCATCAAGAGAGCCAAAATTTCGTTCACTGGACATGTTTGTGAGGCCTGAGCCTTTAGTGGCATTTGAAGCAGCACAATTGATTGTGGAGTATTTTCCACCATCAAGGAAATCTGCTAACTGATTCTTAACAGTTTTCAATATTCCATTGATTATTGACTGGATTGCCTGGAGGAGTAGATTCATACGGTCTGGGTGACGGATTTCACATGAGCTTTTAAAGAAAGGTGATTTTTTGTCTGGTGGAAAGGACTCAAATGGGGCGCAATTTTCTTCCAAAAGCAGTTTTGGTGACACAGAATAATTTTGAAGATTAATAAAAAATGGTTGTATGTATAAAAATAATTCCATGTAATTTATTTCATGGCTCATTGTAAGGCGTCAGTATGGTTCAGTAATTTTTATGTAAATAATTGAGACAGCTTGAACCATGGTAATAATTGAGACGGCTTGAACCATGGTAATAATTGGTTAAAAAAAAAAAAAGTGACGTAAATCGACGAAAATGACGTTAACATTTTTTTGCCTTTATTTGCTCAAAACTCTTAAAAATATATTATGTATATTATTATTCATGAATGCATGTGAAAGGATATTCATTTCCTAACAAAATGATGGTATTTTGAGCACTTAAAGTGCTTTAGTTTTTAAGATATGACTATTTTAATAGAACTACCCTGAAATATGTGATTATCCAAACCATTTTCTGGTCGATGTGTATTGCTAATTAAATTAACAAGTATGGAAGACCCGAACTATAATTTCCCATTTTATCATTATCTTGAACAGAAGGTTTTTTAATAATTTTCCCTCATTTTTAATTTTACTATGTGTCCAACTAAAACTGGATGTGCAGTCTGAACTATAGTATACTGTTTCTGGATATATGATAGCAAATACATCTAAAAATTAAAAGAAAATATAATTATAAGAAAATTAATTAATTTAATTTTTCTGTAATGAAAAAAAAAAGGAAATCTTATTTAATTATTAACAAAAACTACAATGATTGTTGTAGTGATATATTCCAATGTTGGGGAAATTTACTGTGCATGAACATAGTCAGATTTTATTTAAAAGAAAAGAAAAACTAAAAAGGTTAATTATATGGTCTCTTTTCGAGTTTTTGTGATGTGGAAAGCAGCCCATGGTTCGCCGGGAGATCTGCTACTTGCATCCGTCTGAAGGCGGTCTGGGTATACCAAGTGTTGAGATTTGTCAACATATGCTTCGCTTAAACTACCTAGACCAAATGTGTACACCTTGTGAGGGAAACAGTGAATTCTTGTAGGACACCAAGAAAGTTCGCCTGAGAATGCGTATCAGGCTGGAGAAGGTGAAACTCCCTTCGGCAAATTTCAACGAAAGGTGGGTGAAAGTTGTGCGTTTGTGTTGAGTGAATGGAGCTAATATTGAGTGGTACTTAGACGTGCCTTAGACTGAATATTGGATAGTCCAAACGAACACTGACCCTTTTATTTGACCCGGTTAGGCAAGAGTAGGTTATGTTTTGTTTTCTTCCCCTATTTTTAACTTAGCTAGTGTATGTAAGATGTCATAGGCCCCCTTTTATATTTTGCCCCCCCCCCCCCCCCGACTTTCATTTTATAATTCCCATTCCCGACCCCAATTAGATGACCGATTTGCTGTTTTGTCAGAGATGCAGGTCTGCTTTCGTAATTTTGAAAGAGGTGTTAGAAATAAAGCTTTCGTGACCTGCATCGCCTTTTTTTTTTCGACTGGCAAAACTACTTATCGGCCACATTCTTTAGTGGGAGGTTCTTATACTAACACTTACTTTTATTTATTGTTTTCATTGTATGCATATATCATTCAATTGTATATAAAATTTTTATCCCCAACTTCTCATTTCATGTATATATTGTCATTTTGAGTTTTAAGTAGGTAAATCATGAAGTAAATTTGTTTTGGTGATTGTTACTAGTTAAGTTAATAATGTTAGTTAGGTCTACATTTTCCCCACCCCCTTTTTGACCTCGTGCCACATTTTGTATTTTTACAAATAAATAGTGTCAGTAAGCAACGAATAGTTAAAATTGTGAAACATTGAAACGTTTTCATATTCCTCATTTCTGAGGGGAAGAAGACAGGCTCTACGTGTCCCCCTCGACTAGTAGATGAAAGCAATACCACCTCTTACGAGTCAAGGAACGCTTACAGTGAAACTAATGTCTTCAACCAGGACGGGCGACTCCGGTCGTCGAAAGTCAACATCTAGCAATTCTGCAGCTCAACATCGAAGGGCTAACTATGCCAAAGCTCGATGTCCTTGCTCAAATTGCCACCAGCACCGAGGCAAACGTCATCCTCCTCCAGGAGACACACAAAGTCAGTGACACCAGTCTTAAACTCCCAGACTTCATGCTCGCTGGCTACACCAGCAGCAAACATCATGGCCTCGCGACGTTCGTGAAGAACAATGTACCATGGTCGCCTGCTAGTCAGTCGACCAATGATGCCACAGTTGAGTGGATCAGTACGAAGGTGGCCGAGAATACCATAGTCAACATCTACAAGCCACCTCCATCCCGTTTGGAGCCGCACACCATCCCGGATGTGCCAGCACATGCAATTTATGCTGGTGATTTCAATAGTCCCCACACCGACTGGGGATACAACATCACCAACCAGGACGGCATCACTCTATCTGAATGGGCATCTGCTGTAGATACCACACTCCTCTACGACCCGAAGGAGCCTTCGTCGTTCACCTCGGGACGATGGAACACTGGGACCAACCCCGACTTGGCCTTCTTTAAGAACCTCCCGCACCAAGCACTGCCGGAGAGACGCATCCTGAACCGGTTCCCTCACTCACAACATCGTCCATCGCTGATCACAACACCATCCTTGATCCAGCCAATAGGAGGAAGACCAGTCCGGAGATGGAACTTCCACAAAGCTGATTGGCAAGGCTACAAGAAGAAGGTCGAAACATCAGTTAAGGCTCTACCAACACCTCGAGCCGACAACACCAACGATGCTTATGAAGCCTACACAGAGATGCTGCTAAAGGCTGTGAAGAAACACATTCTCCGCGGACAACGTACCAACTATATCCCTTGCTGGGACGAGGAATGCGAAGATTTATTGCGCCACAAATAGTGAGGAGAGAGCAGCAGCAGCTACCAGCCTTCTGGATAGACTAAACACCAAGCGCCAAGAGAGATGGGAAGAAACAGTGGAGACGATCGACTTCACTCACTCGAGCCGGAGAGCCTGGCAGACCATGAACAAGCTCACTGGTCGTGCAAGTAAATCATCTCCTTGCCCCATCACTGCCAATTCCATCGCAGCACAGCTCATCAAGAATGGTAGCTTCCCAGATGCGGACAAGTACTTCACAAGAGACACCACAACCAAACTGAGGGATCTCCACACCTCACCGGGTGAGTTTACGATGAAAGAGATGGAAGTAGCCACCAAACGCCTGAAGTCGAATAAAGCTCCGGGACCTGATAACATCCACCCAGAGTTTGTCATCCACCAAGGACAGAAAGCAACAGAATGGCTACGCCTACTCTACACCGTGTGCTACAGAACATCGCGGCTGCCAAAGATCATCGCTCTGGCCAAGCCAAACAAGCCGCTCGATGACCCCAAAAGCTACCGCCCGATCTCGCTTCTCTGTGTCCCATACAAACTCCTGGAATGGCTACTATATGCGCACCTCGAACCGGTTGTGGAAACCATACTACCTAAGGAACAAGCCGGCTTCCGTCGTGGCAAGTCAACAACAGACCAAGTCGCCTTGCTAACCCAGGACATCGAGAGCAGAAAAGAGGAGAAAAAGCCGGCACTGTCCTACTTGACCTCACGGCTGCATACGACACCATCTGGTTACGTGGACTCCATGTTAAGCTGCTACAAACCATTCCAGATCGACACCTGGTGAGTTTCATCATGGAGATGCTGAGTAATCGTAGCTTCTCACTCCACACCAGCGACGGCCAACGCAGCAGACTACGGAGACTAAAGAATGGCGTCCCGCAAGGCTCGGTTTTGTCCCCGATGCTCTTCAACATATACATCTACGACATATCGACAACAACAGCCAAAAAATACGGGTACGCCAACAACCTAGCCATCCTACAGACGGACAAAAAATGGGAGACTATCGAGGCTGGGTTCACTGCGGACATGACGACCTTGTCCAGGTACCTCAAGAACTGGCGGCTGAAACTCAGTGTGGGCAAGACCATGTCCGCGGTATTCCACCTCAACAACCGCGAGGCCAAACGCAAGCTTAAAGTGATGGTCAACAACATCGCCCTCCTGTTCGACGCCACCCCGACGTACCTTGGCGTGAAACTCGACCGCTCACTGACATACCGTCAACATATCGAAAAGGTGACGGCAAAGGTGACATCACGTGCCGCACTGATTCGTCGTCTGGCCGGTACCACATGGGGAGCTGCAACCAAGACCCTGCGGATATCCACCCAAGCACTGGTTTTCTCAGCGGCCGAGTACTGCGCCCCGGTTTGGTGCCGAAGTACCCACACCAAGAAAGTGGACGCAGCTCTAAACACCGCCATGCGCAGTCTCTGGGACACTTCGCGCCACGCCGGCAAACCAACTACCGATACTCTCCGGTATTGCCCCACCCGCTATCCGACGAGAAGCGACTGTTCTGGCACTGTCACGCAAGGCCAAGATCAACAAGAGACATCTGCTCCATGACAGACTGAGCAAACCCCCTCCACCAGTACGCCTCAAATCACGCCACGCACTCTCCCAGCACGCGCATCAGCTTCTGGAAACCGTCCCAAACACCACCTCAAAGCAGATGTGGACCAAGAAGCGCTGGAGGGAAGATTGGCAGCAAGCTGACCAACACCGACTGCACAGGTTCATCACCGACCCAGACGACATACCAGGGGCTGAGCTGCCACGAAGGCAATGGACCAATCTGAACTGCCTGAGAACTGGTGTGGGCCGTTTTTCTGCCACAATGAGAGACTGGGGTCTGAGAGAGGGTGCTGCCTGTGAATGTGGCCACCCAGAACAGACAGTTACACACGTCATAGAGGAATGCCCACTGTTCAAACCACCCAATGGCGAGCAGGGCATAGCTGACCTTGATGACGAGACGAGAACCTGGCTTGCCAAGACCGAGCTGCAGCTTTGAGGGAGCTGGCACAAGAAAGAGAGAGAGTTAAAAACTTATCCGTAAGTTATGTTCGGCTTCCAGCTTTTATTACAACAGGGTAATTCCATGTCAAATCATCCAGAAATTTTGGATTTTGAAACACATATCCTCAGATTTTGTTGTAACTTGCACCACAGATGGACATCATAAAAACTAAGAAATCCTGAAAATTTGAGGATGCAACTCCAAGCGGTTTCTGATTTAGAGCAGTTTCCGCGTCGCGTAAATCGCGCAAGATGTCGCCCGGGCGACATTTTAATAATTACATTTTCTTTAATATTTTCAGTTTGGAACATGATATGACGCTGAAAATTCACACAGGTATGTTTTTCAACCCAAGGAACCCATAAATGGCATCAGCTTTGCTCAGAAATGAAGCTTTCTATGAGATTTTATCAAATTTTGAAATTTTTTACATGTACACTAATATGGGGCAAAAAAATGATGTAGCTGATATGGTAACAAGTTTTTTTCTTTTGGACATTCATTTAGACACTATGAAGTACCTCTGGACCAAAAATGGTAAATGATACTTTTTTTGTTCACTCACAGTGTCTATTCAAAGTTAGGCCTTTTTCCGAGGGTTCAGAAATACCCTATTGGGGGAAGCAACTAGTTTGTATATGCGAGATCAAAATTTATATAAAATTCACATTAAAACAAGTTTTAGAAAGTAAAAGTTAAAAGAGTCTCACAGTGATCAGATATTTATAATAAAAGCTGACTTCACAACAAAAAACCAGCACACGACAACATTATCTACATGGGTTATTCTCATCAATTTTAACTGAGAATAAATGTTGAATGGTTTTACTTATGACTTATAAGATAGATGAAGTTAGCACTGTTTGTGTTTATTTAATAACTGCATAGCAGTTTTTACTAAGGTAAAAAGTTTTGGGTTGTTAACACCATCCATTGTAAAATGACTGAGCGAAACATCGTCAAAATGTCCCATGCGCAACGGCGCTTTGGTCCAATGTCACTAGAATCCAATGATTATGCCAATTTTGGCTACTGAACCACAATAGCTGCTTAAATATTGATCATATTTCTTGTATAAGAAAATTTTTCTTTGCCTGCATTAGTTGGTGGTTAATTTTTTCAGTAAAACGTGTCCCATATGCAACGGAGCTGGATTAGTTCACCATAATGTACTTCAACAATTCTAAAATAATTTTAAATGAAAAACATTATCTATACCTAATTAAAATATATAATAGTGGTTGGTGCAATTGGTTTGTTCCATTATGCAGGCAAGAAAGTTAGGCAGCACTTGATTCTTATACCAAGAAATTAGCTGTAGAAAATATAGAAGAATTTGAGGTAGGCACAAATTTATGAATATTTTAAATGTTGATTTTCCTTTTAATTCACTGGAAAAATGTATATAAATCTGTTCACTAACTGCTTATTCATCCCCTGCTACCAAACTTTTATGACCTCCTCATCCCCTCCCTCCCAACACAATAATCTCCCTTGCTAGTACTGTCCAGTCTTTGAGGTGAAAGCATACAAAGAAATTAGCTGTAGAAAATATAGAAGAATTTGAGGTATGAACAAATTTATGAATATTTTAAATGTTGATTTTCCTTTCAATTCAGTGGAAAAATGTATATAAATCTCTTCACTAACTGCTTACTCATCCCCTGCTACCAAACTTAAGTTACCTGATTATATATTCTATTTGATTGTTTTGTCTTCAATTCAACAGTAAACAAAAGAAAACAAAATGACTGATGTCGAACTCAATTTGGAATGTCATAAATTAGATTATGATCATTCCAAAGCAATTGAGAATCTGTCAGACTTGAACAAAGACGTTGTTGTGGAGAGCTAGGCTCAAGGAACATAAAGGCGAGTTATCAACCATCTGCTTTCATCACAAAAAAACATTTTGGAAATGTGTTTGAACATAGAGCAAAGGCCTCAAAGGCCGCGGTGGATTGTTACAACATAAAAGTAAAGTCAAAGGCGTACAGTTGATATCGTTGGTGATGGCAAAAGAGCTGGAGGTGAGATGATACAATGTAACACCAGGACACATTCTTTGTCCTCAGTGTATGATGAAATATGTCTTCAGTGTATGCTGAAATATGTGAGACTGATCGATGATACAGACAGGATAGATGCAAACTACACCTGTGAACTTTTGCAAACCCCACAAAAAAACTTGAATATTAGTCTGAAATCCATGGACATTTCTCCTGTCGCTTTACATGGTGTTGCTCCTCATAGTCGTGTTCATAGTGCCAAAAGGAAATTAGAACAAGTGATTGGAACACTCAAAAGCGACCTGTCGACTGTATACAAAGTCGACGCTGAAGAATTGATCGTGTCAGAATCAGTGCATATTGAAAAAGAAATCAAAGAGAAAGCATTAGAATTGGATAGATTACATGATCTGATGAAGGAGAAATTTAAAAAAGCCTCGACTCCAAATCATGACAGTTGCTCCTGATTCGTGGTCTCGTGAATACTGTTCCAAATTCTTAAAGGTGTCAGAGTACGTTGTTCGAACTGCCAGGGAACTAAAGAATGTGAGTGGTATTCTCTCAAAGTCTGCCCCTAAAAAAGGGAAAAAACTCTCCCCAGAGACAGCAGAACTGGTAGTACACATGTATGAAAATGATAAATACAGCCGTCAAATGCCAGGCAAAAAGGACTATGTTAGTATTGCAAAGGGTGTTCACAAACAAAATCATTTAATACTATGTAACCTGGATGAATTGTATGCTGCTTTTAAACAGAAGTATCCCAATGTCAAGGTGGGGTTTTCCAAATTTTCTCAGTTGCGTCCAAAGTGGTGTGTATTAGCTGGATCTAAAGGTACCCATTCTGTTTGTGTGTAGCATACATCAGAATGCGAAACTTCTTGTAGACGCCATTGGTTGGGACGTCACTTACAAGGATTTGATCTCAAAACTAATTTGTGATTCTTCCAACAAGGAATGCATGATGCACCGTTGTGAGGCATGTCCTGGCAGAGAAGCATTGCAGAAGTTCTTGGATGAAAAGCTGGTTGATGTGGATCCAGATGATGAATTTCATTTTAGTCAATGGGACACAACTGACCGTGCCACATTAAGTACTCGTACAACACCCACGACACTGCATTTGTGTATCAAACCCAGACAATGACAGTTCACTACATTCGTGCATTATTGCCCCATGTTAACAAAATGACTTACTTCAGTGATGGCTGTGGGGGTCAATATAAAAATTATAAAAACTTCATAAATTTATGTCTGCATAAACAGAACTTTGGGATTGATGCAGAGTGGGTTTTCTTTGCTACAAGCCATGGAAAATCCCTTTGTGATGGAATTGGTGGTTCAGTAAAACGGCATGTGGCTAAACGGTCGCTTCAACGTCCTCTGAATAATCAAATCCTGGATTATAAAGCCATGCTAGAAGTCTGCCTGGAGATGTCTGCAATCAAGTTCTTTGATATTAGTATGGAAACTATGGAGGAGGTGAGAAAGTTTCTTGAGGCAAGATTTGCCAAGGGAAACACAGTACCAGGAAGCAGAAGCAGAAGCAGCCATCATTTTGCCCCGTTTTCAACATCGAACATTGGTCATAAGCTGACCAGCGAGGGTGAATCATATACAGATAATCATGATTTTAACTTGCCATCAATTCTTGAAATCTCTGACATTTCACCAATGCAATATATAACCTGTGTTTATAATTCTTTCTGGTGGATTGGCATTGTGAATGAAATTAATGCAGAGGAAGGTGATGTAACCGTTAAGTTCATGCACCCTCATGGACCATGCAGTTAATGAGCAGGACTGGCAACAGTTATCCCGGAATTGATGACATTGTTTCCTTGTCTAAGAATTTAATCAAGGATCTAGTGAGATTGGAGGAGTGTTCTGCCCCTTCTGGCAATGCCAGGTTTCGATCTGATCGATTTGTTCCAGGCTCTTACTCGCCAAAAAGAGCTTTGGAGAATTTTTCCTCAAGGGGTGGTACCCCACTATCGACGTCAACTTGTAAGTTTTGTTCTTCAGGCGGACATGAGGGAAAACTATGCAAAAAATTTGCTAGTTACAAAGAGAGACTATCGCGGTGCAAGGAATTGCACCTCTGCATTGCATGTGCTGCAGAAGATCATTCATATAATGAATGTCCTGGTAATAAAAGGGGCTTCCCATATGGTTGTGCTAATTGTGGCTCGAAACGGCACTATACAATAATGTGTCCAAAAGATAAAGCCTCTTCTGAGAAAACTAGAGTGAATACCGGCTTCCAGACTTGTGACACTCAACAGATATCCATCCTAAAGTGGTTTTACATCGCAGCAAGAGACGGTATGTTTGCAATTGTATACTTGATTCTGGAAGTCAACGTTCATATTTTTCCAGATGCATTCTAGAGGGATTAGATATTTCTATAGAATCATGTTATGACCGACAATATACAGACATTCGTGGGAGAGGAGAAAAAGAATTTAAGTGAGGTATTATTGCAGGTGGAAATGGTTCCTAACACCAAAAGACCTTTGCCTGTCCTCATTGACTCCTCCTTTAATTTAAAGTCTCAAACAGATGGGATGGATTTGATATATAAGAATTTAAGAGAGGCCCAGTTCAAATTAGCTGCTGGATTTGATAAAAAGGGACGTCTTTTTCCTATTCAAGGACTAGTGGGGGTAGATCTGCTGCAGTTTTTGCATCCTTTAAGCCTGATAAAGTGCCAGAATGGTGTAGCCTGGGAGACCCCAAAGGGTATAGTGCCTTGGGGGAATTCACTTAACTTCTTGAAAGAATCCCAGATATTGTCAATCGGAGAGGAGCGTTCACCACCCGTCAATTATGAAAACGTTCTTGCCAGCATGGGTACTGTTTCCACTACAGCGGTAAACTTTGTGCTGGCACCCCGATATAATTATGTAGATCCTTTTAAGGATACATTTGAGAACACCTCGGTAGAAAGAGGGTTGGACAGTTTGTTTAGTTTGGAACTTATGGGACTCACTGAGGAGGAAACTTTTTCAGATTTTGAACTAGGGAAGGTAAAGGAGTTCCAAAACTCTGTGGTCATAGAGGACCAGTGTTACTATGTAAAGCTTCCTTGGTGGGAGGACAAGATTGGCAAAGTTCCGTCTAACTATTCGGTGGCATTGACAGTTTTGAACCGTGTGTTCAATAAGCTGGAAAAAGAAAATAAATATAGGGAGTATTTGGATGTTTTCCTGGAACAGGAGAAGGAGGGCATTGTGGAGAGAATTGTGGTTTCTCCAGAAAATTATGGAGAATATATTTGGATACCACACAGACCAGTATATAAGACTGATGAGCAAAGCACTACAAAAGTGCGGCCTGTATTCAATTGTTCATCAAAACCTAAGGGCGGAATCTCTATTAATGAGGCTGCCTACCCTGGGGTGAACTTGATGGGAAATCTCCTACAGTTGTTGCTACACTTCCGCTCCAATGAGTATGTGTTGCTTGGTGACATCCGCAAAGCATTTTTGCAAATTAAACTCCTCACTGAGGAGGATAAGAATCGGTTTTGTTTTTTTCTTAAAATAGGAAAAAACTTGGTATGTTTTAGATATACCACTTTAATATTTGGCTATAATGCCTCTCCGTTTATATTAAATTTTCTTTTGAAGCATCACGCTGACCGTTATCCATCAGATGAAAATTTTTATGTGGATAACTTAATTAAAACAGGGAATGTACCTGAAACTCTTGTACAATTATACATCAATGTTGTGAAGAGGTTGGAAGAGGGACACTTTGATTTGCGTTCCTGCAGTTCTAACTGCGAAGAATTAAGACAGAAGATGGAGGAGGATGGGCGTTTGCCTCAACACCACTCCCAATATGAGAAGGTATTGGGCTATAATTATAACCCTGAGGGTGATTCTTTGTCCTTGGCCACGACAGATAGTGATTCTGGGGCCAATACCAAAAGAAGAATATTGGCGGCGGTGGCAGCCAATTTTGATCCTTTGTCTTTATGTGTACCCGTTACAATAAGGGGCCGCATATTTATTAATGAGTTATGGAAGGCCGGGTTGGGCTGGGATGAAACTGTTACTCCTACCCAACAGAGAAGTTGGCAGTCACTCTCAAAAGATTTATCTCAGCTCATTTCCTTCACCTTTCCAAGAAAATCCCTGCGCGAAGGCTCTACTGCAAACCTAGCTTTGTTTTGTGATGCTTCCAAAGAAGCGTACGGGTTTGTAGCTTACGGATTACAGGACGATAGGTCCAATTTAGTTTTTGCTAAAGCCAAGGTGGCACCTTTGCGGGCAAAGTCCCTGCCCACACTCGAGTTGTTGGCAGTATAGTTGGCGCTAAAATCATTAAAGACAATTTTACTCTCTCTGAAGGAAATCACCTTTAAAGAGGTTAGTATAGCAGTTGATGCTCAAATAGTACTGTCCTGAATCCTGTCTCAGGATGTAAAAACAAAGAATATTTTTGCGAGAAACAGAGCCAGAGACATTACTGAAATGCGTCAGAATCTGAGCCAGCAGTTTGGAATAGACATTTCTTTCCGATATGTACCCTCGGAGCAGAACCCAGCGGATCTGCTCTCAAGGGGAGTGTCAGTAAAGACCTTAAAAAACGCATATTGCATTGGGTGCATGGTCCAACATGGCTTACCCGAACGCCAATAGAATGGCCGTTTTGCCTCCTTAAACTGCTTAAAGGAGGAAAATAAGGAGATTGTGAGGGGGCCTACATTTTGTGGTGCCCTAATACAAACGGCAGAGCCTGTAATTCCCTTTGAGAAATATGAAACTCTGAGTAAACTTCTTGGAGTAGTAACAGGGGTATTTAAGTTTATTGGACGTTTGAGGCATTCAAGGGATGACCCACAAAAATTGGCTTGGCAGCACTTAATAAAAGGGATGCAAGGACAAGCGTTCCCACAAGTCAGGGAATACTTGCTTAATCCGTCTGGTCAAGCCCCAGATTTGGTAACTTCTCTCAGCCTTTTTTTGGATGAAGAAGGTATTATTAGAACCAGGGGTCGGATTCGCAAGTGCAATGCTTTCAATTATGAAGTGATTTGCCCAGTTCTCCTGGATAAATCTCACACTTTTACCCAAATGGTAATTATAGATGCTCATAGAAAATGCAAACATTTGGGCATAGCTAACTACGCCTATCTGGATTTTGGATTCCTAAGGCAAGACAGGCGGTAAAATCTACTTTAAGGTCTTGCAGGTTGTGTGTGCGTTATAATGCAATGTCTTTTGCATACCCCCGCATGACTAATTTGCCCAAATATCGGGTCAATTTGATCAGACCCTTTCTTCACACTGGTGTGGATTTCACAGGACACATCGGGGTGGGGGAAAATAGCCGCAAAGTTTATTTGCTCTTATTTACGTGTCTCACCACTAGAGGTATACACCTTGAAGTGGTGGACGATATGAGTGTATATTCTTTTATCTTGGCATTTATAAGATTCACAAACAATGTCGGAGTACCTTCTCATTTGTATTCCGACAATGCTAAGACTTTTACCACTGGCGGCAGAATTATTAAGCAGGCCTATGGCTCGGAGGAATATAATAGTATCTTCCGCACTTATTCTGTCAAGCATCTAACAATTCCTGTGTATGCTGCTTGGTTTGGGGGAACCTGGGAGCGGCTTATTCGCACAGTGAAGACTTGCTTGTTCAAAACAGTTGGTCGCTCACAGGTGAGTTATTTCCAGCTTTTAACTTTTGTCTCAGATGTTCAGAGGGCTGTTAACAATCGTCCTTTGACTTATCGCTGTTCATCAGATGACGGGTTGGAGATAATTGCACCTAATCATTTCCTGAGACCCTTTTCTGCGGTTAATATACTGTATAGAAAGGAAGATCTCTTTGACTCAGAACCCCCCCTCAGAACTGATGTCCTTAAGGCTATGGAGGAGAGGGAACGGCTCATATTCAAATACAAAGAGCTATGGTTTAATGAATACCTACTTAGCCTTAGGGAATCGGCGAAAAATCTACACAATGAGTCCTATAACAATCAAATTAAGATAGGAGATATTGTGTTAATAAAATCCCCCATTAAAACCAGACCTTTTTGGACTTTAGGTAGGGTGATGGAACTCATCCCTGGGGATGATGCTTTTGTCCGTACTGTGGTATTGAAAAGGGGTGATGGATCAACACAGATTCACCCCATAAAATTATTGTATCCATTGGAATTGGCTATAACGCACAGTCACAGAGCTTATGCTCCTGATACGTCGAGAGATGAGACGGACTCCTCTGTCCCAGTGGATTTTGTACCTGCAAATCAGGAATTGATATGTATCTGCCCTGGTTGCCAGGAACCGGAGGATCAGCGACCAATGATCTGTTGTGATCATTGTGATCAATGGTTCCATTGGCAGTGTGTTGGTATAGTGGGGGAATCTCCAGAGGAGAGTCGGTGGTATTGTTCGGCGTGTCAGACGATGCTCTATCAGGAGTTAATATGGATCTGCCCTGGGTGTCAGGAACCGGAAGATTACAGACCAATGATATGTTGTGATCAATGGTTCCATTGGCAATGTGCTGGCATTGATGAAGCTCCGGCAGAGGAGGATCAGTGGTACTGTTCTTCTTGTGCAGACCCGGAAGGAAGGTCTGACATTTAAGTTATTACAATGGTCAGTTAAAAAAAAAAAGAAAAAGGGTTTATTTTATATTTATTTATTTATTTTTTACTCTTGAGTGGGAGAGTGAAAGAATTTCTTACCTCAATTCTGAGGGGTGTTAGGATTACCTATCTTTCTTTGAAGAGGGATTAATTAGCATACGTGAATCACGTTAGCAAAGAGATGGAGAGGTTGGGTATTTAATGGTTCAGTTGGGAGGGGTTGGGGTGTGTCTGAATACCACTGCGTTCACTTCTCAGTTGTTACTGTCTACACATTCACTTTGCGCCGGATTATTGGTTTGTTACGTGCTTTACTGTTATTACTTATTGTTGGATTTCCCGTTATATTGTTACTTGTTGATATTACCGTTATTGAACTTTCTCATTATTGTTGAACTTTTTGTTACGTTATTTTTGAATCACGGAGTTTTTTTTTTCTCCTCACTTTTTTTTTTTTTCCCCCCACTTTTTTTTTCTCTTTTCTAGCCTCTAGTGCTTACAAGCTAGATGGCTACTGAATCGCCGAACTCGGAAAGTTCTGAGTGGTCTAAACCACCGAAAGTTCAAATAGATGTCCGACAATTTGTGGAGGACGCCAAAAAATGTACCCACATGGTCACAGAGACTGGATTGCTGGTCGATTTGCCGAAACTGGAGGAAATCCAAAAAAGAACGGTGACGCTTTTTGTTATGGACAAAAGAATTAAAAAATCCATCAGAGCCACCCCGGAGTTGATTCTCAAACTGTTGAACGCGGTCGATTTTAAACCTCAAAGACTTATTAAATCCAAGGGTTTTAATACTTGGTCGGCTCTATTCCCAGACGAAGACACCTGCAACAAACTTTTGCTAACTCAGATAATAACGCCGGAATATGTACTAAGAACGGAGTACATGGGAAGAAGGCGTTCTTCCGTATCTTTTTTTAATGTGCCCTTCCATGTTAAGGGGGAGCACATAGGCGCATATTTACTTAAATTTGGCGAAATCACCAACGTCAATCATGAGGAGTTCTTGGGCGTGTGGAATTTTGAAATCTTTGTGGACAAAAAGTCTTACGATGGAATACCCTATTATCTACTCATAGGGGAAGACAAATTACCAATACTCACAGGCCGCAGACCTATTTGTTGGTTTTGTGAAGAGGTGGGACACTTAACGGTGGATTGTCCCAAAAAAAAGGAAGCGACAAATAAGACAACTTCTGCTTCAAGTAAAAAATCGAGAGCAGGAGCTCACATTGATGCACCGTCGGTTATTGGACATCAAATAATCTCCGAAAGCGAAGATTCCGACGAGGAATTCCCGGCACTACCGACAGCTAAGAAAGGCGAGGAAAAAGTAACTGACAAGGAAGGATGGGTCATTGTACCAGGAAAGAAAACCCCGGGACGTCTAACCTTGGAGGAGATTAGGGAAAAGGAAATGTTGAAGCATGACCCCGGAAAAGACTCTTACGTAAAAGCAAAAAAATTGCTGAAAAAAGTAAATAATAACCCTAAGCCCACTCCTGACTCTGCCCCTAAAAAAAACCCTAATCCTCAGACCCCCAAATCAATGCCCCCTCCGATAACTGGACCTATAATCGATAAACCGTACAAATTAATCCCCCTGAGTCCCTAAAAAATCCCCCAGACCTTCGCCTTTTGTGTCCCCTGCTAATACCCCCAGAAGCTCACCACCTGCATCCCCCTCAAAGCATCCCTCCCCGGCACCTTCTCCGGCGTCTCCCATAGAGCCTAGCTCCCCCTCCCCTTCCCCCATGGAAGACATGCCCCCTCCTACTCCTAAAAGACATAGGAGTCCTTCCCTAGAGAAAAGGAGATTTAAAAAATCTACTTTTCTCTCGGGAAGAGATATATGTAAATGTACCCAGGTCCAAATCGACACAGCTAAGAATATGCGTAGCACCAACCTCATCGGACTATTAAAATTCGATGAGGTTGGTGGCTTATCTATCGAAGACCCCGAAAACTTCCTCAACGCAACAAGAGTGGTAACTGTCATAAGAAAAAGATCTGAAGCAAAGGCTCTATGGGAGATGTTGGAGGAGGCAAACACGGCCTTCAATTTTACCCTCCCTCTTGCCATTTTCAAATCTAGCGAATTGATGGAGATGAGAAACGATTGTTTTGGAAGGCTACCTATCAAAATTCACCCTTCCCTGTATAGGATAGCTAAACTAACGTATCCTCAGGATATTGGCGGCATCTCCTATGATCTAATTAACGACCAAATGGGTAAACAGTCATTTGGGAGAGCCGTCGGTATCCTGACCTCTTTTATGTTCGTTTCTCAAACTCAACCCTAAGGCATCTTTATGGCTCTCTATCTAGCAAGTCTAAATGTGCGGGGCCTGAGGGCAAATGATCGCAAGTTTCGTGTCGCTACTGACCTTCAGCGCCTCGGAGTAGATGTATGTTGCTTGCAAGAGACCCACCTGATTTCAGGGGACCATTTGGGTGCGTTGGCTAAGCGTTTTCACGTTTATTCAGCGTACTTTAATTCTTCCGCAAGGGGGGTTTCTTGGCTGGTAAGCAAGACTTTAGATGCGTCGTGTGACCCTTGCTACATGGATCCGGAAGGGAGACTATGTGTTTTGGATATTACCATAAAGGGGAAAGCATTTCGACTCGTTGGGGTTTATGCTCCCAATAGACATTTTGAGCTTCGTTCCTTTTTTCGGCGAATCGAGCAGTTCTTGAATACTACTCGGACGGTCATTCTAGCGGGAGACTGGAACGCGGTCCTGGATCCCGATTTAGATCGTAATCGGCCTAGGGGTACTAACACGGATCGGGATGCTAGAATATTTCGGGACTTTCTCGATAAGTTTGATCTTATCGACAAGTTCCGGAATGAAAAGCCCCGTGATAGGGTATGGACTTGGACAGCTAGACGCGGTTCCGATTTGAGACAACTCTCGAGTTATATCGATCGGTTCTTAATTAGGGGAGTCGACGTAGGGGTAGTTGAATGTCCAAGTCTTCATAATATAGTTTACTCGGACCATAGACTTGTTCGGGTCCGTGTGAACTTAGATAGACCTAAGCCTAGATTAGATGGTTACTGGAAACTCAACACTTCGTTGTTCGACATGAAGGGCTTCAAGGACCAGCTTCTACTAACCTTACAGCGGGAATTGACGGAGGCTGTAATTGGGAATAGGAAGTGGGGCCATTTTAAGAAAGTGATTAGGTCCTTTACTGCCGATTTTAGCAAAAGGCTCAACCTATCAACTAGGGCAGTTAAAGTGGCACTAGATTCTAGATTAGATCGGGCGATTGAGGTGGGGGATAGCTCTAGTGTTACTATAATTAAGGCTAAGCTGAATTCTTTGGCTTTCAAAGAACATCAGGCTTTAGTAATTAGGAATAGGTTAAAAAGAATGTCTGCGGAAGCAACAAACATGGCCGCTGAACTGCGTGCAGAGGAGTTTCGCCATGCAGCTGATCGTCATATCGCTCGTGTCTCATTACCGGATGGGCGGCTCGTGACTACAAACGAAGGCATTCTGGAGGCTTTTTGCTCTCATTTTCAGGAGCTTTTTACTCGGGAACCTGATCTGTCTTTAGCACAATTCGACCCCTATTTGGCTGACTTTTCTCTCGACCGAAGCGGCTAGGTGCGAAGGTTGCATAACAGAGGATGAAGTTCAGGAAGCGTTAAAGCGGGTCGGCCTTAACAAGTCTCCGGGGATTGATGGTTTGCCCTATGAAGTGTATTTGAGGATGTCGCCCATTTTTGTTCCCTTGCTGACAGTTTTGTTTAATTCATGGTTTAGGAACGGGAATATTCCCCAGTACTTGACCATGGGTTTAGTGAAGCTGATATGCAAAAGCAAAAATGGTGGGGATGGGTTAGATAATTTTCGGCCCTTAACAATGCTTAATGCGGAGTTAAAGATTTTGGCCAAGATCTTAGCTAATCGTCTGCAACTTGTTTTGCCTGGTCTTATTAGCCCTGAACAGACTTGTGCTGTAAAGGGTCGGACCATTCAGGATAACTTGCATTCGATACGCTTGATCATTGATAAAGTCGACACTGAAGCCGCGCTGATCAATTTAGATCAGTCCAAAGCATTTGATAGGGTGGATCATCGGTATTTGGAGGCTGTTTTGTCGGCGGCCGGCTTTGGTCCTCATTTCTGCTCTTGGATTCGCCTCTTGTATGCGAACCCCGGTGTTAGGGTAGAAGTGAATGGGGTGAGGTCGGAGGCTTTCAGATTATCCAGATCTCTTCGTCAAGGGTGCCCTCTTTCACCGATGCTTTATGTGCTTGTTTTGGGAACCCTTCCTTAACAGGCTAAGGGTGAATCCGGTCCTACGTGGAATTACTTTGCCAGGTGCTTGCACCACGTTGAAGTATTCTGCCTATGCCGACGATGTAACAGTGCTTGTAACGAGCAATACCGAGATTAGTGTCGTCGGCAGAGAAATCAGAACATATGAAACGGTGACAGGGGCCAAAATCAACTGCGTTAAGTCTGTTGGCTTGCGCATCGGTGCCTGGAAGGGTGTTTCCTTGCAGGGACCCTTTGGCTGGACAGATGGACCTTGCAAGCTACTCGGCGTCTGGTTTGGTCTTGATCTTCAGCTGGAGAAAAATTGGTCGGAAGTCCTGAAATCGATAAGGGCCACAGCTGGTCTGTGGACCCGTAGAAATCTTTCGTTAAAGGGGAGATCGGACGTATGTGCTTCTCACATTTACCCAATTATCCTATATCGTCTTTCAGTACTTCCACTCCCGTCGGATACTCTGCTTGAGTTGCAGAGGGCTCTTTTCCATTTTTTATGGATTTGAAGGGCCCATATGGTCCGTCGTGATATTTGTTACCTTCATCCTTCTGAGAGCGGTTTGGGTATGCCGAGCATCGATATTCGATGTCACACACTTCGGCTCTTTTATCTAATCCGAATGAGTACACAATGTGAGGGAAACGGTGTCTTCTGGAAGGAAGACGCTAAGAAAGCCTTCCCGGCTTTGAGAAGTGTGCACTTGGACGAGGGGGAGGCACATAGGTTACCCCGAGGTGAGTGCTCCTTCTATCGCGAATGTAGACGCGCATTGAAATTTCTTTTAAGAGTGACAGATGGCCTCTCTGACACTCTGCTGTTGTCCCGCAAGGCATTATATTGGGTAATGGTGAGGGGGACCGTTCGTGAAGATAGGATTGAGGGGCTCGATTTGACGAAGAGGGAGCTTCGCTCAATCTGGCCTTGGGCGCCTGGGTTAAGGTGTCTTGATAACGACGAGGCATCGCTGACCTGGCTGACGATTCGAAATGCACTCTGGGTCGGTAAGAGGCTTCATTCAGCGCGCTTGAGTAATTCTCCGACTTGTGTTAGATGCGGCGACGAGGACGAGACAGTAAGTCACGCCTTCGTTTATTGTCGCATAGTCGTACCGCTGATTAGGCTTGTTTCAGGCTTCATGGTTCGTATACTTAATGTGTCGTCTTTTGAACTGGAACCCATTAATGTATGTAGCAACTGGGCTCCGGCAACGGATAGTCAAAAACGTTTAACTTTTTTAAGCTTGCTAGCCGTTATGAGAGTT
The DNA here is from genome assembly GCA_963556195.1 of Sepiola atlantica. Lineage (NCBI taxonomy): Eukaryota > Metazoa > Mollusca > Cephalopoda > Sepiida > Sepiolidae > Sepiola > Sepiola atlantica. The sequence goes on along the minus strand of OY744520.1, from coordinate 134,170,012 downwards.
GTGATTTGGAAGACGAGATGCAAGACAGTCTACGGAGCTGAGACCTACACTCCTCTCGACCTTATTGCGATTTTCAAATATTATCTGAAAGCTCGCATTAGGGCCGAGAGGGTGAGACTCTCTCTGGCAGATTTTGGTGAAAGGTGGGTGACTGGTGCGCGACTGTGTAGAACGGCTGGGGCTAGATTAGAGTGGTACTTAGACGTGCTTTAGGCAGAATATTGGGTTCGAAAAACGAACGTAAATTTCAATTAAGTTAGGATTAAGCTGTATATTTTTATTTATTCATTGTTAGATTTTTTTGTTGAATTTTAAGTTCAACAACTTAGCTAGGGTGTGATTGTTTTCATTACTCCCCCCCTTTTATTTTGTCCTCTTCCCAACCCCTTTTTTATTTTCTACCCCTTATCAAATCCCCCTTCCCTCCCCAAATTAGGTGACAGATTGTCGATTTGTCGGGATGCGGGTCACCCTTCGATATTTTCGAAGGAGGTGTGTATAAATAAAGCGTTGGGGCCCGCATCAAATCTTTATTTTTCGAGTTTTCGATTTCGACTGGCAAACCGGCACCTCTGCTACATTGTGATAGCGGGGGGCTTTTTTACTAACAAATTATTCTTTTCATGTAAATATTCTCATTTTATTTTTGTATATATATATTTTTAGTCCCTCCCCCGTTGCATATTTTCATATGGGTTTTAAGTAGGTTTTCATAGTATGGACTCTTATGGTGATAGCGATGGATGTATAGCATGAATGTGGTATTTTGGTAAATGATGGTCGCGAGTGAAACTAGCTAAGTTGAGACCGTTTTTAAGTTAGAGTTGACCTATCCGCCCCCCCCCCCTTTTTGGCCTTGTGCCACATTTTATATACTTTTATGGATGTAAATTTATATAAATAAATATTGTGTCTGAATACCAAACAAGTGGACAAGTTACGATTTTGAGTGCGTCCCCCTATCTCTTCCCTGCTTTTCCCAGGCCTACCTAATAAGTTACCAATTTGTTTTAACGTGACTAACGTTGAAATTAATTTTGGGTAGGCCTAAGATACTAATTTCTCTAATTATCTACCAGTGAATCTCGGCCGAGATTTATTTTATTTTAAGTTGTGTACGTTTGGCTGGGCATTCTGTCCAGGTAAGACTGTTTTTTTTTCTCCCACCGAGAGGTATTTCTCCAACCATACTAATTTTAGGAGAACACTTTATTTGTTCCCTTGGGCCTATGAAAGGGTCTCGTTTTCATACTATAATATATAAATGAGCAACGAGCCGCGACGCTAAAGAAGCAACGTCGCAACTTTGAAAAACAGGTAAGCGCGCACTAGCGTTATTTATTTATTCATTTTTCTTCCTGTTTGTTGCCTGTTGGCGTTTGCAATGGTTCAGTTTTCGTGTCTGTTGTGGGAATTCGAGCCCTAGCCGTTTTAAAGTGTTAAGACTCGTAAGTGTGCACTCTGATTTTATGTAACCAAAATCAGCTTTTCCACGCACCCATGACTAAATAAATCAAGCACATGTGCAACGCCAATTGAAGCCATCAGTTTTTACTAGTGATGGCACAAGTCGCATCTCATGGCCACAGTTGCAGGTTTCTGCACCAGAAATAAGTCTGTGTGCTTGCAAAAAATCAATCTGTTTCGCACTGTTTGATGTAAAATACAGTTGAAAGAGTTAAGACCCGAACACTTACGAGTCACAACACAATAGTCAAAGTAAGAGTTACTGCCCCTTATTTACCTCTCATACAGTAAAAGACAAAAAAAACTTTTTTCGTACTTTTAAAATACAAGCACCAAAAAGAAAATAGCTGTTCATGAGCCTAGCACGGTGAAAATCGAAAAATAAACAAAATAGTGTTAAAAACTCGTGGCAAATTGTAATGTTCTACCAGTATTTTGTTTAATTTTCGTTTTTTTTTTTTAGCGATTATCGAAACTCTGTAATTTCAGCCACTGTTTTTTCGTTCTAACTGAACAGGTGGACACTAGGTTTGTTTTGAACAAAAAAAAAACCCTTTAAAATAAATTAAAACACATAAACTTATTCAGGTTCGTAGAAGAGTAACTTATCTGGCCTTTCGTAACATTTATTTGTTGCCTATTTGTTTTTTTGTTTTTTTTAGTGTTGTTTTTTTTCATTCTGTTAGCTGTCGTTATGAATGCCACGAGGTTTATTTATTTTACGTGAATTATTTTTTAAAACTTTCTTGCTTTACAAAGCCACAATGAATGGGAATATTACATGCTTCACCATTTTGAAAGTAAAAAAAAAGTTCTTAAAAATGATTGAACCGTGTAACATAAATAGTTAATAAATGTTGTATGAAGCTGATGAATTATAAAATATCTAAAAATACAACTCTTACCTTAGATACGGAAACGGTCTTCATTTTACGAATAATTTATATAAAGAGAAAAATATCTTTTTCGCGCGAAGTTGTAATTTTGTAAAACTGCTCTCCAAATACAAGAGAGTTCTAATAAAGTTTAGTAACCAGTGGACAGCCAGACTCTAATAAATGTTTGAGGCCAAATTATTCGGCTAGTTGAAAACTGAAGAGGAGGAAAAAAAGGCCAAAATAGAGCCAAATTAAAAATGATATATTATAAAGAAAAATTGACTATATTGAAGTTGTTAACTTCCAAATGTTTGTATGTTTTTGTCTCTATTAGTTTCGTACTGTTTTCTTAGCGGTGATGAAGCAAAGACGTTCTCTATGTAATTGAAACAGAAAAATATGCTGGGGGAGAGGGAAGGGGGGATAATATTTAGATAATAAACTCAACTCAATACATTAGGTACGTGCAAAAATGGCCGTCTCTTGTACTTATTAAAAAGCGCTTATCATTAATTATGTAATTAGTTTCCGTGTAAACTTTGATTGTGTTTGAAAGGTCTTTCAAACACAATCAAAGTTTACACGGAAACTAATTAAATAATTAATGATAAGCGCTTTTTAGTAATACTCTGAAATTATTGATGACGTCTGTTTACCAATGTTTTTCCTTAGAATTTGAAATAAAACTTTTTTTTAAATGTAAAAATTATTTTTGGTAAAAACGTATTGTAGTATCCATATTTTGGGAGGCTCTGCGCATGCGTCAGATTCATTCATAAAAAAAGTAGTAGTGAGTGATTCAAACCAAGCGCATGCGCACACAATTCAGTTTGTAGGAAAAAAAACGTGTTTCATTTTTTGTTTTAGATAAAAAAACACGTTTCTTTCGTGTTTGTTTTCATTTTCAGTTGTTTTAATTCTTAACACCTTTCGTTTTCTTCACTTTTAGCGTGTTTATTTTCAGCGATAGTAACTTAATTGTTAAAAATGCATACTTTTTGTTTTAGCGTGTTTATTCTCATTCTGTTTCCTCTGCGCATGCGCTTGGTTTGAATCACTCACTACGACTTTTTTTATGAATGAATCTGACGCATGCGCAGAGCCTCCCAAGAGACTCCCAAAATATGGATACTACAATACGTTTTTACCTTATTTTTACGTTACGAACTGCGTCAATTTTATCAATTTTTGGCACATGTTCGTCTTTGTCCACTGTCCGTTTTTCACAACTTTTTACTGACCATTTTTTTTTCTTTTTTCGGTGTACACTTATCTATCAGGCTGCTAGAGAATTCTGGGGTTTTTGGAAAAAAATTTCAAATATTTTACATTTTAGGAGGGGGGATCAGTTTCCAATGTTAATTCAACGTAGACTGATCCCCCTCTTTTTGACCATCTGTGGAAAATTCTTTCCACTCTTGAGGAGTAGGAGTAGGAGGAGAGATAGGAGTAGGTACAACAGCAGCTGTTGCGAAACACTGCTTAATTCCGCTCCCAAAGTCTGTCTGGGATTTGATAACATGGAGAGAAGGAAGGAGAGGCTCTTTAATAGATTAGTAACAGGAAATGCCTTCCCTTCACTTCCGGCCAAAAGGCAATAAAAACGAGGCCAGTAGTGACCTCGCTTTCAGTCAAGTAAACAAACCACCGATGCCTCTCCGATCGCTAGAAGTCCCGAGACAAGTAAGTTATTTCACTTGGTTTTTCGACACACTCTCAAAAACAAGAAGAGAGAAAAAAAACAAAAGAAAAGAAATGAAATAATTGGGCGAAGACTCGGTAGAAGATTCTCTTCTCGTTCTTCCAGATAACTAGTTTAGAAAGGGGTGACAGTTGCCAGTAAGTATTGCCGTAACCCTGGCAGGGAACAAACAGGTGCTAGGCCATCGTCATAGGCCACCTGGAGGTGACAGTGGTTCAGGGTACCCTCATTCCGTCCCTTAGTCGGGGCTCCACTGTCGGTTGCAGTTTTCTGTCATACCCAGGACCAACATTTTTATGCAGGAAGCAGGCTGGGCCTACCTCGCCGCCTCTTCTGTGGGGCACATTCAGGACAGTACCACTTCCGTCGATCTGGAGGGGGCACCTCCACTCCCACGCACCCGAAGTGAAACCACTCATCGCATAGGTCACAACCTATCATGTTTAGGTCTCCCTGAGGGGCGTTGCACACTGGACAGAGCCAAACGTCGTCTCCTGCAGGGGGCTCCAGACTCTCTCCTGCAGGAGTCCCAGGAGAAAGGTGTGGGACAATAACAGTATCCTCCTCGATGTCGGGTGACAAGGAGAGCTCCAATGGATATAGATGTTTCAGGGAGTGGACTTGGACAGGCCCATCACCTTGTCTTACTCGGGCCGACTGGATGACACCGTCATCTCCTTCAAATAACTCCAAAATAGTTCCTAGGATCCAAAAGGTTTGAGGGGGCTCTTGACAAGGACCACGTCATTGACCTTTAAACGGTTTCTGAAGGGCACCTGGGATCGTCCGCGAGATTTCTCTCTGAGGCTGAGGAGGTATTCGAGGTACCACTCACGTTGAAACTCATTCAGCCATTTGTTCCGCAGTTCCATAGAGTTTATCAACCTTCTCCGGCCGGGAGGAACAGAGGAAGAACGGTCACCTCCCTCCAGGTGCAACAACAATCCGGGATTTTCGTTTTGACTTAGGAACATGTTAGGGGTGATGGCTTCTAATTCCCTGTTCCCCGCTTCACGGTAGGTCAAGGGTCGGTTGTTAACTGTTCTCTGGATGTCCGAAACGATAGTCAGGAGGGAAAAGTAAGTGACATTACTCCTGCCGATGACCTTGTAGAGGCAAGTTTTGATTGTTTGGATGCATCTCTCCCAGGCACCCCTGAACCAGGGAGAGAAGAGGGGAATCGTGTTCAATTTTATATGGCACGTACCAAATTTTTCTCTATAATCACGGTACAAGAGAAGACGGTTGAACAACCTGCCACTACCCAAGAAGGTTTTGGCGTTGTCGCAATGTAAGGCAGATGGAACACCGTAGATGGAACACCGTAAACCGGACCAAGGCCTGGAAAAATGACAAAATGCTCATGTCTGGCACCACTTCAATGTGCACTGCTCGGACGCTCAGGCAGGTGAACAGTAGCAAATACATTTTTCTCTCAGAGTTTCCCTCCCTGACCCAAATGTGCCCTGTAAAGTCGATCCCAGTGTTCTTATAGGGTATCTCGAACTCCACTCGTGAAGCGGGTAGACTGGCAACTCAGGGGGCAATACTGGTCTCGCATTGAACCTTCAACATAGGGTGCAGGTCGCCACAGCCTTCCTGACAGCTTGTCTTCCTTGGGGAATCCAATATCCTCTGCGCCTCAGTTCATTGAGAGTAGACCCAACTCCCAAGTGTGAGCATTTGGAGTGACAATCCAGTATTATTAGTTCCGAGATGTGGTGGTTCTTGGCTATCAAAATGGGATTCTTTACCTCATATCCCAGATGGGGGGACTTATCGATTCTTCCGCTGGAACGGATCAGCCCGTCTTGATCGAGGAACAGATCGAGAGCCTGGACCAGTCGAGGCGTGGACTTCCCGAGAGGGTCCCAAAGAAACTCAAGCTCTTCAGAGAAGGCCTGACGCTGTAACAGTCTCATCAAAAACACTGAAGCCTTCCTTTCACAATCTTCCTTGACCCTTCGCAATTTGTCAACAAATTTATACACCATGGTGGTGACTCTCAATAGGCGGGCAAATCCGGAAAATCGTTCCAGGGCAATTACGGAAGGATATCCCTCTTCCAGAACAACGGAGGTATTTACAGTTGCTCGTGCAATCTCTTGACTGCGCTTGTTGAGGCAAGGCAGTTCTCGAGCTGGCCAGTGTGCTCCCATGCCGGTCAACCATGCTGGTCCATGGCACCAAAACCTGAGGTGGGACTTGAACACCTTCAACGTCAATCCTCTAGTGACGAGGTCCGCAGGGTTTTGAGCGGTCTCAACATATCTGAAATAGGGTTTCAGGCTAAACTGAGTCTCCAATTCCTCACTCAGTTGAAGAACGTCGTGCAGTCTATTCTGAGCAAAGATGTTCTTACTGGCCATAGACCGGGAAAGAATCCAGGACAATACCACCTGGGCATCCGTGGCTATGTGTAGTCCAGATGGTACAAAACCCTTGCAACCGTTCAAGATGACTGGTAAACACTTGAGAGCCAGATACACAGCCATTAGCTCCAGGGTAGGAAGGCTTCTGTTCTTGATGGGAGCAACCTTAGCCTTAGCGAAGACTAATTCAGAACTATTGTCCTGTACGACGTAAACAGCAAACCCATAGGCCTCTGCTGAGGCATCGCAAAACACGAACAACTCTCCAGGTTGGCCCGGTCTGAATGTCCGACGATTAAATTGAAGGAGACCCAAGCCAACAAGGTCCCCTGCAAGGCCTCTCCACTGTGACTGGAACTCCTTCGGGACCTGCTCATCCCAGCCCAATCCTTTCCTCCATAGTTCTCCAATGAGAATTCGGCTCCGCACTGTCACAGGGAGGCAAAGTGACAGGGGGTCGAACAATTTGGCAGCTGCAGAAAGAATGTGTCTCTTGGTACTGGCCTCGGCATTGGGTTCAACAGAGGCAACACGGATTTTCTCCAAGGTGGGGCTGTAATGATAGCCCAACACCTTCTCCCATTCCTCGCCGTGTGTACTCAAGGTACCATCCAGGTGCATTCTGTCTCTGAGGACGGGACAATTGGTGTTACATGACTGTAATTCAAACCCACCCTTCTGCAATCGCTCTCTAGAAAGAGAATATAGATCCGTTAGCATTGCAGGATCTTCTTCAGTTGTTACTAAATTGTCCATGTAAAAACACCCCTCCATCATGATCCGACATGGGTCTCGTGGAAACTGGGCCGCATGGTATTTGAGAATGCAGCTCAGTATAAATGGGATGAAGACAAATCCAAATATGATGGTGTTGTAAAGGTCATGATTGGCATAAATACGAAACTAACATAAAGGGAAGTAATCAGGTATTGACTATATACGAAAGTACGTATATAAGACGGGCAGTGATATCTGGACGTGAGCGAAGAGTAAACGTCTCTACTTCCTACCGGATCCCTGTTAAACGCAAACCACTCGGCGTATTCTTTATTTAGTATGTCCTATGTAATTTAGGATATAACAGTGGCGAACGAGGATTTTTTTTTTCTCTTAACAGAGATAAATTACCGCACTATTCAAGGATTTTTTTTTTAAAGAAAATTTGCAAGGACGGCAAGAAAAAAAAAAAAGTCGACACGTGCGAATTTTGCTACCTAAAGTAGTAAAAAGTACGGATTTCTTCGGTAAGAACTAACGGGAAAGTAAAAAAAAAAATTGTACTAGAAACAATGTTAAGGTAAAGTGAACTTTATCTGTATGTGTACGAAAAAATATTTGGGAAGCACAAGCTGAATTCGAAACCTGCACCGTGAGATTACGAATTTCGAAAGAAAAAAGTACGCTTACGATTTTTTTTCTTTAAACAATTCAGAAATTATTGTTATATATTTTTTTTCTCTCTCCCAAGTGCAGCCGTATTTTTGTGAAATATAATTGTTCATTGCTTTTTCTAAAGTAATTGAAACTATTTGTTGTGCAAATTTTGGAAACGTTTTATTGTCTGAAATTATTTTGTGAAAAAGTTTACCTGGTAAAAGACTGTTGCTAAATTGTATAAACTTTGTGAAACATTTATTTTTGCAAAAATTATGTTGCTAATTTACGAAAACGCATATTGACGAACTTTTTGTGAAATTATTGTTGTAAACTTTGGAAAGATATTTTGTACTGTAATTAAGCTAAAATGGAGCAATTGGCTGAGTTGACGAAGGCGTTAACTCTAAGTAAACAGCAGCAACAACAACAACAACAGCAACAACAACAGCTACAACAACAGCTACTGCAGCAGCAAGAATGGACACAAAAAACTTTAGAGGCACAACAAGAGCAAACAAAAATACTTCAACGCCAAATGTTAATGCAACAAAAGAATTTTGAAAAATTAATTCAAACGTCGACAGATGGGAAGAAAACTAATTTTTCTGCAGAGGGTATTTCAAATTCTTTGTCAGAATTTCACTACTCTCCCGATAGTGGCGTTACATTTCCAGCATACTATAGAAGGTACGAAACAGTTTTTACAAAAAGATGTTCGGACTGGACCGACGAAGAAAAAGTTACGCTGTTACTACAAAAACTGGGGACGGACGAAAATACCAAGTATGCTAATTTAATTTTATCCAAAAAACCGGAGGAAGTGAATTTTGAAGAGACAATTAATACTTTATCTAGAATATTTGATAAAAGACACAGCCTTTTTCATTCTAGATATAAATGTTTAAATTTACAGAAGTCGGAATCCGAAAACTATTTAGAATATGCATGTACTGTAAATTGCTTATGTGAATCATTTAAATTAAATGAAATTTCGGCAGATTTATTTAAATGTTTAATCTTTGTACAAGGACTCACAGCACCAAGGGACAAAGATGTCAGATCCCGGATCCTGACAATTATGGAGTCGGACCCGAATGTAACTTTACAAAAAGTAACCGAGGAGTGTCAACGTCTCATTAATATCAAAAGAGACAACACCCGCATTGAAGAAAAAAGCGTTTACAAGATACACCATGTAAAAAGGCAAAGGACCTCTAGAACATACAAGACCCAGGAACAAAAGACTCCCAGAATGTACAAGGACCAAAGTTGTGAATGCTGCGGAAGTACAAGACACACCAAAAAGATCTGCTGGTTCAGGAATAGGATATGTTACGAATGTGGATTCAAAGGCCACAAGGGAACATATTGTAATCAGAAGAAAAAACGAAGGACGGACAAAGTTAATACGCTTCGCACAAGGAAAGAGAAAAGCTGCGAAAGGCGTAAATATGTTGATGTAAAGATAAATGGACATCCTGTAACATTACTCCTGGATAGTGGTGCAGACATTAGCATCATAGATGAAGATATCTGGAGAAGGATCGGTCGACCTGAACTAAGAGAAACCAGCAAGATGGCGAAGAGTGTGTGCGGCAAAAGGTTGGAATTCAAAGGAGAACTGAGGTGCAATGTGTCATTTGGTGGTCAAACACACAAGTCCAAAGTGTACGTAGTACCAGGAAGGAACACAAGTCTATTTGGAGTGGATTGGATTGTCCTGTTCAACTTATGGAAACGACCGGTTAATTCTTTTTGTAATAGGTTGACCACAGAGAAATCAAACCAAATAGAAGGCTTCATGGACGATTTAAATGCAGAATTCCCAAAAGTTTTTGCCGAAAAACTTGGATACTGTGTGAAAACAGAAGCAAAATTTGAGGTGAAGAAAAATGCCACCCCAGTGTTCAAACCTAAAAGAAATGTACCTTTTTCATCGATGGACACAATAGAGAAGGAGTTGGAGAGACTTCAACAATTAGACGTCATTGAAAAGGTTGACCACACGGATTGGGCAAGTCCGACGGTATATGTGAAGAAAAAGAATAACAAAATAAGAGTCTGCGCTGACTTTTTGACGGGCCTTAATGACTGTTTGCAGGACCACAATTACCCCCTTCCGTCGGCAGAAGATCTATTCTCAAAACTAAACGGAGGAAAATTTTTTTCCAAAATAGACCTCTCGGATGCATACTTGCAAATCAAAGTCAATGACGAATGTTCAAAGTACCTGTGCATTAACACGCATAAGGGTATTTTTAAACTAAAAAGACTTCCGTTCGGATTAAAGGTCGCCCCTGCTCTGTTTCAACAGGTTATGGATACGATGCTCGCAGGATTGGAATTTTCAATGGCATACCTTGACGATATCCTGATAAAGAGCAGAAATTTGCATGAACACAAGAAGCACGTCAGAGAAGTATTTAAGAGAATAGAGGAGTTTGGTTTCAGATTGAGCCCGGAGAAATGCGATTTCTTTATGGAAAGGATCAGATACCTTGGTCAAATATTCGACAAAGAGGGACGAAGACCAGATCCACAACGGCCGAAGCAATTGAAAAGATGCCTGCTCCAGACTCAGTACCGAAGCTACAATCATTTTTGGGATTGGTTCAATATTACGCGATATGCATACCTAATGTGCATAATTTGAGAGCTCCTCTTAACGAGTTTCTAAAAAAGGGTAGTAAATGGAGTTGGAATAAGGAATGTGAATCTGCCTTTCAAAAAATTAAGAAATGTCTACTATCAGACTTGGCATTAGCGCATTTTGATCCAGACAAAGAGTTAGTACTAGCAACGAATGCCAGTGATTACGGCGTTGGCGCTGCATTACTCCATAAGTATGAGGATGGAACAACAAAAGCAATCGCTCATGCATCAAGAACTTTGGTTGCAGCTGAGAAAAACTATAACCAAATTGAAAAGGAGGCTCTGTCGATAATATTTGGAGTCAAAAAGTATAATCGATTTCTCCATGGACGGACCTTCACATTGCAAACAGACCATAAACCTTTGATTACGATATTTGGATCAAAGAAAGGCATTCCTAAGCATACCACAAATCGACTACAGCGATGGGCTGTAACTCTCTTAAATTATCAGTTTAAGATGGAGCATGTGTCATCGAAAAAGTTAGGACACGCGGATGCACTATCAAGGTTGATTCCAAACAGAAACGAAAGTTTCGAAGAGACAGTAATTGCTGCTCTTAAAGATGAAAGCGAATGTACAAGTTCAATGTGTAATATGATATGTGAACTTCCAATAACCCTTGAAGAGATTAAAAGAGAAGCCGAAAAAGACATTTTCATAAAGAAAATGAAAACTCAATTAGGACTGAGGGAAAAAAGTAACAAAGTAGGACAAACTACATTTTTTTCAATTTGTGAAGGTGTACTTATGTATGCTGATAGAATCGTAATTCCACAGGCATTACGAAGGAAAATATTAATGGAATTCCATACAGGTTATCCTGGCATTTCAAGAATGAAATCCTTAATTAGAGGATACGTATATTGGCCTGGTATGGACAAAGAAGTAGAAAACTGTGTCAAAGCATGCAAAGGATGTCAGTTAGCAGCCCGAGATCCGCCAGTAAAAACGACCCCATGGCCGAAAACGGACCTATCCTGGTCACGTCTACATATTGATTATGCCGGACCTCTAAATGTTTTTTTTTACTTAATTGTAGTAGATTCTTTCTCTAAATGGCCAGAGATATTTAAAACCAGACATCCAACTGCAAGGAACACTGTAAATGCACTTAACGAAATCTTTAGCCGTTTTGGTGTACCAAAAACCATAGTAAGTGACAATGGTACAGCATTTACAGGTCACGAATTTAAAAAATTCTGCAAATCGCTGAATATTCAACATATCACGACACCTGTTTACCATCCGAGGTCGAATGGGTTGGCAGAAAAATTTGTGGACACATTTAAACGGGCAATAAAGAAAAACCTGAATATGGACACAGATGAGCAAACTATACAAACATTTCTAGCAATCTACAGGGTAACCCCGAACCCAAATAATAATGTTAATTCATCCCCTGCAAAACTTATGTTTGCTAGAAAAATTAGATCTATCTTCGATAGACTTACACCTGAGAGGAAGAAAAGTTCTAAAGGAGAAAACTTGAAAGTAAAGTGCTATTCCTCAGGGGACAAAGTGTATTTAAAAAATTTTCAGAATGGAAAAAATCATTGGGTGGACGGTTTCATTATGAAAAGAATTGGGAACATGGTTTATACCATTCAAGGCCCAAGTTTTGTCTGTAAAAGACACATAAATCAAATCCGTCCCAGAATTTCGCAAAATACAGAAGAAATTCCAATGGAAACATTATGTGATACATTTGATATACCAAAGCCAGTGTGTATACCTGAAACCATGAATGTATCCCCTGAACATACCATACGGGGTGGACAGAATTCCTTACCGCAGGTAACGCAGACCAGAAGGAAGAGCACCAGAAAAAGGAAAAGCATCAGGCGTTTAAGCCCTGATCCTAAAAGGAAACGGTACTAAAGCTAAAATCGGGAAGATTTCAGCTTCAGGGGAAGGTGTTGTAAAGGTCATGATTGGCATAAATACGAAACTAACATAAAGGGAAGTAATCAGGTATTGACTATATACGAAAGTACGTATATAAGACGGGCAGTGATTTCTGGACGTGAGCGAAGAGTAAACGTCTCTACTTCCTACCGGATCCCTGTTAAACGCAAACCACTCGGCGTATTCTTTATTTAGTATGTCCTATGTAATTTAGGATATAACAGATGGTAGTGTACCTAAAGCAGCGCAGTCGGTCTCCATCCTTGAGGAAGAAGCAGAATCTGTTTTTGTCGGCCTCCAATCCCAGGCGAATCATTAAAAAGGCCTTCTTGATATCTGCCAAAAGCACACAATCATCAGTCCGGAAGGAGAGCAACAAGTTCAACATGTCTCCAGTCATGTTTACTCCGCCATAAGCAGCCTCGTTCAAGGAGATCGAATTGCCTGTCCTCAGGCGGCAGTTGAACACGGGGCGCAATTTAGTTGTGGAAGTGCGATCACTCTTACAAACGGGTCGGTGTGGGATCCAGGTGTACTTTTTGAAGAGTCGAGGAGGTACAAAGATCTCCTCAATAATCCCATCCTGCTCTTGCTGAAGGAATACCTCCAAATATTCCTGGTAAATTCCATTTCTTTCCAAATTGTGGGTCACACGATCCAAAATGTGCAGGGATACTGCATGGTTAGATGGGACCTGGGCCAATTTATCTTCATGCCATGGCAACTCAACATAATATCTAGAGTCCCTCAGGACGACAGATTCCTGAAACTGCCTGATTTTTTCCTGGTCATACTCGGAAAATCCCTCCTGTACGGGGAGTCCCGAGGACTCCACGCTGAACATCAGTTCCAACCCCCGTTCGACTTGGCTGTCAGGGAAGAAATCGCCAAGGGGGTCTACATAGGTGCTTTCTGATTCCAATACAAAGCAAAGATGGGAGGACTTAACAGGGTCAGTCTGGTCGAGAACACGGTGGAAGGGAAGACGAGTATCGCTACCAGTTGATGATTGGGCGGTCGAGTAGAAAGACTCCACCTTACCAAAGGGAATAAGTCCTGCAGGTACCGCAAAGCACCAACCCTGCAGGCAGGGTACCAACTGTAAGGTGCCCAAGTGTCGGATCAGATCGAGTCCCAGAATCCCCTTGATTGATATGTGTTCAGTATCTCGAGCAAACTGTCCGGCGAGCGAGTATTTGGCCCTTTGGAAATCCTCCAATAGGGAATTCAGGTGAGGGATGTTGACTGACAGATCCAACGTATCATCCACTAGGATCGGGATTGACTGCATATGCCCCATCCTCAAATCAGTCTGTAGAGTCACCTCCCTAAACCGCCTCTCGCTTTCACCCAGCAAAGTAGAAAGCTTCAGGTCGCAGTCCAGACCGGACGATTCCAGGCATCCCAAAGGTTTCAGGACTTCACCGGACAGATAAGTGCGTCCGCTTCCCGTATCTAACAAGCAGTTGGCATGAACCACCCTTCCGTTTTGACTGAACGCCACGCTCACAATGGGTGGTAGACTACAAGAAGTCCCACAGTCGAAAGCAACCTGAAACGAGGAATCTCTGCGAGAAAAGGAGGTTCTAGATTTCTGAGGGGCGCTCCTACGGGCACCCCGATCAACTCTGAAGGGAGGCTCAGACACTTCACCTCCCCTAACCAATAATCGTTTGATGGCTTCACTAGTGCCCCTCAGAATGGATGACAATGGGGGTATCCTCTTCCCAGAAAGCAAAATTACCTCCCCCTTTAAATCCCTCGGAAACTTGGCAAAAAGTAACTTGGCCATGAGTCTGGCTCCAGCCAAAGAGTCGTCGGAGAAGTCGCAGGTGAAGGAGCTTCCTAATTCGCTGAGAAGTGAGCCTGTCCTAGCTAAGAAGTTCTTAAGGTCCGAGTAAGACTGCTCGCGCTCGGGAAGGAAGTTAATAACGTCCTGGAATATTTGGTCAATGATTTCGTCCGTATCCAGATATTCGGTCCTAAGGATGTTGAGTGCCACCTGGTAGTTCCTGTTGGTCATGTTCAAGTGATTAACTAACAACAATGGTCTGTCAGTTAGTGAACACTTGAGGAAATTTAACCTTTCGGCATCATTAGCCATACCCGTCACGCAGTTTTCAAATCGAGACAGGAAATTCCAGAAGGCCATGTGGTCAGAATCCAAGGCCAGACCGCTGAAGGTGGGTCCCCCGATCTGAATTTGCAGAGGTTTCACTATAAAGGAGGACACCCGACTGCCTGATGTAGAAGCAGAAGCACATGGAGACAGTGTTTGGTCCGGGAAGGTGTCACAATCCACTGGAGTTAGGACAGAACCAATCTCCTCCAATTCTTTATGGAAATCCATTTGTTCAGACAACCATTCCTCCTCTATTTTCGCAGCCTCACCCTTGGAAGAGGCAGAGAGCTGCAGCTTGGTGATCCGTATCTCGATTTCCGTCATGAATTCCTGTATTTGACCCTTCCATACCGAGAATACATGAGCGGTAATATCGTCTCTATGAGACATCCTCATCCTTCCTCGAATTTTTTCCTTCAGGAGAGACATCTGAGCGAGTAATTTCTCTTGGCGGTCCGCCATTTTATCATAATAGGAGAACAGATGGGTAACACGGCCGGTAGCTTGCAGTTGTTTCACAAAATGTGGAAAATTCTTTCCACTCTTGAGGAGTAGGAGTAGGAGAGATCGGAGTAGGTACAGCAGCAGCTGTTGCGAAACACTGCTTAATTCCGCTCCCAAAGTCTGTCTGGGATTTGATAACATGGAGAGAAGGAAGGAGAGGCTCTTTAATAGATTAGTAACAGGAAATGCCTCCCCTTCACTTCCGGCCAAAAGGCAATAAAAACGAGGCCAGTAGTGACCTCGCTTTCAGTCAAGTAAACAAACCACCGATGCCTCTCTGATCGCTAGAAGTCCCGAGACAAGTAAGTTATTTCACTTGGTTTTTCGACACATCTCAATTTAAAAAAAAAATCTTCTTCGGTGTACAATTACCTATCATGTCGTGAGAGAATTCCGGGGGTTTTGGAAAGAAATAAAAAAAAATTGAGATTTTAAGACGTAAAAAGTTGTGAAAACGGACTATGGTAAAAGACGAACAAGACTGATCCCCCGTCTTAAAATCTCAATTTTTTGAAATTTCTTTCCAAAACCCCCGAAATTCTCTCGCGACATGATAGGTAATTGTAAACAGAAGAATAATTTTAAAAATTTGAGATGGTCAAAAAGAGGGTGATCAGTCTACGTTGAATTTACATTGAAAACTGATCCCCCGTCTTAAAATCTCAATTTTTTGAAATTTCTTTCCAAAAACCCCGAAATTCACTACTGACATAATAGGTAATTGTACACCAAAGATTTTTTTTACATTGAGATGGTCAAAAAGAGGGGGATCAGTCTACGTTGAATTAACATTGGAAATTGATCCCCCCTCCTAAAATGTAAAATATTTGAAATTTTTTTCCAAAAACCCCAGAATTCTCTAGCAGCCTGATAGATAAGTGTACACCGAAAAAAAAAATAGTCAGTAAAAAGTTGTGAAAAACGGACAGTGGACAAAGACGAACATTTGCCCAATTTTTTTTACATGATGATTAAAAACTTTAGTTACTCGATTTATTCTTAACGTGTCGTAACGACATTGATTCTTTTTAAAATAAAGTGTATTTTTTATTTTATTTTAAGTGTGAAAAAGTAAATTAAAATCAATGACTACACTGACAATTTGTATTCATTGAAAAAAAACTATTAATAAATAGAATTCAATTTTGAAAGAAAATGTCATGTTTGAATTCTATTTATTTATTAATAAATAATTGTTTTTAATTTTTTAAATATTTATTAATGAAAAAAAGACAAAAATACAAATCTTTCCAAATAATTGACGATGAATTGTGAAATTAACGAAATTGTTGAATCTCTAAAAATAAAATTTTGAGGGCGGTGTAAAAGTGAGTGGTGTGGAGGATTAATCCCACCTGTTTATTACAGGGTCACCATACCAATCCAAGTGAATCGTTAGTAGAAATTATTCAATTTTTCAAATTCTTTTTTTCGTTATGTTCTGTTGGGATTAAATATCCCTGGAAGAAAGTTCAATTCTTGTACGTGAGAATGCAGTAACAATTATGTAGATAAGTGCAAAATAGAAACAGGGCAACAGCTTTTGTGAGAAGGAACACAACAACGATCGTATATAAGTTTAAAACAGTTTTACTTGTGAGAAAACATGAGGGCAAATATATAAAACAAATGGTGAGTTCAAAGTTCAGAAAGGAGGAAGTTAATTTAGGTTTGTGAAAACGTGCTTCGCGAACTTATCTTGTGGGAGTTCTGGTAACAGGTTGCTCGTGCGCCCACCTCCATTCTGGCTCCTGTTGAAATGTAGTCACTTCAGTCCAAAATGGTTGGTAACAGGTTCAAAAGGTGGGTCAAAAAGAGGCCGGGACACAGTGTACAAGCGTTTTTATGGGCTGACTCACGTGACCCCTAAGGGAGTAGGGGTTGGGATGCCTGACAGCCAATCCGTGAGACCCTTAAGGGACAAGGCTGCAGCCAGTCAGTGAGGGGGACGTTAATAAATTCCAATAGTTCCTGGGTCTCAAATTTGTCAATTTTTGGTTTATTTTCATGATTATAAAAAAATTTCTTGCGCTGATGATGCCACGTTCATGTATGAAAAGGAAATATAATTATGTCGCATTTTTAATTTTCCCAGAAACTAATCATTAAAATCACATGAAATATTTTTTGCAATTATATTTTTTTTGGTGAAAATATTGAGTAAACAATGCTTTATTCAATAATAATATCGCTAATTCAAAAAATTAATTTTTCTTCGAGTTATAGTGATTTTGTTAACACGGTATTTAGGGGCCTTTTTTGTAATATATAAAAAATATTTTAAGTTTTTTTTTTAATTGTTAACATCTCCAATGCTTTATTTTCATAAAAACAAAAATAATTAATGCATTTTTTTAATTAATATATAAAAATATAACTTTAGTAAAGGTGTATTTTGTTTTAAAAAAATAATACATTTTCACTAAGATTTAAAAAAAATAATGGTTTCATTATATTCTTTGATTGTTGATTAATAAATATTGAAACTTTCATTAAAATTGGTTGATTTCCTGAATTTTAGTGAATTTGTAAGTGAAGGGCCAAAATGTTTTTACATTTTGGGAATCGGTCATTGATTTTACACGTACCTACAATACATTCTACCGTTTACCTATTTTAAAAAATTGTACTAGAGGACCTTAAAGAATAATTTAAATATTTTAGTATTAAATAATTTAAGGTAATGTTGGTAAATTTGCAGATAAGACCCCAAAAAAAGAAGTAGATCCTACTTTTCTTTAGGCGATTATGTGTGAATACCTTGAAAAACTTTGGGAAAAAACAATTATTTTGGAATTTAGAATGGGGGATCAGTTTCGCATATAAATTTAACGTAAAATGATCACCCATTTTCGAGTCAATGTCTAACCGGGTAGCGTTTGAGAAGCATATAACCAGAATTTCTTTTGCCAAAGGAGATAAATTGTGTGTGTTTTACAGAATTATTAAATTATGTCCTCCAGTATGATTTAAACCTAGTATGTAAATTGTAGATTATTATTTATGTTTCTTAGCACGAATTTATTTATCTGAATATTTTTTTTTAATTCCTAAAACAAAAAGGATATCAAAGAGCCTACGGTTTCAATTGCATAGGAAAGCACTTTGCATCCTCGACGCAAAGAAAACAAGACAAAACCAATACAGAAAACACGCAAACATTTGAGAGTTAACATCTTCAATATAGCTGAAAAATGTGTTAAAAATACTTTTCATTGATTACTTTTATAGATTAGAGTTATCAAAATACACAAAATATAAGAAAACGATAGTGTCAGTTGAGGTTTTACATGAATCAGATTTAACTGATTCAGTTTATTTTTGGAAGATATGAAAAAAACATCAAAAGATAAAAACGAATATTGAATTGAAATGCCGCTATGCACATAAATGTTCGTGATGGTAAAGGTGTCAGACAAAGGTAAATGTAGTAGGAAGGTAACAGAAATATAACTTGTTCACAAAGGTCAGTTGTTCTGATTTTTTATATACACTTTCGAATTGAATGTATGTATTTTTATATACACTTTCGAATTAAATGTATGTATTTTTATATACACTTTCGAATTAAATGTATGTATTTTTTATATACACTTTAAAATTAAATGTATGTATTTTACACTTTAGAATTGAATGTATGTATTTTTATATGCACTTTCGAATTAAATGTATGTATTTTTATATACACTTTGGAATTGAATGTATGTATTTTTTATATACACTTTGGAATTAAATGTATGTATTTTTTATATACACTTTAGAATGAAATGTATGTATTTTTTATATACACTTTAGAATGAAATGTATGTATTTTTTATATACACTTTAGAATGAAATATATGTATTTTTTATATACACTTTAGAATTAAATGTATGTATTTTATATAGACTTTAGAATTATATGTATGTATTTTTTATATATAATTTAGAATTAAATGTATGTATTATTTATATACACTTTAGAATGAAATATATGTATTTTTATATACACTTTAGAATGAAATATATGTATTTTTTATATACACTTTAGAATTGAATGTATGTATTTTTTATATACACTTTAGAATTGAATGTATGTATTTTTTATATACACTTTAGAATTAAATGTATGTATTTTTATATACACTTTAGAATGAAATGTATGTATTTTTTATATACACTTTAGAATGACATGTATGTATTTTTTATATACACTTTAGAATTGAATGTATGTATTTTTTATATACACTTTAGAATTAAATGTATGTCATTTTATATACACTTTTGAATTGAATGTATGTATTTTTTATATTTAGAATGAAATGTATGTATTTTTTATATACACTTTAGAATGAAATGTATGTATTTTTTATATAAACTTTAGAATGATATGTATGTATTTTTTATATACACTTTAGAATGATATGTATGTATTTTTTATATACACTTTAGAATGAAATGTATGTATTTTTTATATACACTTTAGAATGAAATATATGTATTTTTTATATACACTTTAGAATGAAATGTATGTATTTTTTATATACACTTTAGAATTAAATGTATGTATTTTTTATATACACTTTAGAATTAAATGTATGTAATTTTATATACACTTTAGAATTGAATGTATGTATTTTTTATATACACTTTAGAATTAAATGTATGTATTTTATATACACTTTAGAATTAAATGTATGTATTTTTTATATATACTTTAGAATTAAATGTATGTATTTTTTATATACACTTTAGAATGAAATATATGTATTTTTTATATACACTTTAGAATGAAATATATGTATTTTTTATATACACTTTAGAATTGAATGTATGTATTTTTTATATACACTTTAGAATTAAATGTATGTAATTTTATATACACTTTTGAATTGAATGTATGTATTTTTTATATTTAGAATTAAATGTATGTATTTTTTATATACACTTTAGAATTAAATGTATGTATTTTTTATATACACTTTAGAATGAAATGTATGTATTTTTTATATACACTTTAGAATTGAATGTATGTATTTTTTATATACACTTTAGAATGATATGTATGTATTTTTATATACACTTTAGAATGAAATGTATGTATTTTTTATATACACTTTAGAATGAAATATATGTATTTTTTATATACACTTTAGAATGTAATGTATGTATTTTTTATATACACTTTAGAATTGAATGTATGTATTTTTTATATACACTTTAGAATTAAATGTATGTAATTTTATATACACTTTAGAATTGAATGTATGTATTTTTTATATACACTTTAGAATTAAATGTATGTATTTTATATACACTTTAGAATTAAATGTATGTATTTTTTATATACACTTTAGAATGAAATGTATGTATTTTTTATATACACTTTAGAATGAAATGTATGTATTTTTTATATACACTTTAGAATGAAATATATGTATTTTTTATATACACTTTAGAATGAAATATATGTATTTTTTATATACACTTTAGAATTGAATGTATGTATTTTTTATATACACTTTAGAATTAAATGTATGTAATTTTATATACACTTTAGAATGAAATGTATGTATTTTTTATATTTAGAATTAAATGTATGTATTTTTTATATACACTTTAGAATTAAATGTATGTATTTTTTATATACACTTTAGAATGAAATACATGTATTTTTTATATACACTTTAGAATTGAATGTATGTATTTTTTATATACACTTTAGAATGAAATGTATATATTTTTTATATACACTTTAGAATGAAATGTATGTATTTTTTATATACACTTTAGAATGAAATGTATGTATTTTTTATATACACTTTAGAATTAAATGTATGTATTTTATATACACTTTAGAATTAAATGTATGTATTTTTTATATACACTTTAGAATTGAATGTATGTATTTTTTATATACACTTTAGAATGAAATGTATGTATTTTTTATATACACTTTAGAATGAAATATATGTATTTTTTATATACACTTTAGAATTGAATGTATGTATTTTTTATATACACTTTACAATTAAATGTATGTAATTTTATATACACTTAAGAATTGAATGTATGTATTTTTTATATACACTTTAGAATTGAACGTATGTATTTTTTATATACACTTTGGAATTTAATGTATGTATTTTTTATATACACTTTAGAATTGAATGTATGTATTTTTTATATACACTTTAGAATTGAATGTATGTATTTTTATATGCACTTTAGAATTAAATGTATGTATTTTTATATACACTTTGGAATTGAATGTATGTATTTTTTATATACACTTTGGAATTAAATGTATGTATTTTTTATATACACTTTAGAATGAAATGTATTTATTTTTATATACACTTTGGAATTGAATGTATGTATTTTTTATACACACTTTAGAATTGAATGTATGTATTCTTTATATACAATTAAATGTATGTATTTTACATATACACTTCATAATTGAATGTATGTATTTTTTATATACACTTTGACTGTATGTATGATAATGGAACATTTTCAAATAGAATAAAATATTATTGTGAAAAAGTTACATATGAACATATTTATTATTTATAATGGTGAAAAAGACAGTATTTCAAATTTGGTCAATGTAGAACAGAGAAACAAAATTCTTCCTGAAAATGTCTATAACATGCTAACCATGGCGATGAAATAAAAGGTTGAAAGTTTGTTGAAATGAATGGTTGTAGAGCCATTACATTACTCATGGCAGATAGTGGAGAACGTCTTCTAAATACTTATTTTCACAATTATTTATACTACTGCTTTCTTCTTTACGATAAAGATTGTTAGTTGTGCATATAAAGTCTTTGCAACAAATTCCGTTATATAAAAGGTAAGAACGAATTCTTACAATAGCATCCAGCAATTTAATTTGTGTCTTATTACGAGGCTTTGTTTTTATAGCAGTGACTAAAGAAAACATTCTTTCAACAGTTGCATTGCTTGCAGGGGTTATTAAAGATGTTAACGCATATGCTGCAAGTTCTTTGAAATTATCGTGTTTTGCTACACCTTGCCAGAATTTCAGAGAATCTGCAAAACGCGTTTCTTCACACCATTCTACCAGACAAACTTTTCTGTATTGTGCCTTGATTATACTTTTATTTCCCATGAGATGTGGAAATGGCAAATCTTCAAATTTTCCTCTTTAAGTTTGACTAAGAACTTTATCAGGGTTAGAAGTTAGAGCCCTTTAAACATGTTGGCAGCTTCGGGAAGTCTTTTCTCTATTTGATGCAAGGCTTCTTGCAACATAGTTTGGCGCCTTAATTTCACCTCTTTTATTTTGCAGTTTTCTTCTGTTTGTCCACCAGCAGTAAACGTATGGATTTCTTGATTGAAATTGTCACCAAAATCAACATTTTCCAAAGTTTTACATGTCCCATCTTTGTTGTAAAGTCTCTCGTACAAACTCTGATGGTGCATTATCAATTGTTTTGACAGTTCATGTGGGTCGATATTTTATTGTTGAAATGACGAATTTATCATTTCAAATTCCTGAACAACAGGAGTTGAAAACAAAATATAAAAATAATTAATCCTATCTGCCAGCATTTCTTTTCGCGAACAACATTTATATTTGGCATACATACTTAATTTTGCTTTGCAAATGCTGAAATAACCTAACAATTCCTCCCAGTTCATCAAAATATTATATAAAACTTTTCCTTTAACTAACCATCTTGTTTTAGATAAATTTTGAAATTGAAGGGGAACATTTCTCTCTTGGTTATTCTACAGGGTTCATTATTTTTGAATTCTTCTCTTCTAAGGGCACTATTATTGAACCATAACGGCACTTCAATTAAAAGAAAACCAACATTAGAAGGTAACTTTGAGAATGCATGTTCAATGCAAAGATTCAAAGAATGGCAGATACATTTCATTTGAGTACAGCCTGGTGATTCATTCTTAATGCGTGAGTGACCACACTGAATTTTTACTGCCACTCATAGAAGCTGCTTAATCACTGGTGTGGTGGTCGTCATGCCTTTTTTTGGTGATAACTTCCTCCACAAATAAAAATAAAAATAATAAGAAGAAGACTTACATGCAAAACCAACGGAAGTTTATTCACTGAAATAAACCATTAACAAATATAACATATTTCTTTTTGTAATGAGTTCAGAAGTCCTTTCTTTAGTTTCAGGGTAAGTAAAAAGGAGAATGTCTTTTGTTTTGTTGAAATGCTCATGTGTTATAAAATGTTAAGAGAGGCAATAGGTAATGTTCGCCTGTGTAATTGTATGAAGCGCGCGAAAGGTGAAATGGAAGAGTGATAGTAAGACGCGTGTAACCTCCGAATGAAGAGTCAGTTGAGAGAGAGGGTTTGATGTTTGTGTGTGCTTAAATACTATTTGGATAGGCTCCAGCAAGCTTAAGGAGAAAAGTTTAGAAAAATGTCTTTGGAGAAATCCCATTGGACAGAAATATCACGTGGTGTGCTCCCTACTACGTCCGCTCGTTTTGAGTTGATTTAATATATAAGGCCACGCCGGAATTTGCGTGGGCGTTATTTTTTATCTTTCACGCGCCAATACAATTATATTCACACTGCGCGCCTAAATTGTATTTATCCCAAACAACAATTTTTATCCGAATCTTAACCGTGTCAACTGGCACAATACTCCCCCCAGATTGAAAAAAAGGAAAAAAATATTTTTTTTTTTTTTTTTAATATGTAATGTATTCCTTGAAATGTTTTGGCCAGTGGACTTTCCTACCTGTTTTTGTCGTAGGTTTGATGTTCCCGTCATTTTCTGCTGGACTCCCATGTTCTAAGGGAATTTGTTCTGGTGGGGAAATTGTCTGAGGGTGTTCCTCAATGTATGCTGGTTTAATTCGGTCGATCGCGATGTTGTCTTTCCTGTTTTTCCTTTGGACAGTGAAATATTTTTCCCTTCTGTCCAAAACTTGGTATGGTCCTGTGTAATTTGGACAAAATGGCTTTTTGACTGTATCATTCCTAATAAATACATATTTGCATGTGTGAAGGTCATTTGGCATATGTGTTTGTTTGTCAGCCCTCCTGGTGGGTGTAAATTTGAGAGAAGACATTTTGTTCTTTAATTCCGTCACAAATGTATTTGTGGGTGAAATGTCTGCGTATGCATCAAAATATTGTCCAGGTAGTGTGACTGCTGATCCAAAAACTACCTCCGCTGGCGTGCTTTGTAAATCCTCTTTTATCGTGTTTCGGATCATTAATAGGATTAATGGTAAATTATCTGACCAGTCTGCGTTGTTATGACTCGTAGCCAAAGAAGTTTTTAGCTGTCTGTGGAAGCGTTCGACGAGGCCGTTCGAGCAAGGGTGATAAGCCGTTGTCTTTATGTGGGTTGTTCCCAACAATTGGTTGAACTCTGCGAAGAGTTTCGATTGAAATTGCGAGCCTCTGTCCGTTGTGAGTACTGACGGTACTCCAAAAATCGCTATCCAGTCTTTTAATATTGTTCCAGCTACTGTCGCTGCCGATGTGTCCTTCACGGGTATGGCTGTTGGCCATCTGCTGAACCTGTCGACTATGGTGAGAATGTGGGTGTGTCCTTTCGAGGGGGGTAATGGCCCCACCAAGTCAACATGGATATTGGTAAACCTAGCATCTGGCGTACTGAAAGTGCCCAGTGGTGACTTTGTATGCCTGTGTATTTTATTCTTTTGACAGGATACACACATCTTGGTCCAATTTCGAATATCTGTATTCATTTTTGGCCAAACGAAACGGTCTGCTATTATTCTTACCGTGGCTCGTTTGCCTGGATGAGATAAATTGTGGAAATGTTGAAAAACATGTCGTCTGATGCTTGGCGGTATGTATGGACGTGGTTGTTTTTTTGCTGTATCACAATAAAATGTTGTTGTACTAAAAGGTACAGGCATTTCCTTCAGTTGCAAAGACGTTTTCTGTTGTACGTCAGTGAGTGTCTCGTCCGTCTTTTGTTCTTGTGCAATTAATTCCATACTCAGCGAACTGGAATTTATCGAAGTTATTGCAGCTCGTGATAATGCGTCCGCCACGATGTTTTCTTGTCCCTTGACGTATCTGATGTCTGTAGAATATTGAGCAGTATAATCAGGGTGTCTGATTTCTCTTGGGCCATATTTATCTACATGTGTATGCAGTGCATATGTTAATGGCTTATGGTCAGTGTAAATACAAAAGTTTCTTCCTTCTAACAGATGTCTAAAATGTTTAATTGACAAATAAATTGCTAATAGTTCCCTTGAAAAGGTACTGTACTTTGTCTGTGTCTTGCTCAGTTTGGCTGAAAAAAACGAAATAGGGGTCATTGTATTCCCTGTCAGTTGGTGTATAACTGCTCCTACAGCTATGTCTGATGCGTCTGTTGTAAGTGTAAGTTTCGATTCCTCACTGTCCTTAATATTATTCAATTTTGTGAAATTGACTAAGGCAGTTTTAGCTTGATGGAAAGCTTTTAAAGCTGATCCTTCCAGTTTTAATTGTTGGTTTTCGTTTTGTTCTTCAATAATGACGTTAACGGTGCAAGGATTGTGGAACAGTTGGGTAAAAATCGTCTGTAATAATTAATTACACTTATGAAGCGACGAATTTGTCTAACAGACGTAGGTTGTGGAAAATTCGTAATGGCACTTACTTTTTCGGGTAATGGTGATATTCCATCCTTATCAATTGAATGTCCGAGGAAATTTACTTCTTGCTGACCGAAAATACATTTGTCCAAGTTTATTTTTAAACCGTAATGGGACAGTCTTTTGAAAACTTGTTCCAAGTGTTGTTTATGTTCGTCGAGGTTTCTACTAGAAATTAGGACATCGTCCACGTATGCGAATACGAATGGAAGGTCCCTAAAAACCTCGTCTATTAACCTTTGGAAGGTTTGACAGGCGTTCCTAAGTCCGAATGGCATTCTGACGAATTCGTAAAGTCCAAATGGCGTGGTCAGTGCTGTTTTATGGATATCTTCTTCCGCCACCGGTATTTGGTGATATGCTTTCACTAAATCCAGTTTGGAAAATACCGTGGCGTTTTGCAGTCCGATTGCGAAATCGTGAATGTGTGGGATAGGGTATCTATCCGATACAGTTTGTGCATTAAATCTCCTGAAATCGCCGCAAGGACGCCATGTTGTCGCGTCTGATTTCTGTACCATATGTAGAGGAGATGACCACGCACTTTTGGAAGGTCGAATAATTCCTTGTTGTAACATGCGTTGAAATTCGTCCTTTGCGATCTTGTACTTATCCGGCTTCAAACGTCTGGGGGTGGCGTAGACGGGTTGTCTACTCGTTTTAATATAATGTCTTGCATTATGTTTAATATCATCCGCGACTGTGAATGGCTGAGTAAGTTGTGGGTATTTTTGACACAGCCGACGAATGTACGTCTCTTCAGGAAAGGCAGAACTAATCCCAGTAGACTGGTATCTTGTGGTGATACCTTTAATTACGACTTTTGTTTGGTTATCAGTCAGTGTGCGATTAGTCATGTCTACTGATAGATTAAATCGTGCTAGGAAATCTGCTCCTAATATTGGTGTCGTCACGTTGGCTATGGTAAAAATCCACGAAAATGTGCGACGCAAGCCGAGATTGACGCTTAAGTACTTTTCACCGTATGTCGGTATTTGTGTGCCATTAGCTGCCTGGAGGTGGTAAGGCTGTGGAGTAGCTTTCTGTTTACCTAGCGCTGGTATCACGCTTATTTCGGCTCCGGTGTCTATTAAGAAGTTATATCTGTGATTATTGTCACGAATGAAAAATAGACGCCCTTTAGTGGAAAATCCAGCAACAGTTGTCGTCACTACTGGCTGGAATGATCGTTTCCCTGATTCTTGTTTTCAAAAGTACAAGGATAAGTGCAACGCCTCGCTTCTGTGCCGAATTTTTTGTGGTAAAAACAGATTTCGTTCGCTCGTTCTCGTGTGTTGCTTCGACCTCTGCTAAAACTTTGTTGTCGGTAGTTAGGTCGATTATTAAATGAGTAACGACGGTTTATTTGCATTAATTCCTGCAATTTATGAGTGAGATTTTCGACCGTAGTTTTTAGTCCGGCCACTTCGTCGTCTCTCGTCTGTTTTGGCTGTGCTTGTGCTGAGTTTACTTTGCGGCTCCTCAGATTTTCATGAATTCGGTCTGCCATGTCGGCGAGCTTTACAGTGCTTGTCTCTTCCGTTGTGGGTGCCAGAATTTGTACTGTTGTGTCTGGGAGTTTATCCAGCCACAAACTTCTCATTATAGTTTCGGACATTTTGTTGTCTCCTAGCAATGATCGCATGTATCGTAAAAGTTGCGACGGTGTGCGATCTCCCAATTCTACTTGGGTGAAGAGATTGCGTAACATTGTCTCGTTTGTCTCAAAATAACCTCCTTAAGTTCATCGTATGGATTATTTTCTGGTACGTTCTCCAATAAATCAGTCACTTCCTCGACGACGTCTGCCGGGAGTTTTTCAACCAAATAACAATACTTGGTTCGCTGAGACGTAATCCGTTTTGCGTCGAAAAGGGCCTGGATCTGAATAAACCACGTCTTTATATTGGTGGGATTAAAAGCTGGAATATTTAGCGTTAATGTAGCTAGAAGTGTTTCAACGCGGGGAGCTTCCATTTTTCTGTTTTTCGTTTGAAAATGATTTTAAAGCCTTTAAACTGTCGGTTGATTTGTTTAATTTCGATTTAATAGCGACTATCGGCATAACTCGCTAATTTGTTGCTATATTGTACTGAGATACACGCTTCGTCTGACGGCTTGTATCCTCCCTTGAGATTCGCATCGTCTTTTTACTTCCTTTGAGTGTTACTGCACGCATGATATCGCCAGTAGGTTAGGAAACCGCGTGTAGCTTATAAGGAGATTCCGTTGTGCATGCAATTTTCTAAGTCTGGGTCACCAACTTGTGGTGGTCGTCATGCCTTTTTTTGGTGATAACTTCCTCCACAAATAAAAATAATAATAAGAAGACTTACATGCAAAACCAACGGAAGTTTATTCACTGAAATAAACCATTAACAAATATAACATATTTCCTTTTGTAATGAGTTCAGAAGTCCTTTCTTTAGTTTCAGGGTAAGTAAAAAGGAGAATGTCTTTTGTTTTGTTGAAATGCTCATATGTTATAAAATGTTAAGAGAGGCAATAGGTAATGTTCGCCTGTGTAATTGTATGAAGCGCGCGAAAGGTGAAATGGAAGAGTGATAGTAAGACGCGTGTAACCTCCGAATGAAGAGTCAGTTGAGAGAGAGGGTTTGATGTTTGTGTGTGCTTAAATACTATTTGGATAGGCTCCAGCGAGCTTAAGGAGAAAAGTTTAGAAAAATGTCTTTGGAGAAATCCCATTGGACAGAAATATCACGTAGTGTGCTCCCTACTACGTCCGCTCGTTTTGAGTTGATTTAATATATAAGGCCACACCGGAATTTGCGTGGGCGTTATTTTTTATCTTTCACGCGCCAATACAATTATATTCACACTGCGCGCCTAAATTGTATTTATCCCAAACAACAATTTTTATCCGAATCTTAACCGTGTCAACTGGCACACTGGCAAATCCGATACAGTTTTTTAGAGTTTGGCCAAAATTAGTTATTTCTTTAAACAAAATATGTGCAGTGGTTTCGATAACTGGCACAATAGACAGAAAAGCTGTTTGAATTTTTTCTTTCTTATTACAGTAAAATCTGATAAGAATGGATAGATGTTTCTGAGTCGCTACATCAGTAGATTCATCCACAAGTAAAACCTATTTTAAAATCATTTTTTAGTTCTTCTGCGTGCAGCCGAAATAACATTCTTATTTATTGCTGTGCACTTAGTTCTATGCACATTAATGTTCTCTAAAACACTTTTTTCACCATATTTCTTCACAATCTTACCAATATGGTCAATGGAACAGATTGAAGAATGTCAATCTATACTTAAACTAAGTTTTCTTTCTGCTTCCTTTTCTTGATCAGTTGATTTGGTGCGTATAAACTTATCAAGAGAATATTTCTGAATGTTTTAGATGAGGATTGATAATTTGCATAATGTTGGTTATTCGGACTACATTTCTCATCACAACATTTCAGCCGCTGTAACCTCCAGCCTTCTTCAGGTGTATCTCTTCGAACTTGGGAATATTTGTGTTAAAGTCGGGAATTTGAACGAAATTTCGAACGGAACCCTTTATGTAATCCACGGGGGTAGCATGCTCTTGTTCTATCTACCATGACTGGGAAGAAGTCTTCAGTATTTCACAATTCTTTATATCGCCCGCACTGAAGATGACTGTCACTTAGAACAGAATTATACTTAGTACTATATATACTGTGCCACGGGTCCTTGCGGGCAATTTTAGTATGAGTTTTGGGAGTCTTAAACCTTAAAAGACCACAAAGATAACTTCAGGAATAAGCCCTCCTGCAGCTAAAAGCGAACTAGGACTAGCAAGTAAATCAATTGTTAAAAATATAGTTAATAAAATTAAGGAAAAAACAACCTAAGTCTGTGGGGCAATACAAATTCAGTCCTAAATTGGTTCCATAACATACAGGAAAAACACAGATGCAAATTCACACAATTAGACATAGTAGACTTCTACCCATCCATAACAAACATCAGTCAACTAGAAAGGGACACAATACTACAAGCAAAACAAACCCTACTTTTCTTTGAGGGAAGGATCTGGGTTAAAAAATAAAACCCAGAGGACCCATTTGATGTAATGGGGACCTATGACAGTGCAGACATCTGCGACTTAGTCGGCTTGCTCATATTGGATACGCTCCAAAATAAATTCCCAGACCATTTCTTTGGTCTTTACAGAGATGACAGACTCTGCTTGTCATGCAACCACAACGGGAACACACTAGATAGATTTAGAAAAGATTTAACAAACACCTTTCAAAAACTCCGTTTCAAAATCACCATTAAAACAAATTTAGACCAAGTAGATTTCCTAGATACCACACTGAACCTTACAAACAACACACACAAACCTTTCCACAAACCCAATGAGACACTCCAAGGGATCCTACCACCCCCCCCACTGTTTTAAAAAATTTAGTCAATAATATTAGCCAAAGAATTTCAAACCTCTCATCCAGTCCTGAAATTTTCAACCAGGTGGGACCCTATTACAACAAAGCGCTCCGCGACAGCGGGTTCAGAGAAGAGATCTCATACATCCCCACCTGAGACTAACCACGGGGGAGCCGCAATAGAAGGAGGTCAGTGATCTGGTTTTCCCCACCCTATTCCACCAATACCAAGACAAAGGTAGGCCACCTTTTCCTCAACTTACTCGACAACCTCCCCCCCCCCTCCCCACACACAATCTGCACAAACGTTTTAACAAAAATTCTATTAAGGTTAGCTACTCCACTGCCCCATCCATAAGAAAAATCATCTCTGCAGAGCCCAAAGCAATAGTAAATGCAGGCTGCTCATGCCAGGACAAAAACAACTGCCTCCTAGAGGGGAATTGCAAAATCGATTCCCTCGTATATGAAGCCACTGTCACAAACCAGACTACCGGTAGAGCAGAAAAATACATTGGCATGAAGCAGGGAAGCTTCAAGCAAAGATTATACGCACACAGAAACACCTTCAGATACAAAAACAAGGCAAATACGGCACTCACGACTCGGATGTGGCAACTTAAAGATGAAAAGACACCCTTCACCATCAAATGGAAAGTAATTGAGATAAGACCATCCTTCTCTCCAGCCATAAATAGATGTCTTCTGTGTGACGCAGAAAAATACCATATATTAAGGGTCATCATTGACCCAAATACAGTCTTCGAGATGAAATCTTTAAAGGATGCATCCACAGGAGACAAACACTACTCATAAACTGGACTTACCGATACACATAAAGGCCTAGCTATCCCCCCCCCCCCCTCTGCCAAATACATAACCCCATAATTGCCCCATTAAATACCGACTTCCACTCTGGAAAACTCTCCCAACTATCACCCCTCATAAATATAAATAAAATTAAAAAATAGGAACAAATACTTTAATCGGCCCATATCCACACAACTATTCAAGAGCAATAATTAATAAGTTCCCCAAAAATATTTCTCCAGTCATTAAGAGGGTAACACCCCCATTTTACATTATTATTACTCCCATAAGTCCCCACCATTTCTCGGCAATAATGCTAATCTCCCATATCTCCCAAACAGATCCAATCTTGTCGACCCAATCCTTACTCTTATCTCTAAACCAGTTTCAATCAGTATACCAATATTATTACCCTCATAAGTCTTTACTATACCTTAGTTAATAATGTTAAATCCCGAATACAAATCATTCAAAAACCCTGCAGAGTTACTGCCCTTAGACCGCCCGGATGATATCTTCATTTAAATTCCTTTAGGATTGATTTAAAGTCCTTTAATCCAGGATTTAAATTTGAATTTAATGTTGTTTCTTTAACCTTTTTATCTCTTCATAAGTATAATCCTTAAACCCATTTTCTCTCCTTAATTCCTTTGGAAAACACATCCTTAAACCCCAAAACAGTAACGGCCAAATATCCGCTACTCATATTGGCTCACAGGATTTATATAAAAATATTTTTATTTTTTATTTTTTATATCTCTTGAAATCTTCTCCAGTCTTAAATCTCAACTGTTACTCCCCCTCCCTTTTTTTCAAACCTTATTAAACCTTCCTAACACTAAATTTAAAGAAACATACATAACACTCTAAGCAAATAACGTGTCCAAATGAGAGTGACACGTGACTTCACATTTCCGAAACAGATGACAACAGAAGTTGAAGAGAGCTAAGTCATTCTGTGCTTGAAACCGACGGTACGAATGTTGTACTAATTTTTCTGTACCAAAATAAATAAATATTATGCTCTTAATTTTAAATTTTTAACTTTTAATTTTAATTTTCAATTAATCGAGCACTCTGCTGGGATTTTTCCTGCTATATTACAAAGAAGTATATATATATATATATAGTCTAAAGAAGCTTTGAGTCATTTAAAAAGAAAAAAAAAAAAAAATTAAGTAAAATGCAGTTTAAATTCCCAAAGAAACTAACTAAATCCAAGATATTGCAGACTTAACATTCGTTGAAAATAAAAAAATAATAAGTAAATTAAAAAAAAAAAAAAGAGGGGGGGGGGTAAGTATCTAAGAGTGAAACAAAAACAGGAGACCTTAAGCGTCTAATATTAACACGGGGATCATCAGCTGTTTATCATGTAACTGTTTCGGAGATTTAAAAACAGGACAGTTATAATATTCATGGCTCTCCAATGGTACTGATTAAACTACCATTTCCCCAATAATCAAGTGTCGAAATAATTCAGCTTAAAATGTCACTAATATATACATAAATAAATAATAATAAAATAATAATAATAATAATATATTACCCTTAAGACTACTGTATGATATGATAATTTGCATATCAAATAACATTAATTATAACAATAATAATAATTAAAAAAATAAATGAAAAAAAAATAAATAAAATAATAATACTATCTAAACACTACACCCAAGAACCATTCTGCAATATGGTAGCTAGCAATAAAATTATATAGGAATTAAAGTTGCATTAAAAAATAAATAAATAAAAAATAAAGCTTAAGTACCTTAGGTACCAGAAAGGTAATTAGATAAGAGGAAAGAAACCTAGCCATACAGATCTAAATACCCAATATATAGTCTAAAGAAGCTTTGAGTCATTTAAAAAAAAAAAAGAAAAAAAAAGAAGTAAAATGCAGTTTAAATTCCCAAGATATTGCAGACTTAACATTCGTTGGAAAATTAATAAATAAAAAAATAAGTAAATAAAAAAAATAAAAATAAAAAGGGGGGGGGGGTAAGTATCTAAGAGTGAAACAAAAGTAGGAGACCTTAAGCGTCTAATATTAACATAGGGATCATCAGCTGTTTATATATATATATATATATATATATATATATATATATATATATATATTCAGAAGTAAAGGTATTTTTTTACATATTCATTTCTGTATGTTCCAAGAATTCAACATAAACAAAGGTTTTGTGTACAATCTTTTAACAATTTCAATGGAATACTACACTTTGGATTATTTATTTGTGAAAAAATGTAAAATATATATTTTGAACAAATTAGGCACTAGACCAAGTGTTGGGGTCGTTGGTCATGTCTTGGTCTACTCTTTTTTGTCTATCCTACTCTTAGAGAAGACTCATTGCAGTTACCACAATACTAGATTTACTCTAGGGGCCATCTACTTAAAAATATCCCTAAAATGTTGATAAATTTAATTTTATTCACAACTCTAAATTTACAATTTGATTCCAATCTATCTAGTGTGTCTATTAATCGGAGATAATTGGAAAATCTTTAAAAGATATCTGATATAATTATCGATTTTTAATGAATTTTAGGGACTTATCCAGGAAAATTAATATAATTATTTTTAAATATATGTTTCCAAATACAACTGAGAGATAGTTTAGCAGTCATAAGTTTTCAAATTTTCCATAAATTGAAAATGTATTCAATTAATTTCAAAGCACTAAGTTTAAAGAATTTCAAACATTAATTATTTCAGGGAAGTTATATTTAGTGACCAGGTGACCTCACTGGACAGGGCCAAGGCACCAGCAATAAAAATAAATTTGTTGCTGAGCTGTTTAATACTCAACCATGAAGTCTCTGAGAGGTGTTATATAGATGTAGATGTCAACACAACATAAGTAGATGTCAACACAAATTTGAAAATTTCAAAAGGTCTGATAAACATAAGTGAACTCTAGAATATTCATCTTTTTTCTCATTGTTTACAAAAAAAAAGCCAATCTGGGAGTGGGATCTTCTCAGTGCATCCTTAGAACAAGATAAATATTTGCTTTTTTTTTTCCTTAAATGATAAATGTTCAGATATTTATTGTCAATTCATGGCCCTGGAGCTATTTTTCTCATGCAAATACATAGATCGACAAAGAAAAGCCCAAAATTTAAAAATAGCCTACAAGTTTGGAATACAAACTGCTTTAAAGTTACTTAATTATAACGTTTTCTTTAATAATTACTATCAAGTAAATATTTATATAAAATAATCGGAAAAGGGCCAAAAAAATCAAGGCCAAATAGAATGTTCGAAGGCCAAACTGCTTTAAAATGTAAGAAAAACTTATACTTAGCTTCAATAGCCTCTGGTTTAAGGATTATTTTGCCAATTTTTATTTGCCTCTTTTTTTCTACACTCTTTTCCTACCTTCACTGTAGTCAACTTTTCTTTCATACCGTTGCCGTAGTTTCAGTTTTTACTAATATTTATTACTAGACCTCAAGGGGACTTGTACCTTAGGTTGCAACTGACGGCAACTGTTCAAGATACTACAGAATAAGTAAGGTAAGGTGTTTTTAAAAAATCTTTCTCTCTCTGTCAGTTGCCATTGTTGCATCAGGAGTAAATTTTGTATTTCCTTAGGTCGTCTTACTAACTAGGTCCTCTTACTAACTAGGTCCTTTACTTCACTCTTTTGTAGAGTCCATAACTGGAATGCGCTATACTTTGCAACAGAATCGTTTTTTTTTGTTTTTTTTTATCAAAATGATTTCCTTGCACCAGATCGACCTTACACTCAAGAATCTTAGCGGTCTTAGACCACTTGAACGAAATGTTCTGGAATTGCATAAACGGGATATTCCTTAGTGGTTACAAGAGTTATTGCATCTGGATAAGGAGATAATGAGAGAAACCCCATCCGTCGATATGAGACGCCACATGGCAGACAGCTTTACTTATAAAACCGAAGTAAATAGAGCCCTGTCCGAATTGGATGCCTCCTTACCAGGTTCAGAGATTCACTCCTCTTTACTGGCCTCAACTCCTCAAACTCTACCCTCCCCAACTCGATCTGGAATCGAATTGGCAAAACCAAGGATAACCTGTTCGACATTCACTGGTCTAGATAAAGCTAATAAATTTGCCCTGCAGGATTTTCTAACCTATTTCGAGTTTTGCACATCTGGAGTGAGCTCGAACAAGGAATGACTGATATGCCTCAAGGCATTTCATTTAATCCATCATTTGTCTGAAAGTGACCAAAATTATGATGTTGCTGTAAATATATTAAAAGAGGAGTACTGGGACAAAGAGGCTATTCGAGAGGAGATTTTCAAAAGCATATTCCCAAAATGGACAGATCATATGATAAAATGAAGGAATAACTCTTCCAGCTTCAGTATGAATTTGGCGAGTTGGACTCTGAATATGGATACGATTTTCTGGTAGAGGATTCTGGAAGTCGACACCTGGTGGCTCAAATTTTATTTGACAAGATTCCAGATGAAATAAAGGCTGAACTCATTAGAGGTTCAAGCAGTCCATATCCTAGTTTAAGTTGCATACTCCAGTACAGTCACGAAGTCATGAAGGCACTACTCCGAGTTCGACCCACTGTGACTCCTAGAACCGAACCAATCCCACGGTTTAGGCCTAGGTCAAATTCCGTTTGGACGAAAAACTCACCTAAAACTTCTGCATTAGAGAGTTTTCATGCTGATCTTGACTTAGTAGATACGATTCCTTATTTCAATTTTTGTGCTAGAAATAGACATGCTAGCCTTAATTGTACAATGAGCGTCTGCACAGTCATTGGCCATGATCTAAGAACATGTCCGGGAGTCAAGGGATTCAGATACCCTTTGCAAGTATTGCCATTCTCGGAGACATTACACTTCTATGTGTCCTCAATTCGTACTGGAGGAAATAGAAACAGATGCCAGCATAAACACAAAAATAGGAGACATTTAGAACATATTGCCTATGGTGAACATCACAATTAGAAGGGGAGACCACTCGCTTAAAGTGCGATCCAAAGATAATGGGGG
Organism: Sepiola atlantica; assembly: GCA_963556195.1. Classification (NCBI taxonomy): domain Eukaryota; kingdom Metazoa; phylum Mollusca; class Cephalopoda; order Sepiida; family Sepiolidae; genus Sepiola; species Sepiola atlantica. Next base: position 134,134,199 of record OY744520.1, on the reverse strand, counting down.
ATGTGGCAATGGATATTGTGACCTTTGTGGGGAGGAAACTGCCTATTCTCATTGACAGTGAGTTGAATCTCTCACACAGGGTCCCAGACCTGCCACTAGTTTGGCATAACCTCAGGGAAAGGAATTACAGTTTTGCTGCAGAAATAGAGAGTGGCAGCGTCCAGTTATGGGATCTTATGAGGATGGATTTGATCCAGTATATGCATCCTGTAAGAATGGTACCGCTTGGAAGACATCTGCTGGAGTTATCCCCATTGGAAACACAAAACATTTTTTGTATGAAAATCAAATCAACATGATTGAGATGACTCCAAGAGCCTTGGACGATGATAGGATTGTCAGGCAGCACTATTGTTCTGATTCCCTTGTCAATAGTATTGTCAATCCTGTCCGTTTCTCTGTGGATCCATTCACAGACATTTTTTAGGAGAGCACTGTAGATAGGGAACTGGAATGGATGTTCAGTCTGGAATTCCTGGGCCTTCCCAGCATTGAACCTGTTTCTGACTATGACAGCCAGAAAATGCAAAAATTCATGCAGAACATTGTCCACGAGGATCGTCATTACCTCGTTAAGTTGCCATGGCATAAAGACAGACTATCACAAATTCAGTCTAACCGTCACATAGCACTTAAAGTGCTGGACAGAGTAGTACATAACTTGAAGAAGAGAGGCTTGTATGAGGAATATGTCAAGATCTTTGAGGACCAAGAAAAGGAAGGAATAATAGAACACTTAGAATATTCCCTTGAGGAATACAAGCATTATGTGTGAATTCTGCATAGGCCAGTGTTCAAAGATGAGGACACGGCCACGCCTAAGATTCGACCAGTCTTTAACTGCTCATTTAAAACTAGGAATTCAATGTCACTAAATAATGCTGGGGTCAATCTGAGTGGGGACATGCTTAATTTGACTCTGCTCTTTAGAACAAATAAGTATATTTTCTTGGAGTTCAGGGAGACTGAACTGATGTCTGAATTTGATGTATCCATTCAATATAAATATGCACCTACTGAACAGAACCCTGCTGACCTTGTCACCAGGGATATTTCTACTACCAAACTGAGTGCTAACTTTGAATATTTGATCTCTGGACCATCTTGTATGAGGGACCAACCAATTTCTTGGCCTGAAAATGCATTAAATTGCTTGAGCACAGAGTGTAAAAGGATTGTGTCCTCAATGGTTTGTTCTGTCTCTCATGACCAGGAAGAGCCGGTTGTACAATATGACAAGTATTCATCATTGTCCAAATTGTTGAATGTCACAGCCCGTGTATTCGAGTTCATTTATAAGTTGAGGAAGAGAGACTCGGACTCTGTTAAGATGGCTCGAATGCACTTGATTAAAGTGATGCAGAGACAATCCTTCTGGGAGGAATTGGAATACTTACAAAATTCTTCAGAGAGGTCCTACCACAGAGAGTGGGAAGCCTGAACTTTTTTATAGACAAGGACGGATTAATTCGATCCAAGTACAGAATTGGAAAGGTTTCTGCATATGATTATGAGATAGTTAATCCCTTACTTATTGCTAAGGATCACCAGCTCACCAGTCTCATTGTATTGGACTGCTACGACCACTGAAAGCATCTGGGTGTTTCTACTACATTAAATAAAGTAAGGTTATGCGGGTATTGGATACCTCAGGATAGGCTTTAAAGAAGGTGTTAGCAGGGTGCTCCTTGTGTCAAAAATTCAACTCGATCCCATTAGCCTACCTCAAAATGACCCATTTACCTAAACATCGGGTCAATATGATAAGGCCCTTTTTACATACAGGGGTAGACTATACAGGTCATCTGTGGACCCTAAGAGGTGAAGAAAGGGTGAAGATGTACATTCTTGTCTTCACTTGTTTGGAAGTGCGTTCAGTGCATCTGGAACTGATTGAGGATATGTCTGTCCATTCATTTCTAATGGCTTTAATCCGATTTTCCAATCTTTACGGCATCCCCTCACACATTTATAATGACAATGCCAAGTCCTTTGGGGCAGGATGTGACATAATTCATGAAGTACTTGCTGCCAGTGAATTCAAGGAAAATCTAGGGACTTGCGAGATCAGGCATAAAATGATACCTTTGCACTCCCCTTGGTATGGGAGTGTATGGGAAAGACCATAAAGTCTTGTCTATCCAAGCTAATTGGCCGGCCTAGTTACAACTAGTTACAACTAGTTATAATTATTTTGATCTGCTCACTGTACTTTCTGATGTACAAAATCCTGTAAATGACCGTCTTACAGAAGTTCATCAGATTCCAGTTTGTAAATTATAAGCCCGAATCACTTTTTACACCCTCTATTAAACCCTCATTCAATTTTGAGGATGAACAGGGAAGATATACACCAACTGGAACCTTCCCCCAGAAAGCAACAATTGGAGTCATTGAATTGCAGATATGAGGCATTAAAACGATTTAGGAGAATCTGGTACCAAGATTATCTCTTGCAGGTTCATTCCCTGAAGTTAGCCATTCAGGCACCCTCTGATGGCTTTGATTCTTTGATGGGGAATGCTGGCAACTTTAGCAGCCGCACATCTGTTTATTGGAGAGGACAGAGAACGTGTTTGGATTTTCCCTGATTGTGGTGAACCGGATGATGGCAGTTCCATGATATGTTGTGATGACTGGTACTATTTCTCCTGCGTTGGCCAATGCCAGCCTCCTCCAGCTGGGAAAGTTGCTTTTGTCAGAATTGCCTCAACAAGGACCTTTCATTATTCCATTCTGATATGTTTGAGAGTGATACATTAAATGACGATGCTGATCGTATCTGGATTTGCCCAGGATGTGTTCGACCAGATGATGGTAGTCCGATGATATGTTGTGATGGATGTAATGACTGGTACCATTTCAACTGTGTAGGCATACAGCAGATTCCCCCAGAACGTGATAGTTGGTACTGCTGGAATTGTCTAAGTTTAAGAAACTAATAGTCTACTTTAAAAAAACAAAAACAATTATTACTCCCCCCCCACCTCTCCTTTCTTCCTTTTTAAATTTTAAATTTTAAATTTTTATTTGAGATAGGAGTGTGTAAGAAAAACTTATACTTATCTTCAATAGCCTCTGGTTTGAGGAGATAGATGTGAAAGCACCCTTCTCCTTTGCGTTAGATTTTTTACTAATGGGTAATCATGTGACCCTTGAGGGGGTCAGGTGTGATTGACTATGCTATAAAACGGATTATTTTTGCAAGTTTTTATTTGCCTTTTTTTTTCTACACTCTTTTCCTACCTTCACGGGAGTCAACTTTTTTTTCATACCGTTGCGGTAGTTTCAGTTTTTACTAATATTTATTACTAGACCTCAAGGGGATTCATACTTCACTCTTTCATAGAGTCCATAGCTGGAATTAAGCATAATATATCCCATGCCAAACAAACGGCCACTCCATGTACTACATGGCACACCAACAAACGGCCATTCCGCATATTACATTGCAAACCAAAAAAACGCATACTACATCATACACAAAAACATAGCCACTCTGTGTACTACATCGCACGTCAACAAACAGTCACTTTGCGTTGCACAGCAACTAAGCGTACTATATCAGACGCAATAAATGCCCACTTTGCATACTACATTGTATACCAAAAAACGGCCAATCCTCTACTACATTGCATGCAAAACCAAACGGCTACTCCGCGTACTACGTTGCATGCCAAAAAAAAACACTCCCCATACTAAATTGCAATTCAACAAAGAAGACCACTCCATATACTACATTGTACAAATTGCAACTCGGCTTACTTTATAGCACACCAACAAACGGCCACTCCGCGTACTACATCGCATGCCTACAAACGGCCACTCCATGTACTGCATCGCACGCCAATGAACAGCCACTCCGCGAACTACATAGCTGGTAACTCCGTGTACTACATCGCACACCTCAAAAAACGGCTACTCCACATACTACATTGCATGTCAACCAATGGCAACTCTGTAACTACATCGTATGCCAACAAACGGCAACTCTGTGTAACTACATTGCACGCCAACAAACGGCAACTCTGCATCCTACATCGCATGCTAAAAAACGGCCACTTTACATACTACATACCACGCCAACATCCAGTCAGTGAACCCAATCTGACCTCAATAACTGTTGGCTCGGAGACGCCTGGTTAACAAAGTTCATCTTGTAGAGGGAAGTGGTCCAGCATCGAGTGAAGCAGCCTAATGTAGATTGTTGTTTGGATTCTCATGCTGACTAAGGTAGATGAAGGGGGAACCTTGCACCAACAGAAGAACCATTTTATTTTTCATGTTAAACAGGAAAGTTTTCCAGATAAGACATTAAATGTCTTATCTTTAACTTACAACTGCAATCGTCATAAACTATACTGACGAATCTATGCCAAGATTTGGGGTTAGTAAGACTAATCTGTCATGAATACATGCAGGTACAACTCAATCGTTTAGTCAAAAATATAAATTTAAGTGAATGTACGAATTCAACTTTACAGTCCTTAATATTCAGAGGCTAACGTTTTGAAAAGTATGTGCATTCTCCTCAGGAGTCTACTATTTTTCAACATAACTGAGACTATATATTTTTCGACATAACTGAGACTATATATTTTTCAACATAACTGAGACTATATATTTTTCAACATAACTGAGACTATATATTTTTCGACATAACTGAGACTATATATTTTTCGACATAACTGAGACTATATATCTGATGTTCGTTAGATAGAGTTACAATTAAAAGTACTCAGTTTTAACCAATTAACATTATTTAAATTAGGATTAGTCAAAATTGTATAAGACATTTACAAAATTTTAGTTAATCTATAGAGAACAAACAATTTAAAATACTGATTCAGTTAAAAAAATGTTAATTTTTGGTCAAATTTTAGACATCAGCATGAGTTTTTCTAAATATAAATTACACCAATAAAGGCACGTTAGTTTGAGCAATATGATAAACGACGAGTCCCATTACGATTTCAGAAGCCCATTGAGAACTCGTGTTGCTTGGTAGAAATTAACAGTCTTTAAAGCACTACCCACCAGGGTGATAATGAATACAGCAGGAGTCCATAAGGTTGGTGTTAGACAGTGGTTAGTACCATTCTGTGTAGTTATTGATGCTGCAGCATTCAAAGTCTGTTTGAACCAAATTCCAAATATCACGGGCAGAATTAATGCTCGTGTAGGAATTTTCAGCTGATGACAAGGCCTCTATAACCGAACTTTAGTGTGAACCTGGCGATTCCTATGGCTAATTCAAATATCAGCATAAAACCGTACTGCAACAGACTTCCACCGTATGGCAATAGCATTGTGTTTCTTCTGCTTTTTTTTCATACTTTTTCTTTTTTTTTTTTTAACAAATTGGCCAAATAAGAATATAATGTGTCCTTTTCGTTCAAGTAAAAAAAAATCTTGTTACAAAGTCGATCAGGGTAACTTCTCGGATTTCAAGGACAGAAAACCTCTACACATTAGAATCTCCCTCTTGTAAGCAGACAAGAAAATGTTCCAAGAAAAAAAAAAGTCTTTTGTTTAGTTGCAAAAATTAAGTAACAGTCTCCCGGAACTCAGGGTTCAATTATGCAGAATTATTTCTGTCTAAAGAATCCTTGCTATTATAAAACGATAGGAATAAAAGCCCTTTGGAATTCAGAGTAGAATTATTCTGAATTACCACCGAATAAAGAATCCTTTCTATTATCAGGAAGTTCTTTCAAATTAGAATTATTTTCTTTGGCCAAGTTGGAGTTGGTAGCAAAATCATTTAAGTGTGAAAAATAAATGAGAAATTTATAAATCGTAGGTTTTATGTTACGACTGTAGAAATTCACGGCACTGTTAATTGGTCTCGTATTCGTCATATCTTCTTGCACTGCGATCCATTTTAAAAATCATATATTTTACGACGGTAACTAATCCTGGCGCCAAAACAGCCCTACAGTTTGAACAGTCTGTGAATCCAGAGAAGACATTTTCTTTTTAACTTCTCGTTTTAATGAGTCTCCAGTCGTTAATGTTTCGCTCAGGTCCATTTTAAAATCATAGACTTCTTTACAGTTGTAGCAAGACTTTCCTTTGCACTCACAAGGCTTATATTTAATCTAACCACAACGAGTGTTGTCTTTTTTTTGTTGCAAAATAGTGCGATTTTAGCAATATGTCGGGAGTTTCAGACAACTGGCACCAAAAGGAGGGGGGAGGGGGTTGCAACAAAAAAGTCATCTGTTGTGGCTTATTTGCTGAGTAGAAAAAACAATATTTATTTTCAAATATTTTACAAAAGTAAAATAAGTAAAAAATGCAGCACAAGGGCCAAAAAGGAGGGGAGGGGGGAGGTCGGACAATACTAACTTATGCTAACTACTGTTACTTAGCTAGTTTCATTTATAACCATCATCATCTAACAAAATATCTCATTTAACAATCATACTCCATTCACCAAAGAGCTTATACCATGACCATCCTACTTGAAACCCATATTTATATAAAATATGCGATGGAGAGTTTGGGCAATAAAAATTTTATTTATAATAAATAATGAAATATTTATGATGCTAAAAGTTATTTTGTTAGTAAAAAGACCCCGCATTCCTTGAAATGTGGCATTAATGCAGATTTGCCAGTCGAAAAAGGTGATGCAGGCCCGAACACTTTATTAAAAAACAACACCCCCTTCGAAAATTTCAACGGGTGACCTGCATCTCAAGTAATCTGTCACCTAATTAGGAATAGGATTGAAGAATTATCAAAACAAAATAGGAAAAAAAGGGGGAATATGACTAATAAAGACAAAGGGGCCCTAATGAAGCCATGTACACATTAGCTTAGTTATAAACTAAGAATAACAAAAATTATTAAACCTACTACGGACTTAACCGGTTCATGATCCGTGTTCGTTTCGGCTACCCAATATTCTTTTGCCTAAGGCATATCCAAGTACCATTCAAGACTAGCCTCTCTCACTCAACACAATCGTGTGACTCTCACCCACCTTTCATCAAAGGTCACAGAAAAGAGTTTCACCTTCCCAGCCCTAATGCGAACCTTCATGCAATGTTTGAAGATCCGAGTAAAGTTAAGGTTTCTCTCTCGTGAATCACTTTCATATACGTCGACCATACTACTTGTCGCATAACTGCTAGTAGGGTCAAAGAAAAATTATGTTTTTCCTTATCCGTTGTTGGAGCCCAATTGCTACAGATATAAATATGTTCCAGTTAAAAAACGCACATTAAGTATTCGATCAACCTGACTAACGGCAGTACAATAGAGCAATGGAGGAAAGCTTGACTTGAGTCTCGATTCCACAACCGATTTCAAACCGACGAATCTTTCGAGCCAGCTAAATCAAGTTTTTCACGAATCCAAAGAGAATTTCTTATCATCAGCCAGGCGAGAGATGCTTCTTCGTTATTGAAGCATCTTAATCCGGGTGCCCATGGCCAGATTAAGCGAACCTCAGCCTTCGTCAAACCAAGCCCCCAATTCTATCATCTCGAATGGATCCCCTCACCATAATCCAACATAATGCCTTTCAGGAGAACAGCAGGGTGTCAGAGAGGTTTGTGACCAACCATAGAGGTCTTCTCAAGCCATAAAAACTCGAAAAGAGCCGCTGCAATTCAAGCAGTATATACGATGGGAGTGAAAGAACTGATAAACGATGTTGAATAATTGGATAGATGTGCGAAAGACACACTTCGGGCTCCCCCTTTAATGAAAGATTTCTGAAGGACCACAGTCGATCTGTCGTCTTAATCGCTTTCAATACTTCCGATCAATTTTTTTTCCAGCTGAAGATCAGAACCAAACCAGAGGCTGAGTAGCTTGCAGGGTCCATCAGTCCAGCTAAAGGGCTCCTGTAGAGAAACATCCTTCCAGGCACCAATGCACAAGCCAACAGACTTGTCACAGTTTATTTTGGGCCTTTTTACCGTTTCATACGTTCTGATTTCTCTGTCTAATTCACTAATCTTGGCACTGCTCGTTACAAACACTGTAACGTCATCGGCATAGGCAGAATATTTTAACGAGGTGCAAGCATCTGTCAAAGTGATCCCTCATAGGATCAGATTCACCCTAAGCTTGTGAAGGAAGGGTTTCAACATAAGCACATAGAACATCGGTGAAAGCTGATATCTCTGACAACCAGTGCATCGGGGTTCGCATAAAAAAGGCGGGCCCACTCCTGCAGCCGAGAGGACAGCTTCCAAGTACCAATGATCTAAATTGATCAGTGCGGCTTCAGTGTCGACTTTCTCGATGATCAAGTGTATCGCATGCAAATTATCCTGTATACTCCTACCCTTCACAGCACAAGCCTGTTCGGGGCAAATCAGATGAAGCAGGACAACCTGCAGACGAAATCTTTTGATGAGTGTCTAACATCCTTAAGGACCGAAAATTACTAATCCCATCCCCACCAACTTCACGATCCCCCTGGTAAAGTAATGAGTAATAGAACCATTCCTAAACCAAAAGTTAAATAAAATAGTTTGTGGGGCAAACCATCAATCCCAGGAGCCTTATCCAATCTGACCTGTTTCAGGGCTTCTAAGACTTCATCCTCTTTTATGCAACCTTCACACCCAGCCACTTATGTTGGCCCAAGATAAGCAAAGTCAGCTAAATAGGCTTGAAATGCACTAAGGACAAACAGGGCTCCCTGTTGAAGAGCTCTTGAAAATAAGAATGAAACACCTCCAAAATACCTTCGCTTGTAGTCACGAGACCTCCATTCGGCAATATTACACGGGCGATGTGTCCATCAGAAGCACGACGTCCTCCTCTGCACGCAGATCAGCAGCCATATTTGTTGCCTCCATGAAACATTTCTTTTAACCTAGCCCTAGTTACTAAAACTTGCTTATCTTTGTTGCCAGCTTTGCTTTAATTATTATAACATGAAAGCTACCTCATGCTGCCACCATTCGATCTAATCTAGACTCTAGTGTTGCTTTTTCTGCTTTAGAATCTAGGTTGAGTCGGCTAAAATCAGCAGAAAAGGACCTAATGGATTTTATAAGATGCCCCCACTACTTATTTCCAATCATAGCACCTGTCAGTTCCCGCTGTAAGGTTAGTAATAGCTGTTCCTCGTAGCTCTTCACTTTGAACAACAATGTATTGAGTTTCTAGTAATTAGCCGTTCTAGATTATGGTCTATCTAAATTCACACAGACCCTATGATCCAAGTAAACAATATTATGGACACTTGGAAACTCCAATAATCGTACATCGACTCCCCTAATTATGAACCGGTCAATGTAACTTGAGAGATAACTTACTCAAAACAGTTTAGAAAGACGGTCGAGTAGTAACAGAACTGCATTTCTCCATCCCTCTGGCACCTTATCACCGTGAGGAGAGGGGTTCTAGGATACCACGTGACCATAAAAGACACATGGTATTTCTTTTCGTCTTTTTTCCTTCCCAATTTCTCTGCCTAAATATAATTCTTACAATATACCGACACTACTCAAGCCATGTTAACCATTCAGAGACGAGTTATCGGTGAATGCACAGAAAAAAGTTTTGAGATTGAAGAAATCGACAAAGGATGCCTTACCTGCCCAAATATTCCAAAGGTAGCAAAAGAAGGAAATCGTGATAGCAGATAAAACTCATTTCAGGGTCAAAGCATTTTCAAATGATAGGAGGAACATACATCAACTTCCAAGTTTTCTTTATGAAAATAGATAATGGATGCATAAGCTAATAAGTTATCTGTGCTCTGAAATCAGTATTTGGGGAAAACGATATATCAGAACGTATAATAAGTTACACTAGTTCTCAGTACAATAGACATGCTTTCAGACACTTCGCCAAGGCCGAGGGATCCCCCCCCCCCCAAAAAAAAACCATATGCTTAATCAAATGCATTCATAGAAAGGACTACCATAAAAAGATAATTAAAAAAATGAAATACAGCAAAATTCTCTTTTTACTTCAGTCGAAGTTCTCAGAAATCAAGGGGCTCCTTCCTGGGGCTAACACTTGATCTCTATATGAGATACATAGATATCCGAATATTCCCTTTAAGTTCTTTACTTCTCAAACGTTGCATTAGTAAAGAAGTGAAGAACATTAATTTTCCTTTCCTCAAGTATGTTATAATATATCTTTCTCGTGGTCTCTTGGTCTTACCGGATTCCAGGACAAGAATTCATCAAGTCTGGTGGAGTATCCAGCTTAGTGATGTTACTAGAGGCAACATCACTTGGACAAAATGCACCATTCCTCATATAAGCCAGTGTGGGTAACCATACCGAGGGGAGAAAATTAAAGCCATCAAGTCTAGCAAAGGATGAGGAGAAACTGGCATCATCTACCTAGCATGATCATTTTTTTGAATAAATGTCAGATCAGACCTTTTTTATTCATACCTGCTAGTAGTCGATTACCATTTCATGGATGCAAAAGCCAAGAGATTATATATGCTCTGAAATCGATGTTTGGGGAACATGAGATACCGGAATGTATTATAAGTGACAATGACCCCCAGAATAGCCGATATGTTTTCAAGCAATTCACCAAAGACTGGGCATATCCTCATATAATGATTTTCATGGACACATTTCTGACATGCAGTGATAAAAAAGGTGATAAACAATTAATGATCTGACGAGAAAAGTGGAAATTCCGATTTAAAAGAAAATATCCACGAGTATTCAATATCTATGATTCAATGCTCTCTCTAGATTCTGAACATTTTCCTGCCTAACAATAGTAAAAGATGTGTCGTTACAAAACTGAAGGCAGAGCTTTGACAGAAAGCCCTTTTCAAGTTGTTCCATGCAATATATGACGTACATGATATATAACGTACATGACAGAGAGACACACAAAATACTAGCAGTGGTTCACAAAAACTTAAATAAATTTTAAACAAAAAAGCGAAAGTTGAATTGAAAGTTGACAAATTTATTTGATAAAGTAAGTTGAATACAAACTTGTTTCTGCTGAGAGTGCATGAGTTGTGTTGCCTTTGTTACTTTATTTCAATTTTAATATTTGTGGAGTTCACCAAACCTGAGAACTATGAAACCATTGCGTGCCATGCCAGACATTTTGGATCAACTTAGTAATGACATTGCTTATTAAACACATATAAAACAACTTTCTCTCGTATATACACACATATGGATATATTATCATTGATACAAAAACTTGCCTCAGTTAATATAGACTTTTATTTTTGTGTCTATTATTCGACTTACTGCTGGCTCATTAATTATCTCTAACTACATGAGACGTATTGAGCATAAGATGCAACACAAATAATAATGCATGTGTTTAAAAAATCTACTTATCAAAGTCAAGCGATTGTGTAGAATGGTGGAGGTTAAATAGCCGTTATTAGCCACTTCCATTGGTAGTAGAAGAAAGTCAAAATAAAAGAATTCGAAGCCAGAAGATCGATCTTTTCTTTGATCTCGATGCAAGTTGCAAGCGAAAGATAGAAGAAGAAAAAGAAGTATTGATGGATGACGAAAGATAAATTATTCATTTAGATCGATCAGAAATTATCAATAGATATTTAAGAATTTTCTATTTCAAATCCAGCTCAATGGAATTGGCGTCACTGTATTTTAGATTAGTTAGCTTACATGGCCTTAGTTGAATATGTACATCAGTTACATTGTTAACTATGAATAACGATAAAGCAGAGTTAATCAACGTTTGTTTTCCTAAGTCTTTTTTATATATATTTTAATCACATGAGATTGAATTATGTTCAAAAAATCAATTCTGATTGTAATAATTAGCTGCAATTTACAATTAATTCACTAAGAAACCTATCTCTTAGTAAGTTTCCCTCAATTACTCTCACCATCTCTCACTCTATTCTTATTTTATGCGGTATTTTATAACTCGTTTTCGCCACTCTCTTTCTCTCTTTGCTAAGAAATATTCGAAAGTAATTAAAAAGGGAACGAATAAAAAAGATTGGAAGAGTCAATTATAAAAAAACTACAAGTAGTTATTTAATCAATACACACACACACATATATATATGTATATATATATATATATATATTATATATATATGTATATACATATATATATATATTATATATATATATGTATATATATATATATTATATATATATATATATTATATATATATATATATATATATATATATATTATATATATATATATTATATATATATATATATATATATTATATATATATATATATTATATATATATATATATATTATATATATATATATATATTATATATATATATATATTATATATATATATATATATATATATATATATATATATATTATATATACTAGCAAATATATGCTCCCTCCGGTCGCATATTTTTGCTGGGCTGCCGCATCAGAAATGTAGGCTCACGCGTAAGCCAATGGAGCCCCAGTCATATTTCTGTGGTGGTTAGACATTGATT
>OY744520.1:134017425-134104925 GCA_963556195.1 Sepiola atlantica | reverse complement strand
GGTGAGGAATCCTGGGTATGGAGGTGGGGCGTCGTTAATAGAGCCTTTGGTATATATATGTGTGTGTGTGTGTGCGTGTGTGTGTTGGTGTATGTATATATGTGTATATATAACGTATATGTAAAATACATACATGCATACATATTATTTTATTTATTTATTAATTTCTTTATTTTATTTCTTTATTTCTTTATTTTTTTTTATTTTTTTCTTTATTTTTATTTTTTATTTATTTATTTATTTATTTATTTATTTATTTTTTTTTTTTGTTCGATTCTATATTATTATTTATCTATATTATTAGATTTTTTATGTGCAGTCGTGGTACATAATGGTCGGGATTTCAAGTTAATAAGTAAGGCGGGCAACAAGTGCAACCACGTGTCCGAGTTAGCAGCAGGTGCAAGTGGTTGTGTGTGTACCAGTGTCAGTAATTGGGCTAATAATATGGGCCTAACTAACTTCATTTAGTGTTGTTATTGTTAATAGTATGTCTGCATAGTATCATAGATGTTTGTTAGTAAAATGTGATGATGGTGCTTGTCGTGTGTGGTTATATTAAGAAGTTGGAGTTTAGCTCGGCTCTGTTGTTCAATTTAGGGGATAGCTTTCTAATTAATATAGATTCTTTGAGATTGCCCTGGTCTCTTTCGCTAGCTAGTATCTTGACTCGTATGTCTTTGGTGGGGTTGTGGCCATGTGTTATATGTTTTTGGAAGGATGATGCCTTGGTGGTTACGTGTTCTTTAATCCGTATATGCAAAGGTCTCACTGTACTGCCGATGTAGAATTCATTGCAGACCGCACATTGTATCTGGTATATAGCATATGTGCGGTTGCATAAACCCGTGTTGTTGATGGGGCAGTTTGCTAGGGTGCAAGGGTTCGTGTTGAAAGGTGTTCTAGGTTTAGATAGGTGTTGTCTTAGTGTAGGTCCGGAGTGTGTGAGTTGAATGTCTAAGTGTTCTTTGTGGATGGCTTTGCGGATGGCCGAGGTTATTCTATCGCTAAAGTGTGGTATTTTTAGGAAGCATGTGTTAGAGGGAGTTTGTTTTGGGTGTTTTCTAGATGTCTTATTGTAGTGTCTGATGTTTTTAGGGTATCCATTCCGCTCGAGTATCTGTTGGAAGTGTCTAACAGAGGATGTCTTGTCGGTTTCCGTAGTACATTTGTTACGGATGCGGTTTACTTCGTTCACAGCATATCCTATTTTGGCTTTGGTAGGGAGGGCCGATTTATAGTTTACGAAGATATCTCTGCAGGCAGCTTTCTTGTAGAATTTGGTGTGAATGAGCCCTTCGTCGGTGATGCAGAGCGTGAAGTCTAGTAGTGAGAGGGATCCAGATGTCTTAGGGTGTTCGATTGTGAATTGTATTTTGTGGTCTGTGTTCTTAAAGCTAATGAAGATTTTGTTGGCTTCTTCGTGGGATGATGTGAGGATGAGAATATCGTCCACATATCTCGTGAAAAAGATGCTAGAGTGGCAGGTGTCTAATGCGCGTTGTTCTAACCTATTCATGTATGTGATGGCCAGTAGTCCTGATACGCTGGATCCCATAGGTAGGCCTGTTATTTGTTTGTAGGTCTGTCCTTTGTATGTGAAGTAAGTGTTGTCGACTATTATGTAAAGTAGATTGTGTATGTCAGTGGCAGTGAGACCGAAGCAGTAGAGGTCGTTGGATGAGATGTAGTCGGTGATTAGGTCCACAGCTGGGTGAGCTGGTACGGATGTATAGAGGGATACAACGTCGAGGCTGAACGCATATCTGTTGCGTTGTAGTTCCTGGGGTTGCAGTGAGTGCAGTCTGTGTATTACCTCATCAGAGCTGCTGACGTGTCCTGGGTAGGTGGGAAGTAGGGGCTTTAGGGAAAAGAAACCTCCCCAACAGATACAAACGAAACCTCACCACAAGAAATAGCAGACTCCCTACATTCTACCACCTAATAAAAACACACAAAAACAGCCCTATAACACAAATAAGGCCCATAGTCTCAAGCATAGAGGGACCCCTCTACAAGATCTCCTGGCTTCTCTCCCAACTACTAAAGCCCCTACTTCCCACCTACCCAGGACACGTCAGCAGCTCTGATGAGGTAATACACAGACTGCACTCACTGCAACCCCAGGAACTACAACGCAACAGATATGCGTTCAGCCTCGACGTTGTATCCCTCTATACATCCGTACCAGCTCACCCAGCTGTGGACCTAATCACCGACTACATCTCATCCAACGACCTCTACTGCTTCGGTCTCACTGCCACTGACATACACAATCTACTTTACATAATAGTCGACAACACTTACTTCACATACAAAGGACAGACCTACAAACAAATAACAGGCCTACCTATGGGATCCAGCGTATCAGGACTACTGGCCATCACATACATGAATAGGTTAGAACAACGCGCATTAGACACCTGCCACTCTAGCATCTTTTTCACGAGATATGTGGACGATATTCTCATCCTCACATCATCCCACGAAGAAGCCAACAAAATCTTCATTAGCTTTAAGAACACAGACCACAAAATACAATTCACAATCGAACACCCTAAGACATCTGGATCCCTCTCACTACTAGACTTCACGCTCTGCATCACCGACGAAGGGCTCATTCACACCAAATTCTACAAGAAAGCTGCCTGCAGAGATATCTTCGTAAACTATAAATCGGCCCTCCCTACCAAAGCCAAAATAGGATATGCTGTGAACGAAGTAAACCGCATCCGTAACAAATGTACTACGGAAACCGACAAGACATCCTCTGTTAGACACTTCCAACAGATACTCGAGCGGAATGGATACCCTAAAAACATCAGACACTACAATAAGACATCTAGAAAACACCCAAAACAAACTCCCTCTAACACATGCTTCCTAAAAATACCACACTTTAGCGATAGAATAACCTCGGCCATCCGCAAAGCCATCCACAAAGAACACTTAGACATTCAACTCACACACTCCGGACCTACACTAAGACAACACCTATCTAAACCTAGAACACCTTTCAACACGAACCCTTGCACCCTAGCAAACTGCCCCATCAACAACACGGGTTTATGCAACCGCACATATGCTATATACCAGATACAATGTGCGGTCTGCAATGAATTCTACATCGGCAGTACAGTGAGACCTTTGCATATACGGATTAAAGAACACGTAACCACCAAGGCATCATCCTTCCAAAAACATATAACACATGGCCACAACCCCACCAAAGACATACGAGTCAAGATACTAGCTAGCGAAAGAGACCAGGGCAATCTCAGACTCAAAGAATCTATATTAATTAGAAAGCTATCCCCTAAATTGAACAACAGAGCCGAGCTAAACTCCAACTTCTTAATATAACCACACACGACAAGCACCATCATCACATTTTACTAACAAACATCTATGATACTATGCAGACATACTATTAACAATAACAACACTAAATGAAGTTAGTTAGGCCCATATTATTAGCCCAATTACTGACACTGGTACACACACAACCACTTGCACCTGCTGCTAACTCGGACACGTGGTTGCACTTGTTGCCCGCCTTACTTATTAACTTGAAATCCCGACCATTATGTACCACGACTGCACATAAAAAATCTAATAATATAGATAAATAATAATATAGAATCGAACAAAAAAAAAAAAAAAATAAATAAATAAACAAATAAATAAAAAATAAAAATAAAGAAAAAAAAAAAAATAAATAAAGAAATAAAGAAATAAAATAAAGAAATTAATAAATAAATAAAATAATATGTATGCATGTATGTATTTTACATATACGTTATATATACACATATATACATACACCAACACACATACGCACACACACACACACATATATATACCAAAGGCTCTATTAACGACGCCCCACCTCCATACCCAGGATTCCTCACCCACCCAATCACATCCGCTACTACACACACACGGTAAATTTATAGAACGAAATTACTAAAGGGACATAACTCCCACAAAAAAAGCTTGATTACCACGAGTTATCAGCCCCTGCCACTGAAATACGATTATTCAGTATACTATTAACAAAACAAACAACGTTATATAAAAAAAAAAAAAAATAATAAATAAATAAATAAAAATAAATTACTCAGTATAATTACTAACAAAATAAACAGCAACGGTTAAAATAGTAAATAATAATTTATAAAAAATAAATAAGAAACTTCCCCGGACCTACTACTAAAAACAAACCAACATTTCCGGCCCCGGCTTTTGGCAAAAAAAAAAAAAAAAACACACTCCAACGAGTGGTAGTATTTATTTTATTCTGAGGATGAGGTATACCCTCGAAAATTAAATGAAAAGGACACACTCCAACCCAACACCACGATCACGATACACTGGTAAATAAATAAAAAAAAAAAATTCTGAAAATTATTGACTTTTCAATATTGTCACTTTGTTTTGTTTTTTACGATTCCACGTGTCGTATGTGTCACTCTAACAACGCATTGTTATCGCCTTCAAAAAATAATATTCTTACTCTATACACAATGCTCCAAGCGAACTACAACATTCTTCTCATATATATATATATATATATATATATATATATATATATATATATATATATATATATATGTGTGTGTGTACATTGAGATAAATAAAATTAGCACATTATTTATATCAGTTCTAAAAATTAAAACATAACAAAATTTGGCATACAATTGTTTCTAAAACGATTTGGGATATTTTATTTTGTATATTACTTTATATATATATATATATATATATATATATATATATATATATATATATATAGCATACATTTGTTATTTATACAAACATTATTGGTTACATATGTGCAGGGCTTTACGGAGCCCTCTAAAAAGGAGCGCACTCCAGGAGCACGCTCCTTTTTGCTGGAGCGAAGGAGAGGAGGGCTCATTTTATATTCAGCGGTAGTGGAGCGAGAGCAACTCCATTTTGGACTAAAGAGCGGTGGTTTTATCGCTCCACTCTCCTCGCTCCAAAATTATTTGATTTTTTAAAAAACATTAGTAAAAAAACTAATGTTTCAGCAAGGAAAAGAAAAGATAGTTTCAACTAACATCTTTGAGTTATTTTTTATGTATATTGTAAATGTATATGAGATATTGAGAGAGAGAGAGAGAGGGGGGAGAGGAAGGGAGATAGGCAGAGAGGGAGAAAGAACGAGAGAGTTACACATGAAAAGAGAACATTTTAAAGTCCTGTAAATTTTCACGTGGACATGTTACATTTTTGATAGGGCAGTATTCTTACGGCAGCAGACAATTTGGCGACAAATGTCTTCAAATGCGACGCCACGTAGTCTATAGATGTCTTTGAAGTTATTTTCTTAAAGATTTGAACTTTTTTTGTATTCATTATGAGGCTGGTTTATTGATGATTGAATAAATAAGCCATTTATTTTTAATTTACAGACAATTTATTTTTGTACTAAATCTTACTGCTCTTCTTCTTCTTCTTCTTAAAATAAAGGTATTAAACAAATTTTCAAGGGTAATAATAACTAAAGAAATGTTTGTTTCCGTAACAATTAAATACATCTGTTTTTAAGCCATTTGACTCCTACCCATTATGTATTATTCTCCACCCAACGAAATAATACCACATATCGCTTTAACTCTTGAAAATAGAATTGTGTTTTTATCTGCTGTTCAAAGTGTAGTATCTTCGCAAGTGTTTCCTCTCCTGCTACACCGACGAAAATATTTTTTCGCCCCGAAACTGTAAGTTAACTAAAATTTTACAATACCTCTATCAACATCTTTTAAATGCCTATCTGTATATTGGTAAAGTTTATACTTTCGACGCCGTAAAATATTTTCAACTGATTTTTTATAAATTCATTATTTTGTGATATGTTTTTCTTTACAATAAAACCGAGACTTTCTAAAAAATGTATTTCTTTTATTTGTTCTAACATTGTTTTTAATAAGAAAACTTGGTATTACTGGATCATTTAGTTTAAATCATCGTATTTTAATTTTAGCGAAAAATAAAAATGAGATTCTATATTTTTTAAGCGATTACATGTAATCAGTCTAGTAAAATATCCGCAAAAAAGGAATAAAAAAAACAATATTTTAGACTTTAGTGTGGAGGATGACTTTCCTATATAAATTTAACATAAAATGATCACCCACTTCCCAACCAGATAGCGTAGGAAATAACGTGTAACCAATTTTTAATAATGAGAGTGCATTAAGATTAAAGTTTTATGTTATAAATCTTATCTTCTTTAAATATAAACTTTTCGGGAATCTTTTACTATAATCAACAGAACGAAAAAAGGATTAAAAAACAAATGTGCAACAAATAAATGTTAGCAAAGGTAAGTTAACTTACTCATCTACCTACCTGGTTAATTTTATTTGTGTTTTAACTTATTTTAAAGGGTGGTTTTCTTGTTCAAAACAGTCGGTGTTGACTGCTCGAAAAGAAATTCAAAATGGAGGCTCGTCCATGGCCAGGACTTGAAAATCGATAAAAAATCGAAAACTAAACAATATACTGATAGAAACTGACAGGACATTACATTTTCGCATGATTGTTGACATTTATTGCATAATGCATTTGTTTTTTAATCCTTTTTTCGTTCTGTTGATTATAGTAAAATATTCCCAACTTTCCAAATAGTATTCTGTAAAGTCCTCCTTCATGTAAATAAAAAAAAAAATCACATTCATTTTTCTAGTTATGTGAAAATGATATTCTACATTCATTACAAGATTAACTTAACATTTCTAAATATTCTTCTTCATTAAAGTCCTCTGGAATAATTTTAAATATTTAATTTTAATAAATGTATTTTTCATTTTGTCTCACTTCATAAATAATTAAAAAAAAGCATATCAAAAGAGCGCTCGGTTAATGTCCGCCGAAACGATTTAAAAATTAAATGTAAACTATGAATTTAGGAAAATGTTTTTCAAATATTTTACATTTTAGGAGGGGGGATCAGTTTCCAAGTTAATTCAACGTTTGTCTATTTGTTTTTTGTTTTTATATATATTTTTTTAATTTTACACCGAAAAAAAAGTTGGTCCATAAGAACAACACATGCGACATGGTCAAAACTGATCTTCCCTCCTAAAATGTAAAATATTTTTTTAAAAATTCCAAAACCCCCAGAATTCTCTAGCAGCCTGATAGGTAAGTGTACACCGAAAAAAGAAAAAACTGGTCAGTAAAAAGTTGTGAAAAACGGACTATGGTAAAAGACGAACAAGCCTGATCCCCCGTCTTAAAATGTAAATTTTTTGAATTTTTTTTTCCCAAAACCCCGGAATTCTCTCGCGACATGATAGGTAAATTGTAAGCAGAAGAATAATTTTAAAAATTTGAGATGGTCAAAAAGAGGGGTATCAGTCTACGTTGAATTTACATTGAAAACCGATCCTCCGTCTTAAAATCTAATTTTTTTAAAATTTCTTTCCAAAAACCCTGGAATTCTCTATTGACATGATAGGTAATTGTACACCCAAAAAGTTTTTTTTTTATAAATTGAGATGGTCAAAAAGAGGGGGATCAGTCTACGTTGAATTAACATTGGAAACTGATCACCCCTCCTAAAATGTAAAATATTTTTTTAAATTTCCAAAAAACCCGCAATCTGATAGGTAAGTGTACACCAAAAAAAGAAAAAAAAATGGTTAGTAAAAAGTTGTGAAAAACAGACTGTGGGAAAAGACGAACATGTGCCAAATTCAGTCATGGAAAATTTTACAAGGTAGGAAAATTCGGTAACTATTAAATAAATATCGATTGAAAATAGATTTTAGGACCGTTCTGGAGACGTGATTTGGGGGCTAAGCCCACTCCCTTAAATATTTGTTTGCTTCAAAACAATAGAGTAAATACTTATTTAAAAAAATATTTATTTAAAAATATTGAAAGACCCCCTCCCCCGTTTCAATATGTTTAAATAAATATTTTTTAAATAAGTATTTACTCTATTGTTTTTGAGCAAACAAAATCGATTTTTCTCAGTATCTTGTATCTTCTTTTTAAATTATTTTAATTTAAAAAAGTAGTAAATAAATTAAGTTTTAGTTGTAAATAAGCTAAACCTAGGTTCAATTGTAGATGAAGGACCGTTGGAGTTTCTCGCTTATTTCGCTTGATGGTGGTATTTATCTACCCCCCCCCCCCCCCCCCAGCGGTAAGATGTGACACAAGGTCGGAAAGTGGGATTTGATAAATCAGCACCCTAGAGGAAGAGCACTTATGACCCTAAAAAAATGCCTGGGCATTCCCCGGTAGGGGCGCCTCAGGCGATTAGCAATAAACTAACCCCTTCTCAAAGGGTGAGAAGGCAAAGCCCGGGAGGGTGGACCCCCAGAACTGCACAATACAAACCCACAGACCGGCGGAATCAAGGCCCGAAGGCCAAGACGGTACCGGTCTATAAGGTATAGTATCCATCGAAACAGATACCACACTTTGATCTTAGCCAAAAGGCCAAGAATTCGCCCAAATATTGGATAAAATCGATCCTCGGTGTGAAATTGTACTGTTTGTCCTGACATAACATTCGAATTTATTTTTTAACGTATATAAAATTAAACTTTTATGTCAAATTCTTACCCGACCCACCATCACGATTCCGACATTTTTTTTATTGACTGGTATGTTTTAGTTTTAACTTCTTAATTTTTGCTTTAAAATTGGTTATATTTTTGGTCCAAGAATAAAAAGGGTAGAAAAAAAGCACATTTGTAGTTTGTTCTAAGAGCCGCACTGTGTTTAAACTGTTATAATCAACTGTTATGAAATTCCGAAGTAAACAAAGAAAATGTTAAATAACTACACAGATTTGATAACAATTTATTTATTTTATTTAATCTTAAAAGACATATTCGTGTTTTTAAAGAAAGAATTTTATATTCAATTGTACTATAGGGGCCGTTGGATTTTCTCGCCCATTTCGCACGGTATTCACCCAAATGTTCGATAAAATCGATTTTGGGGGTGAAATGGTACATTTTGTCCTGACAAAATTATAATTTATTTTTTAGCATATATTCCCTAGTACTTGACCATGGGTGTAGTGAAGTTGTTACGCAAAAGCAAAAATTGTGGGGATGGGTTAGATAATTTTCGGCCCTTAACAATGCTAAATGCTGAATTAAAGGTTTTGGCCAAGATCTTAGCGAATCGACTGGAGCTTGGTTTGGCTGGTCTAATTAGCCCTGAACAGACTTATGCTGTAAAGGGTCAGACCATTCAGGATAATTTGCACTCGATACGCTTGATCATAGATAAAGTCGACACAGAAGCTGCACTGATCAATTTAGATCAGTCCAAAGCATTTGATAAGGTGGACCATCGTTACTTGGAAGCTGTTTTGTCTACGGCCGGTTTTGGCCCACAATTTCGCTCTTGGATTCGCCTATTATATGCGAACCTCGGTGTGCTGATGGAGGTGAATGGTCTGAGGTCTGAGCCCTTCAGATTATCCAGAACGCTTCGCCAGGGATGTCCGCTTTCATCGATGCTCTATGTGCTTGTGTTGGAGCCCTTCCTTCACAGGCTAAAGGTGAATCCGGTCCTAAATGGGATAACTTTGGCAGGCGCTTGCACCACGTTAAAGTACTCCACCTATGCCGACGATGTAACAGTGCTTGTAACGAGCAGTGCCGAGATTAGTGTTGTCGACAGAAAAATCAGAATGTATGAAACGGTAACAGGGGCCAAAGTTAACTGCGAAAAGAATGTGGGCGTGCGCATCGGTGCCTGGAAGGGTGTATCTTTACAGGAACCCTTCAGCTGGACTGACGGGCTTTGCAAGCTACTTGGCGTCAAGTTTTGTCCGAATCTTCAGCTGGAGAAAAATTGGTCGGAAGTACTGAAAATGATTCGGGTTGCAGCTGGTGTGTGGATGTGTAGAAATCTTTTGTTAAAGGAGTGAGCAGAAGTGTGTGTTTATTACATCTATCCTCTCATCCTATATCGCTTATCAGTACTTCCATTCCCGTCGGATATGCTGCTTGAATTGCAGCAGACCGTCTTCAAGTTTTTATCGCTTGTCTGGGCCCCTAAGGTTCATCACGAGGTCTGTTATCTGCATCTATCTGAAGGCTGGCTGGGTATGCCAAACGTCGAGATTCGACATCATACACTTCGGCTTTTTTTTTTATCTAGATCGAATTAGTTAACCAACTGAGAGAAACGGTGGCTTCTAAAAAGTGTGCACTTGGATGAGGGGGAGGTACATAGGTTGCCCCGAGGCGAGTGCTTCTTTTATCCTGAATGTAGACACCCTTTGAAGCTCTTTTTACGGGTAAAAGTAAGCCTCTCTGACACCCAGCTGTTGTCCTGAAAGGCATTATATCGGGTGATAGGATTGAGGGGCTCAGTTTGACAAGGGGTGAGCTACACTCCATCTGGCCTTGTAGTCCAGGCAAAATAAGGTTCGACTTGGAACAAATTGCAACAGAATTTTTTTCACCACCAGGCATTCCCATGAGGTGTCTAGAACATCATACTAAAAGTCCTAAGAAATCAACGTTGAGGAAATATATCTAATTTGCATAAATCCAAGATGGCCACCAATTTTCGATAATTTGCCACATCTCCGCATTTAGATGTCATAATTGAGTGATTTGAAGTGCTAAAATGGTGTTTTTGAACACAAGGATTTACGTGGAGTAGGTTACATTTTTATTGGATAAAGAATTTATAGCCAAAAATCCAATATGGCCAAAAAATATTGAAAAATGTTCATATGCGTGGTATCCTAAACATAGGCAAACTGAAATGTGACTGTTTTGCTGCCTCATGTGACTAACTCTTGACTAACTTTATATTATAACTTTATTATAACTTACTAACTCTTGACTAACTTTATATTATAACTTTTTATATTTAACTATTTATTTTATAACTTTATATATTATTTTTGTTTCTATTCCAGGGTAATTAATCTGAGATTCAGCAAACATTGACAATGGAGAAGTGTCGCATCTGTAATGAATCAATCTCTGACGGAAAGGCGACAGTTGTTCTTCGAACAAAAGGCAGCGATGGCGTGAATCGTGCAAGTAGTCAACGTGGTAGCGATTTGGTAGTGAATCCAGGAGAGACACTACACGTAGAATGTCGGCGCAACTATTGCAAAGCAGAAAACATTGCACGTGACCTAGCAAGGCAGCAACAACCACCAAAACCCCGCTGTGAGCTCCGTTCTGAACTACACTTCAATTTTCAAGAACACTGCTTGTTGTGTGGACAGTCAGCTAAAACTGGTAGGAAGCAAAGAGAACTGGGTGTTTTCCCAGTTAGGACAGAAGACTTTCAGAAGAGTATCCTTCAGGTTTGTCATTCTAGAAATGACGAATGGTCTGCAACAGTATTAGGCAGAATAGCATCGGTGAATGACCTACACGCAGCGGATGCAATGTATCACCAGCAGTGCAGTAGCAACTTTAGGACAGGGAAAAACATTCCTACTAAGCACTCTTTAGACACCAGTAGTACTGGAGACAAATCAAAGAGGCTCAAACTCGGAAGGCCTGAGATAGACGAGAGAACGTCAGCGTTCCTGGAAGTGGCTCAGTTCTTAGAGGAAAATGACGAGGAGCAAACCACCATACATGACCTTGTTCTCAAAATGTCAGAGTTTCTTCAGAACACAGAGCATGAACCTTACAGTGCTAAATACATGAAAACTAAAATAAAGGAGCACTTTGGCGAGAGGGTTTTAATGACTGTGCTGAGCACCAAAGAATGTGTGGTCACATTGCGAGATACAGCAAGCTCAATCCTCTATGCATTCCACAAGCAACAGAAAGCTGAAAATATTGAAGATGACAAGTTGAATATTATTGAAGCTGCTGCAAAACTCATTGCCAGTGATGTAAAGTCCATGGAAACCCCAAAGGATTTCTATCCAGACACGGGCGACATTGCTGATTCTGCTAGCTACATTCCAAACTCATTGCAATTACTGTTTAGGACTATGTTTGCTGGCAAAAATGTTGGTGTAAAACTTGCTTCGATTGGGCAGGCCATAATGCAAGCCATACGACCAAGGGCAATAATAACCCCTCTTCAGCTTGGCCTCGGTATCCAGATGCACCACCATTTTGCGTCACGTTTTTTGGTGGACACGCTTCACGGGCATGGGTTTTCATCTTCCTATGCTGAGGTCATGAAATATGAACGGAATGCAGCTGTTGTACAAGGTACTGAGATCCCTAGGTATTCCGAAGAGCACCACATAGAGTATATTGCCGATAATGTGGACCATAATGTGGCAACAATTGATGGCACAGGGACATTCCATGGAATGGGCATTATAGCTACTGTTACACCAGAAACAAAAACAAGCAAGGCTGTCCCCACAGTCCATGTGACGGCTAAAGAGATTGCTGCCATTGGTCGCATCAGCATTCAGTACTTCAAAATTCCTCCAGCATTGGAACCTATCATCTAAAATCCACTGGTTCGCACGACAGAAGAGGATCCAACATCAGAGTTAGATATACTGTGGAAGACATCATTACTTCTCCACTCTCCAAGGCCATCATGGTCTGGCATGATGCAGTTCCTGCATCGAGGTCAACACCCAGGAAAAGCTTCTGTGACATTCCTTCCAATGATTGACCTTGATCCCAGTCATGCTTCATGTATCTACTCTACAATGAAGTTTGTGTCTACCCAAGCTCAACTATACGGCGTTACTCCAATCCTCACATTCGACCAACCCGTGTACTGGAAAGCTTTAACGATTATAATGTCTCAACCAAATGACAGTGATCTCAAGCGCATAGGATTGGGGGATTTCACATGCAGATGAGCTTTCTTGGGAGCATAGGTCACCTAATGGCAGGCTCGGGACTGCAAGAGTTGCTCGAAGTGGTATATGCTGGAAACACAGTGCCCCACATGATGACAGGCAAAGCTGTTTCCAGAGCAGTGCGGGGACATATGCTGGTAGATGCTGCACTGAACACCATTTTGGTCGCTGATGCCTACAATGTGCCTGTGCCAACCAAAGACACAGTTCAGGAACCACAAGTGGCAACTGCTGATACTGAGACAGATAATGTAGAACCACAAGATATTCCTTCAGATACAGTGACGACTGACATAACTACAGCAAGTGAATTGTATGACAGAGCAATGTCCTCTTTCCTCTCAGTGGAAGAAGTTTGCTCTGCAAAAGTGTTGCAAAGAATCCAGGCTGAACTTGACAACAAAAAGGAAATGATGACTATGCCAACAGCAACACTCTGGTTGCAGTATCTCAACATGGTGGACACCTTGTGGAAATTTATTAAAGCTGAAAGAACAGGGAACTGGAGCTTACACCTCCAATGTGTGCCGTTTCTGGACACCGACTGTATACAAAGTCTGCATATGTTTACCTGCAAATGATGACCGAACTACCAAATACACATCCGGATGTGTATAAGAAGTTCCAAGAGGGATACCACGTTGTGCGGCGCAGTGATAGATACTGGGCAGGGCTCTCCACAGATCTGATCATCGAACAAGTTTTGATGAGAAGTATAAAGACGCATGGGGGCCTAACTCGAGGAAAAGGGATGACATAGACTCAGCGCTTACTGTGGGTCCTATCCATGCCAGCATGCGCAAACATCAACGATGCAATGCAGAAGTTCAGCGGGGTCTCCTACGAAACCAGCGACCAACACAAAGATATTTCGAAGGCTAGACAGGCCAGAGATGTCAAGGACACCCTCGATCTTATCAGCTATCTGAAGGAAAGAGATCCATTCAAGGAGAATACCTCACTTCACAACATTGCTAATGGCATGGCCGCTCAGGACGGAGTCAATGTTGACCAAACAAAAGAAATTGGAGAAAAGATTCTTGTGAGCATGGCAGGGAAATCTGTGGAAGAGTTCACCTTCCGAAAAGCCGATGAAGCAATGACGCTTGCGTCCAGATCAACTGTCAAAGTCAGAGGGGAATCTGTAGTAGTGGATCCACAATTGGTGTTCCAGCGACTGGTAATTGTAGGTGAACGGTGCAAAGACTTGTCAACGTTATTCAAGTTCGAACTTTGTAGCCACCCTCCTGCCTTATTTGACTCGTCATCCCTTCCCTTGCAGGCCAATAAGGCAGTCCTTGCTGATGTTCTGTGGAAGTCTATAGATGAAGAACAACGTGAGCCGAGTGTAGACCAAGTCCAATATGTCCTTGATGGCGGCGCGCTACTCCATCGGATTCCCTGGCCAAGAGGTTCCACATATAATAGTGTGTGTCAGATTTATGTCAGATATGTGACACAGAAATATGGAGCTGCTGTCATTGTTTTCGATGGCTACAAAGATGAACCCACAACTAAAGATGCCACACAACAAAGAAGAACAGGAACCTGCTCTAGTTTGACCGTAAGCTTTGCTGGTGATATGATCATCCAATCCAAGAAGGAGGACTTCCTGAACAACAAGGCAAACAAACAGCGCTTCATACATTTTCTCAG
Source organism: Sepiola atlantica (assembly GCA_963556195.1). Classification (NCBI taxonomy): domain Eukaryota; kingdom Metazoa; phylum Mollusca; class Cephalopoda; order Sepiida; family Sepiolidae; genus Sepiola; species Sepiola atlantica. Next base: position 134,090,449 of record OY744520.1, on the reverse strand, counting down.
CGACAAACTAGAAAGGGCTGGATGCAGCACAGAACACGCAAAGCATGATGCTGATGTCCTCATTGTTCAAACAGCCCTTGCCTCTGCCAGAACAAGAGATACGGTTCTCATTGGTGACGACACAGATTTGTTGGTCCTCCTGTTGTATCACGCTGATATGACCGAAAACGAACTGTTTCTGGTATCAGTCAAAGCAAGCCACCAAATCGAGAAGTGTGTGGTGCATAAAGCAGTCGAAAGAGTTGCTGGGTCCTCAGATTTGCAACCATCTGCTCTTTGTCCATGCTATTCTTGGCTGCGATACCACTAGTCGCCTGTTTGGATACGGAAAAGGTTTGGCAGTGAAGAAGGTGAAGACTGATTCCCTGTTTCGTGAGCAATCAGAGATGTTCCACAAATCAGGGCAAACACCGGAGGACATAACTGCTGCAGGAGAGAAAGCTCTGGTATCACTGTACGGTGGTACCAAAGAGGAAGGACTGGACAGCTTAAGATACAAACGGTTCTGTGACAAGATTTCCAAGAACACATCTTCCGTGGAACCACAAGCTCTACCCCCAACATCAGCAGCTGCAAGATTCCATAGCCTCCGTGTCTATTACCAGGTAATGGAGTGGAAAGGAACATGTGTCAACATGAAGCCACAAGATTGGGGATGGCACCTTGTGGACAGAAGGTGCATGCCTATACAGACAGATCAGCCCGCAGCACCACCGGAGATACTGGATGTCATCTGTTGTAGCTGCAAGAAAAACTGCAAAACAAGGAGGTGCACATGCCAAAAATATGGTCTCCATTGCACTGCCGTGTGTAGAGAATGTCGTGGTACAAGTTGCTCTAACTCACAGGTGCCAGATTTGTCAGATGATGTAGACGACGATGCTTAAGCCGGATACCGCAAAGTGGCACAACTGGAATTGACACTCTTGAAATTAATATTGATGATCTGTTGTTGAAACACAGGCTTACTGTTGTTCATGAGTATGATAACAAACTTATCTATGGCTACAATTGTGTTTTCCTACATTTCAGTAGGCCCTAGGTTAAAAAATGTACCGAAAAAAATAAAATGTTGAGCAAATACATTCTAAAAATAGACATTCTTTCCAGCATATTGGATTTTTGGCTATAAATTCTTTATCCAATAAAAATGTAACCTACTCCACGTAAATCCTTGTGTTCAAAAACCCCATTTTAGCACTTCAAATCACTCAATTATGACATCTAAATGCGGAGATATGGCAAATTATCGAAAATTGGCGGCCATCTTGGATTTATGCAAATTAGACATATTTCCTCAACGTTGATTTCTTAGGACTTTTAGTATGATGTTCTAGACACCTCATGGGAATGCCTGGTGGTGAAAAAAATTCTGTTGCAATTTGTTCCAAGTTGGGCCCTAAAATGTGCTATATTGCCTGGACTATTGAGCGCCTGGGTCAAGGTGCTTCGATAATGACGAGGCAACTCTGGTCTGGCTGATGATAAGAAATACACTCTGGGTCGGTAAGAAGCTTCATGCAGCTGGCTTGAGAAATTCTCCGACTTGTGTTAGATGCGGTGATGAAGACAAGACCGTGAGTCACGCCTTCTTTTATTGCCGCATCGTTGTGCCGCTGATTAGGCTTGTTGCAGGTGTCATGGTTTGCATACTTAGCGTATTGTCTTTTGACATGGAACCTATCACTGTATGTAGCAACTGAGCTCCGACAACAGATAGGCAGAAACGTTTTGTGTGTTTAAGCATACTAGCCGTCATGAGAGACGCGATATGGAAAACTCGTATGAAGGCAGTCTACGGAGGTGAGACCTACACCTTATTGCGATTTTCAAATATTACCTGAAAGTCCGCAAAACGAGGCAATGCAAAGCTTTTACAAAAATAAATGCAGCATTTTCTTCTCCTTCTTCTTCTTCCGTTCGCGCTCACCTCCCAACGAATCTCCCAAAATCACGTTTTTTTTCGTGCTTCTTGTAGTAACGACATCTCGCATATGCAAATGAGCACGCGAAAGCCGCCCACCGCCGTTTCCTCTTAAAAAAAATTAAATTCAACTTTTAGTGAATGGGCGTTTCCGGGTTCGCGCTCGCAGCTCTCCTCCGCACAAGCAGCAAACCAACCGCCTTCTCTTCGACCGCCGCGGACAACCGTCTTGGTCCACAGCAGTCGGCTGCCTCTCCTGCTCTGCGCTACACCCACATTAGAGCCGAGATGGTTAGACTCTCTTCGACAGATTTTGGTGAAAGGTGGGTGAGAGGTGCACGACTGTGTAGAGTGACAGGAGCTAGATTGGAATGGTATTTAGACGTACCTAAGGTACAGGATATTGGGTTGCAAAAACGAACTTTGATGATGACCCGGTTATAAGTTAACTAGAAGACATGTTTTCTGTTCATTTTAGTTCATAACTTAGCTAGTTTATGAATGAGTTTTTTGCCTGTTTGGGCTATGGCAACACCTTGCCTTGTGTCCCCCCCCCCCCCCGAGACAATGAAAGACGATAACAGAAAGGGGTGGGTTGTCTCCACACCTCAACCGACTCCCGGTCTGTCAGGGGTACTGTAGAATTTAACATGGACGAGTTAAAAATTAAAAAAATGGAAAGTTACACTGAGTTGATCACAGACACTGGACTAATAATTGACTTGCCAAAATTGGAGGATATTGAAAAAAAACTCTAAAAGTATTCCCCGTTGATAGAAAGACGAAGAAAACAATCGGAGCAACAGTCGATATCATTACAAAACTTTTAACATGACTCAAAAGAAGGAAGACACTAAGAAAGCCTTTTCGGCTTTAAAAGTGTGTACTTGGATGAGGAGGAGGCACACAGGTTGCCCCGAGGTGAGTGCTCCTTTTATCGCGAGTGTCGACGTGTCTTGAAGTTCCTTTTACAGGTAAAAGAAAGCCTCTCTGACACCCAGCTGTTGTCCCGACAGGCATTATATCGGGCTATAGTGAACGGATCTGCTCAAGATGATAGGATCGAGGGGCTGGGTTTGACGAGGGAGGAGCTACGCTCAATCTGGCTATGGGTGCCTGGGTTAGGATGTTTCGATAACGATGAGGCATCTCTGGCCTGGAATGCTCTCTGTGTCGGCAAGAGACTTCATGCAGCTGGCTTTACAAACTCGCCTACTTGCGTCCGATGCGGTGATGAAGACGAGACTTTGAGTCATGCCTTCTTTTATTGCCGCATCGTTGTGCAACTGATTAAGTTTCTTGCAGGTCTCATGGTTCGCATTCTGAACGTAACGTCTTTCGACCGAGAACCAATTAATGTTTGTAGCAATTTGGCTCCGACAACGGATAGGAAAATACGTTTTATCTTCTTAAGCTTACTAGCGATTGCGAGAGACGTCATATGGTGAACACGTTTGAAAGTGCTCTACAGCTGGCAGACCATCACTTATTCGAATTTTCAAATATTGCCTGAAGATTCGCATTAGGGCTGAGAAGGTGAAACTCCCACCGGCAGAATTTGGGGAAAGATGGGAGAGAATAGCGCGTGTTTGTCGAGTGACTGCAGCTGGCATTGAGTGGTATTTGAACGTGCCTTAGGCAAAGAATATTGAGTTGTAGAAACAACCATTGATAACGACCTGTTCAAAGACTAGCTTAGGTTACCCGGTATAGTTATGTAAGTTCATAACTTAGCTAGTGTATGAATAATTTTCATTAGGACCTCGTTTGATTTTTGTCCTTGCCCCCTTCTTTTTTGCCCCAATTTAGTTTTGATAATGCCCCACCCTTCCCCAATTAGGTGACATATAGCTTGATTTACCAGAGATGCAGGTCACTCTTCGACATTTTCGAAAGAGGTATTGATTAATAAAGCGTTAGGGCCTGCATCAGCTTTCTTTTCGCTTTCGACTGGTAAATCAGCATATCTGCCACAGTTTAGAAATAGGGTGTCGTTTTACTAACACCGTTTTTTTCACTGTATATATACTTCATCCTCTTTTTTTAGTACAAAAAAATTTCATCGCCCAAACCCCACATTGCATATTATTTATATATGGGTTTTAAGTAGGATAGTCTTGGTATAAGTTCTTTTGGTGTATAGTGCATGAATGTAGTATGAATGTGGTATTTTGGTAAATGAAGGTCATAAATGTAACTAGCTAAGTTAGATAGACCAGTAAAAGTTAGTAATTGACCGAACCTTTATTTCCCCCCTTTTTTGGCCTTGTGCCACATTTTCTATGTGATTTTTTTTTTTACATATAAACACATATTAATTGGATTGAACTCTTGTCTACCCTGGCAGTCAGGACTGATATATCACTTTTCTTGTTCTCTGTACATATCTTTTCTTTCATATTTATTGTTCACTCAACCCCGTGTTCTGTGTCTTCATTTCAGCTCCTAAACAGGTTCACAACAAATTGGCGACGAGGTATTCAAACTTATACGGGAAACCCAACGAAGAAACTATCGACGAGATAGTCAAAGTTACACAGCAAAAAACAACAATGAATTTTTCTTGAACCTTCGACAAAAGGAATCCGAAAACGTCGACGTTGGATTTAAATTTGAACGCTACAACAGGCGACAAATTAAATTAAGGAAAACCTTTTGAAACAAAAAGAACAAAACTTGGAGAAATTGATTACACACTTGTCTAGTTCTGAAAACTGGCTTATCAGTGGAAAAAAAGGAGAAAAATTCTTTTGACACATGAAATCAAACTTATTATTTTTCTTAATTGAAGAAAGGTCAGTGTTTTTTTTCCACATTGCTATTTTGAAACCGTACTTTTTTTCTTCCTTAACAAAAATGCGTAGAAGCGTATTAAAAAAAATTGTTTAAATTTTCATCGAGAGAAAAAAAGGTTTATACTCTTTTTTACAACTAAGATTACATCTAGCAAGTGCAATCTAAAGAAAATAACTGCTTACAAGCCATATTCAAAAGAAAACATTTATTTTCTAAAGGACACACTTAAATATGGAAAACTTTCAGTCGATCATTACAGAATTAGTAAAATTTCAAATGCAACAACAACAGAAAACTAAAGGGAAATTTCAAAAGCTTCTACTCGAGCAAAAGTTAATGCTGACGACAAACTTTTAAAACAGCAAACTGAAGAGAAATTTCAAAAGCTTCTACTCGATCAGAAGAAGCTGACGACAGGCAGAAAGAAGCTAACGAAAGGTTTGAAAGGTTAATGCAAACAATATCGCTTAGAGGCCAAGATAACCAAAAAGATGATGCTTTTTTGCAGAATGCCGTGTGGAGTGCTATCAACGACTTCACATATTCTCCTGATGATGAAAAAACATTCGCATCCTATTTTAGAAGATACGAAGACTTTTATGGAAAATTGCGAAAATTGGGCTGACTCTAAAAAGGTTCGCCTGCTACTTAGAAAATTAGGTTCCACCAAACATACGAAGTTCATGGATTTCATTTTGCCCCGAAAAACTAACGATTTGACTTTTGCAGAAGCGGTAAAACTGTTAACGCAGTTGTTCAGTCCCAAGACTACGTTATTTCACACACGCTGGAAGTGTTTAAACCTGATAAAATAAGACGAGGAAGACTATTCTACGTTCGCATCAGTAGTAAATAAGCATTGTGATGATTGTAAATTATCCGAACTTAGTGCTGATAATTTTAAATGTTTAATCTTCGTTCAAGGATTGGTATCAGGGAAATATGCTGAAATAAGGCGTAGAGTTCTAAATACATTAGAAAATGAATCAAGCCTAACACTACAGAAATTAGCCGAGAACTGCCAGAGATGTGAAAGTGTAAAGCAGGATTCGAAAGACATCGAACAGTCTGGCATTGCACATATACGAAAAGTACGCCAAAAAACAAAATTCAACTCTCATCTAAAAATAAGTCAAAATAAAAACAGTGACTTTCACGCCGCAAAGGCAAGCCAACCTGGTAAGAAACAGGATAAATGGCCGCCGAGCCTTTGTTCGCGTTGTGGTAGCCTGCATTGGTATACAGACTGTCCATTTCGTTTTAAGACCTGCCTGACTTGTAAAAAAGTCGGACATAAAAGTTCTCACTGTAGAACATATAGAGGGAATAAAACATGAGTACAAGCCACAAGTACAAATAATCAATAATGTATTAATACAAGAAAATATGTACACGTAAAAATCCTGGATAAAAATATTAAATTGCATTTAGATTCGGGCTCGGACGTGTCAATAATAAATCTACATACGTGGAAGAAGTTGAATAAACCCACTCCGTTAAGAACCAACAAGATAGTCAGCACAGTGACTGGTGAAAGAATTTAATTTGAGGGCGAGATAATTACAAATGTGTCCCTAATGGGAAATACCAAAAAATTAAAAATACTGGTGTTAAAAGACGCTAATAACCTTTTTGGAACTGATTGGATGCAAGCATTTCATTTATGGGAGTTACCGATAAATACATTTTGCAATAAAATAGAAAGTCGGGCGACCGAATCAGAAAAACTAAAGAATTTAAAGAATCTTTTCCCAAAGTTTTTTCTTGCGGTCAAATTTCAACTGCACGAAAACGTCCAACCAGTATTTAAGAAAAAAAAGGAATGTACCTTTTGCCTTGATAGACAAAATAAACGAGGAATTAGACCGACTTGAGACGACCGGTATCTTATCAAAAGTGGAGTACAGTCAGTGGGCAGCACCACGGTCTACGTGAAAAAGAAAACAAAAGAGATTCGCGTGTGTGCAGACTTTTCGACGAGATTTAATGCAGCACTAAAAGATTATCATTACCCACTGAACAGCCCGGAGGAAGTTTTTTCAAAATTAAATGGAGGCAAATTTTTTTCAGGACTGATATACCACTTCTCTAGTTCTCTGTACATATCTTTTCTTCAATATATATTGTTGACCTAACCTCGTGTTCCGTGTCTTCATTTCGGCCCCTAAACAGGGTCACACCTAGATTTTTACAGACCATAACACAGAAGTGGCAGGTGTTGTGATGATTTGAACAGATGCCATCATTTAATTCACCACTTGTGCGTGCTTGATTTTGCAGCACATGCACTCGTTGGTGACATAGTTACCAAATTGCAAGTTTGGCATGTTAGCTGTTCAATATTTCCTCCATGTGCTGTAGGTGTCACGCCCCGTGTCTTCCCTACTGCTCTCTTCAGCTGCTAGTGTTTTGTCCTATTCTTTTCAAAAAGCTTGCTGCTTTCAAAAATCACTTCCCTCTACCTTGACCTATATACACCATCCCCTCCCAGCTTCCAACATCAGTTCCAAAGCACTTCAAATCGTCTTTGAGACAATCTTTGAATCGCTTACGCGGTTTGTGCTGTGGGTGAGTATTCCGAGTTAGTTCCCCATAAATCACCTGCGTCGGCAGTCTGTCATCAATAAGAGGAAAAAAATGACCAGCCCAGCCCAGCCCAGCCCAAACGAAGTCTGTTTTCTTATACGAGATTAAATGCTTGGAGCAGCAGCTCACCTCAACACTTCGGTGACAGAAGTAAAGCTATCCCAACGAATCTTAAGCAAGTGATTGAGGCAATTCTGATGGAAACGCTCTAGCAGGCAAATAGGAGCTCTGTAAGTCGTCCATATCTCACAAGCATGTAACAAAGTTGATATAACATACGCCTCATACACAGAGAATGTTTACCAACCATCAAAAATGAGGAAAAGGATCCGGAAGTTTTCTATTTTGATGGCTGATGAATGTTCTCACCCAACATTCTGCTAAGCAAATAATTGGCGCTTTAAAAATTGGGTACCATTCTATGCACTTTAATTGTATAGTATGCAAATAAAACATATATATCGCTCTGGTATCGAGCACTCTGGGTTATTTTTTCTACTGATACAAGGTATCCACTATATATATGATATTTGCAATCTAAAAACGTTATTCGAATTAAAAATACTTAAAAAATATTTGTAACCTGAAAAAAAGCGTTTTGTTAAAAAGTAAAAAACATTGCAGATTGACTAACTAGAAACGTTGCTTTCATGAGATGTTTATGAGAATGTTTGATTGTCGTCTGTCGTTTGCAATTGATGGTGATTATGCTTGTTTCTATATGATATTTTAATTTAGAAAAATACAGTTCTTTTAAAATGCATTGTAAATGTTTTTTTTTTTAAATGAAAATTATGTCCCAGAGACTAACCAATGATAACGTATTATTTCATTTACTCTGCAATCGTCAAAGTAAAACCAAGTGAATATTCAAAAAAATAAATTGTTTTTGTAACAATAAAATTGAAATCATTGAATAAGTTAGGTGAAGCTCGGATGATAGCGCTAGATATCTCCACCGCCTTTGACAAAGTCTGATATGAAGGTCTTCTCAGGAAAATCAACTCGTACAGTATTACTGGACAAATATTTAATATAATCAGATCTTTCTTAGCTTAAATGAAGATCCAGGTCGTTCTTAATGGCCGTACATCCAAACAACAGCACATTATTGCGAATGTGCCCCAGGGAGCAATACTTGGACTTATATTATTCCTGATTTTCGTAAACCACCTCCCAGATGCATTCATACCTGAGATGGGTATATTTTCTGATGAAACGATGCTCTATTCCCAGCATGAGAGCAAATCGAATGCCTACACATGCAAGATAATGGCTGAATTTTCAGAAAATGACTTCCTGTCTATAGTAGAATGGGACCAAACATGGATGGTTGCATTTAATTTCACGAAGACAAAGCTCTTGTCTTTAACAACTATAAGAAACCTTTTCAACATGCTTGATTGTCATAGTCGATAGCAGTCTTATCGAGAATCCAATATTTAAACTCCTCGGACTGACATTCTCAGGCAAAATGAAGTGAAATAAATACATAGAAGATGCTGTCAAGTCTACAACAAAGAAGGTAGGATCCCTCTACCGGGCTAGAAAACTTTTCACACCTGCCAGTATCTTATATCTCTATGAAGCTGTCATTCGCCCGTGCATGGAGTATTGTTATCACATTTGGGCTGGTACACCAACCACTAGCCTCTCCTGCTTAGAAAGGGTGCAAAAAAGAATTTTTAATCTAATAGGTCCCACATCGCCGCAGTGTTGCATTTCTGTGCTTGTTTTACAAAGTACTACTTTAGAGAACCCTTTTTAAGGTGATAATTTGGACGTTATACATGTCGAAATATCGTCAACTCTTTTGTTTTCTGTACTCATGGCGAGAGATTCATCTTTTGTTAGGAGAGCCGGTTTAAGGGAAACAATTTTAGAAAAACACAAGTGTGAGAAAGTGAGGGAAATGTTATTTGGTAAACACACACAAAATAATGTGTACAAAAGCACAAATTCACAAAAGAGATATTTTATATATCTATTTAAGAGTGGACGTTTACATAGATAGAAAAACATAGAACATTTGTTCATATTGTGAGACTCCTTGCAGAACAATGGGGAATCATTAGCTGAGATATTGAGGAAGATGAAGTCGATACTTTAAGGGCTATGAATTATCCACAGGTCAGAAAAGTCATAGTCAAAACTTCTCAACAAATTATATTTGATTGAAAGTTATTACTAAGAGTTAATGTTCATTTGTTTTCATTGTCAAAAGTTTAGTGAGAAATAGTACAGGTATTAAAATGAATGTTTATACATTTTGTTTCAAATTAACAGGTGACAGTGTGAAAGAGTTAAGGCATAGTGTCGGAGTGTGTATTCGTATGACTGTGTGTGTGTGCGCGTAAGTTGAAAAATGTATTATTTAACTTTCTGAGAGAGGGGCGAGGGAAGCTGGCGTAATGTTGATTGTGGATTTTTTTTTTACATAGTTCACCCCAAACAAGGCAGGCTGCCACTGTAGACGTAAAAGGGTTACTGAGAAAAAAGGTGAAAGTTTGGGGGTTCAACCTAAATTGGGAGCTGCGCAGCGAGATGTCTGTTTACCTTAGTTTTAAATTTCTGCATGTCAGTACCGTCAGGAAAACAGGGAGCAGGGAGAGAGTTCCAGAGTCTAGCAGCACGATGAAATAAGCTTTTGGAGTAGAAAGTTCTTCCGCATCTGGGGACCTCCACAGTGAATGGATGGGATTTGGCAGATTGTCAGGTTGGTCTAGCGAATTTATGTCGTGGGGGTACCAGAGCAGCAAGTTCATCAGAGCACAATCCATTAAAGTACTTGTAAAACAGGCACAAGGAAGCAACATTGCGGCGATGGGACAGGGGCTGGAGCTTGGTGAATAGTGAGGGACCTATCAAGTTGGCGACTCTTTTTTGGACCTTGTCTAAGAGGGAGAGACAAGTGGATGATGCAGCAGCTCAGATGTGGCAACAATACTCCATGCATGGGCGGATGGTGGCTTTGTAGAGATATAGGATAATGTCAGGTGTGAGAACTTTACTAGCACAGTAGAGGGAGCCCACCTTCTTTGCAGCAGCCCTGGCAATGTCTTCAATGTATTTATTCCAATTCATGTTATCTGTGAAAGTTAGGATGAGGAGTTTGAATGATGAACTCTCAGGTAGGGTTTTATTTGCCATGACAATCGGTGGTTGAAGAAGTTTCTTGTAGTTATTGAAGGAAAGTAGCTTTGTTTTTGCGGCATTAAAAGTTACCATCCATTTTTGACCTCATTCCACTACAGACTGAAGGTCATTTTCTAAGGATTCAGCCATTGCCTCAGATATGTGCGCTTCAGTTTTGCCCACATGATGAGAGTAGAGCGTGGTGTCGTCAGTAAATATTCCTATTTCAGTCTCAATGACACCAGGAAGGTCATTTATGAAAATCAGGACCAGTAGTGGTCCAAGCATGGATCCCTAGGGTACACCAGCATTTATGTCATGTTGCTTAGATAAACGGCCATCGAGGACAATCTGGATATTTCATTTTGTTTGGAAGAATTTTGGCTCTACATGTTTATTGAAGAAAAAAATCTGGCTTTATATGCACTCGAGGTGGATCAAAGAGGCAAATTCGACAATTTCATAGAGATGTCTCTGATTGGTTCAAAACATTTTCATTTGATTTTATTAATTCAGGCAGATGTATGCTCGGAGCCATATGCGGAGAAGCAATTTTAACCACGTTCATTTTGTGCACAAAACTTCGCCACTACACTACCATGAAATGCGCTCCGATGAACTTACTGCACTTTTATCCCAACCAACTAGCAGCAAAATCCCACCCTAACCCACTGTAGAGCTCCCTAGATGCTGGAAGATTTCCTACTCTAAAAGCTTCTTTCCTTGGATCACTTGCCTTTGGAATCCCCCCCCCTCTCCTTGTTTCCTCGACCGAACTATCATGCAGACATTTAAATGAAATGTGAACAAGCATCTTGCTGCCAAACACTCTATGCACGTGGCCCCTTATAAATCTAGCCCCTATCATAGCAGACCTTTATGATTCAGTGGCAATATGCCTTGTTTGAGAGCGACCCAAAAAATAAAATAAATAAATAACATATTTCTGTAATATTTTGTGTCTCTATTTTTTTGATTATTTATTAGGTCTGTCCTCTCTTCTCTTAAAAGGAATCTATGTAAAATGAAATTCTTTTGAGCTTTGGCTGGTTTCGTTTGAATTTAAATTTGCTTTTAAAGTTAGCCGATATCTGTATCTATATCAGTGTGATGTAATGTACCTTACTCCTCCAGCTTTCGTGGCGTCACCAGTTCGGTCGTTCCTGGGTTCGGTAGGTCACCCGGTACTGCTCGAGAAAAGTTGCCGCCTTAATGAAGGTCGCAGATATCGAAACGCCTGGTCCAGCGATTACTCACTCCCACGTTGTGTTTGTTTAGATCAGTGAACAATCAACCGGGTTGGATCCGCAACTTGGTATCGCTGTGAAGTGAAGGGTCATTTCATGCAGAACAGTTAAATCAAATGAATTAAGTTTGTAACGACGTGGTCTGTTGTTGTTTTCTTAAAAGAATAATTATTTAAAAAATTAAAAAATAATTTATACTTGTTTGTCTACCAAGCAAAGCAGCTCGGTAATATTAAAGTCCGACTCTGCGTGTTTTAGTTGGACCGACGGATTCTGTGCGACTTGATCGTTTGTCAGCGAAAATCTGTTCTAAGTTCTGGACGAGAAAAGAATACAAATGATGATATGATGTTTTCGGTGGGAGTGAAGACAGAGGCGAACCAAAAAATAAAAGAAATAAATAACATATTTCTGTAATGTTTTTGTGTTTCTATTATTTTTGATTATTTATCAGGTCTTACTGACTCGTTGACTGGCTCACTAACTACCGTAAGCTGTTCTGTCTTCCCTTTTCTTGGGACCCGCCCATCTAACCGCTGACCGAATTTTCTTTTGTTTTGATCTGAAAAATAATTACGGCCGTCTTTGGCCTTATGTACATCAGACGCGTCACTTAAAAACATGATTTAATTCTATATTGACACTTGAGAAGTAATTTATTTATCTCTCTGAGAGTCCATAAAGGCGATCCTGTCCAAAGCCGACAGAATTTTCCTTTGTCCGGATTTGAAAAATAATTACGGCCGTCATCGAGAAGCGTCACTTAAAAAATATATGGCTTAATTACCTATTGACACTTGAAAAGTAATTCTATTTCTCTTCCTGGGGCTCGATAAAGGCGACCTGAGATTTAATTACCCAGCAGTCCACAGCTCTTGTTAAAAACGGCTCAGCGGCAGTTCTCATATCGTCGAGTGATTTTAAGATTTTCATTCTCCCCATTCATACTAGCGCTGTATTAGGATCTTCGACCTTCGTAAGCTCACGGTCAACTCACACCAACTTCCGTGGGGCTGTTCGATACTGTCACAGTAACACTCGGTGTTATGATGTCATTTCCGTCTACGTTTTTTAAGTTTGTTTAGGAAGGGTCTGATTGGGATTAGCTAATTGTCCTTATTAGTTCGGATCTGTTTTTTTTTCAATGGAAATCGCTCCAGAACAAGGAATAAAGCCACTTGATGTAAGAAGCAACAAAAAATGCTACTTCAAGGTTAAAAACCAACCAACGATAAGTGTTAGATAGATAGATTCCGACCCATAAAACAGCAATTCTTCCTCCTTTGTCAGAAACATCGCTCATGGAATGTGAGGACTAAAGGACAAACTAAGGGAAGCGAGAATTACGAGGCTGCCGAAAGTAAACCCTACGTTCGCTTTACAGTATGACGTAAGTTACTACCTACCTACATCTGAACGTAAACGGTATAGATGGATTAAAGAATGGAGAAAGAAAGAGGAAGTTCAATAGCGAACATTGCAAAATGTCATGGCTCAATAAACCAACCAACTGGAATGATTGAAAAGACATATGACCCTCCTTTCTTTTGTTAAGAAGCGTCATTATCAGATGAGCCACGGTGTCTGATATGAAAAGCGGAAGTGTAGAAAGAAATTCTTTCTTTCTTTGGCAGATGATTATTTCATTTGAAAATGCCAAAGTATCACAAAAAAGAAAGGCGCGAGTATTGAAAATGACAAGATGTAATTGAAAGCAAAATGAAGCTTTCATGCTTTACCATTTTCACATTTTTTATTCTCACACATGTCTCTCTCTCTCTCTCTATTTCTCTCATATATATATATATATATCTAGGCAGCATCTTTTCTTGAAGGCAAGTATTGTTAAATATAACAGACAACTTATGTCTGGATATCCTTTCATAGATCCTTTTCACTGTCCGAATCAGAATCTTAGTTTCGGAGGGGAATTGGCCGATGAATCTGCCATAGTTTCGTACTTATTATATAATCCCCGCCCAAACCATCTATAATACAACCACATGGTCTTTACCTGATTCACCTCATTCCCCTGAAGATGGACCCGGATGGGTCTGAAAGTACTTGGAGCACAAATGAAAATTATGGCAGATTCATCGGCCAATCCCCCCCCCTCCAACTAAGATTCTGATTCGGACAATGGAAAGGATATCCAGACAGAAGTTGTATGTTATATTTAACACACACACACACACACACATATATATATATATATATATATATATATATATATATATATATATATATATATATATATAAATATATATATATATATAGTTTTGTCTGCATTTGTGAACAGATGGAAGAATAAAGCAATATGCGTAAATCCTGTCAAGGCAAACGTATCGATTCGATGGGAATTATTTGCTCCAATTTTTTCACACAACCCCAAAAGCTTTTCTAGATTTCAGTTTTAAAAATACTGCACTAATTTTGGATACTTATATCGATCTTGACCCAGTTTCCGTGAGTTTCTTGTCGGAAGTGTTCGGCTAACCATATGCAAACGCCCGAGAGATGACGAGCCGATTTGTACCAGACGACAATTTTGATACAGTGCTGCTGTGACATTATAACTTTTTTTTTACTAAATAATATTTTAACGATACTTTACAACTCTTAGTCTATATATTTTTATAGTTCGTAATGGCGCAGGCCCGGGGTCAACGTTTCTCGAGGCACCACCAAGTAGTCGAAACAACACGAAACTCACTGCGAAAGTTAGAAACGTCGGCCGGGCCTCTTAGTAAATTTAGCGTTCATTTAAATGCAGAATAATTAACAGAGTTTTATATCCACATTTTAACAATAGTTCTTAAGTCTTTAAACTGGCTTTAAACTTATAATGTCCTTAACATGTTTCAAATGGTTCTTACGTTTTAAATCAATATTAAAAGTTACCTTACAGATTTCTGCCTCACTGTTGGTCGTGGGTTTGCTTGCACACCCATCTCCGTTGCTGGCTCGTGATAGTAGTGGAGTACCTGTCTTGTGGATAAACTCTGTTATCATGCACGGGAGACAAACACGCTCGAAGGCAAGACTTTTGAGAGAGATTCTATTCTTTTATTTCACACTTTAATCGGAGAGATTTCCACTCGTCGGTTCCTTCATTCATGCTCTTCTTCACTTTCATACTATTTGTGGAATGTGACGGATGCAATCGGCTATATTCTTGTCCCGCCGTTGGGATCTTGTTCTGCGTCTTAGCCCATATCTGGCGATGTAACCCGGACTCTACGCGATGTGTGTCCATCTCGTGCCTCCATGGTGAACTGTCTAGAAAGCTAATTTCTCACCAAGGATCTGTGACGTCAGAGCCATTTGACTCTTCAACTAATGTCATAACAGAACTCAATATCGCTTTTGTCTAACCTTTTTGATCCGAGTGTTTCATCTAGGCCAGCTCACATCCAGTGTGTTATGATTCTCAGAATGAATCACCGTGGGAACATTTTTATTTGTCCCAAATTACATATGCACCTATTTTGCACTTCATCCTATTTCTTTCACCCAGTTCATAATCCATACTAGCTAACTTTACACGTTTTCAGAATACAGGGCCTCTCATAATATAGCACTGCGTCCTATGATAATAATGTTTTGCTTGTTTTGTTTTTTGTTGTTGTTAGGGTTAGGGTTTAGAGTTAGGGTTTAGGGTTAGGGTTAAAAATATTTATTTGATAACAGTAATTTCGCTCTGCTTTGCTTGTTTTATTTGTTTTGTTGTTTAAATTTTTTTTGCAAATATAACTAAAAATTATAGGACGCAGCAACGTATCAAAATAATTAAAAGAATTATTTGATAACAGTAACTTCGCTATGTTTTGCTTGTTTTTTTGTTGTTTCTTTTAGAAACTTTCTTGAAAATATAACTTAAAATCCTAGGACGCAGCACCGTATCAAAATTGTCGTCTGGTACAAATCGGCTCGTCATCTCTCGGGCGTTTGCGTAGGATAGCCGAACGCTTCCGACAAGAAACTCGCGAAAACTGGGTCAAGATCGATATAAGTACCTAATTTTGATTTAATTCTCAAAAACAAAAGAAGAATCCATTTTACCCCCTTGTTCATCGTTTTCACCCCGCCGTCTTCAATTAATGATTATTTCCTTAAATCTTCTTTCAGATTTTGCCCTTCTTAAAACTCTGATTTTTAGCAACTCAATTAGTCTGCTTTTATTTTTACTAAATAAAAATAAATTACAAGAATAAAATAAGATTTTACAAAAATGATTTTTTTTCGTTAATTTTGTTGTTGCTGTTATTATTTATTACAATCTTGTTTTTTACAGTGGAATAATAAATTATTATTTCTTTTTCCAACCATTAATACAATATATATTAGTTTTTTGTTTTATTAAATTTTTTATATGTTTTTCTATAGAGACCGCAGTTTTGGAGAAGTAGGTTTCCCCAAAATATAACGAGAAATTCTCTTTCTCTTTTATCACCATTTCTGACCTCGGCAATTGCATTCAGCTGGATTAATAATAAAACTGTCTTTGAATATAAGGCGCCTCACCCCTCTACAAAATAAAATACAAAAAACACGGACAGTCTTGACAATAATACTTGAAAAAAAAACTAGAAAATAGAAAACCAAGTACTAGAGTAATAGAAAAGAACGTCTAATGCATTCAGTTTATTCACTTTCATTGACAAATCGCAAATATCTGTATGAACACCATTATTTTTGTGACATTATCTGTGTGATATTTTACAAATGTGTGTTTTCGTGATTGTTCCTCTATTTTTGAAATACATTTTTGGCATGGATTAATAAGACTCCCACGTCAACCTACACTTTATTTCAATATTTGGTAAATTTGGTGATTTGCCACCATCTTAAAATCCCCATCGTGTTTTCTTACGACCACAATCGGTGAGGCCTAATTACTACCACCTTATGAGCTTTACTCTATAATTTATAATTTGGCAACAACCATCAGTAAGATATGAACCAACAACCTTGTTCACAAACTCTTAACAATGTTGTAGTTGTCTTCTGCTGACTTGCAACACATCATTTCCTAATTAATTTCAGCATCTTTTATATGCTGCATTCCTACAACTGTGATGGGAATGATTTTGAAGTGCTTTTCGTTTCGAAATCCCCCTCCTAAAAAGAGTTAATTATTTTACTTACAGTTCCGTTGAATAGCTTGGAATTCATCTTTTTCAATTCCAGTTCATTCATTTTCTCCCAGTAATTTCTTACTGTTAAATTGACATAATCCCCTGTGTCGACTTATATTGGAAAGTATATGCCATTCAACGGAATTCCTTCTATCGTTTTTGGTAGGTGCAAATGATTTGGTGCCTTTTTTTGTTAGAGGGTTTTGCGGCTTAAATATTTTTTTCCACGTCTGGCCATTTACTTTAAAAAAAAAAAAATTCTTTGCCACAATATTTGTAATTGATCATCAATTTTGTTGCTCTGAATGTCTCTTCATAGTCTTTTTGTTGATTACACTCTTTAATCAGTTTTAACTGTTGCAAAGATTATATGCTCGCTTATGAATTCAGGTTATTTATCTGCAGTCGGTCAGGTATTTTACGTTTGTGCAATGTGTCCTGCATGCTTTCTATTAATCTCTGTAGTCATGGGTTTTGACCCCAGTTTTTCAAATTCGCAGTATTTCAATGCATTCTTTTTATTTGTATATTATAGACTCGTTTGCGCCTTGTCTAGTCTGCATGAATTTGGTTTTCTCAGCAACGATTATTCTTTTCTTGGTCGTATGTTATTTATTAATTATTTTAACAATATCTGACAGCTTCACATCTTGCTGTAGATATGTGATCTCGTTCTCTCCCCCGATAGGTGTTTTGTTATTTAATCTCTTAACTCTCACCAACGCTGTGAAACATCTGCTCAATGTTTCTATATGATCTGGTTCGTTCAGCGTGGTTAAATGTCTCATCGGCGACGCCATTGTTATGATGTGCATATCCCGGAGAATAAATGCTGACTCAGCAGTTATGGGCTTATTGCTTCTATAATTGTGTGTAATTTGCATATGATTTTACATTTTACATTAAAACAGCAAAAAGCACCTCACTAAAAACCGTAATTTATTTTCTTGTTGAAACGTTTTCCTTAATTTAATTTTCATATTCTCTTATGTCTGTGGCATTCTCAAAATATCATTTTACTGACTCCAGAATCGGACACTTCTTTCATAAGTGTATCTCGAATTAAATAACATTCATTTTACTTTTTAGAATAAAGTCAATAGTATTCGGCCTTTCACGTATAAAGAAGCGAAAAATCTAACGAAAAAATAAAGCAAGAATTCTTTTAAAAAAATGCTGCGTCACAGACACTCATCAATTCGGTTTGAAGGAAAAATCAGACTCTAATTTTGAAACGAAGTGCCCCTTTCGGTGCAAAAAGGAAAAAAAGGTTAACAAAAGTAATTCTAAAATACTAGCAGAAATATGCGACCGGAGGAGGGAGCATATTTTTGCTAACATTTCCAAAGGAGGAAGTAATGCCTGGGAGGATGCTATCATGTCAACAGAACAGATAATACATTAACTCCAAAAGAGGTGGTAATGCTCGGGAGGATGTTATTATGACAACAAAACAGATACTACATTACACCTTCCCCTGAATTGCACATTGAAAAATAGTACATTAGTCTGAAATAGTGTAGTAAACTGAATTGAGTATTAAAAGATAGTGATAGTATAGTTTCGGTTTCAGACAGACAGATACCAAATCTCCATTAGTAATATCTAATGATGGGACGATTCCAATATTTTCCCGATTCCGATACAATTACTGATTCTGTTCTAAATTTTCGATTCCGATTACCTTTTTAAATAAGTAGTTATAGAGTTGTTTGAATTTTCGGATTATCGTAAAAATCTGTGTAATGTGTGCATATATTTTCGCAAGAGTAAAAATATACTTGTGTTTGTTGGCGGGTGGGGCCCGTACATTACACGTAGATCTTTCTAACTATTTCTTCTCAAATGGTTTCCCTGTAATTTTATTCAAAATAGCGATGCAAATAAAGATTTATTTCTCTTTTAAACAAAGCCGATTTTCAATAGTTTGTCGTAAGTTGACAAAATGTTATTTAAATTCTTTTCATAAACAATTTAACATAGTCGACCAGAATTTTTCAAGTTAAAAAATGGACTAGTAACTTATTTAAAAAATGAAAATACTGCAAAGAGAAAAAGAAGAAAAAAAGACAGACAACTGTCCCGTTTTTCTTTCTTTTCTCTTCGAAGACTACAAAGTATACCGCTTTGATGTTCATTTCTAACAAACGACTTGTGGAAATGACTGTGTCTACATTATTGACACATTGAACCGCCACATCTGTGTTCATACCTTCTGAGAAAATATTGAAATGTATGGCTTACAAAATTAAATTGAACTGTTACATTTAATCGATTAATGAAAATGTTATTGTAAGTTAGTAAGTGAAATTATACTAAATACAACTAAAATGAACGCCACTTACTTCCACCATGCAATTCTGAAACATTTAGAGTGTGAATTTTACATGGGTAGACGCCTTTTTAAAAATAAATTTTATGCTGTATTCAGCATAAAATTTATTTTTAATAAGGCGTCTACCTACGCACAGTACGCAGTGTACACATTGCATTTTTGTTACGGTACGCTCGATTGAGTAAGAACTTGTAAGATTAAAAAAAAAAACATATTTGAAAAACTTACCTTTTTCATTTTTAGAGGGGTCACAGGGTGAGTCCACTTCGTTATGTTATTGACCACCTACACGAGAGAATGTTACCCCTACCAACTGGGGTAAATTTACATAGTGAACTGACATCTCATCACTTAAATATTAAACAGGTAGGTTCTTCATTTTTTTGTTGTAATATTAACATTTGTGGTGCCCGGAAAATTCGGTAATGTTGACAAGTTGGATAATTCTGAATTCGATAACTATAAATGGAAGGATCGCAATTTAATCAAACAAATGATTTACAGTGAAACTGTAAATAACATTTTAATTTTATGTTATAAAAAATAAAGAAGTAAGATACGTGAAAAAAATATTAAAAATATACACAACCACTCGCTGGAAAGGTGTACTAATAATTTCTTTGAAATTCTGGGTAAAGAGATTAAAGATGTTCGATCATTATTTTCTCTAGAAATATGTGTTTTTTTATAGATAAAATACACTGTTGTAGCAATAGAAAATCAGCAATAGAAATCTAGCTAGCCCTCCTCCCACTCCCTTCCCATATCCCCTCTTCCGGTTTCGGGCTCACCGACAGCAGTTCCGGTTTGTACACCCAAGTAAATAAACGTGTTTCACTTCAGCCTCCTTGTATTTTCGTCTAATCGACATCAATCAATGTATACGGATATCACAACATGGTGTCAGAAGTGGTTGCAAATAAGTTATAGACATCTACAGTTATCGTAGAAAAGTCGAACAACAACAGAGAAAAAAAAATAGAGAAGATAAACAAACAAAAAAAAAAGAAACGGGTCAGCAGTCTACACGTGGAGACGGTAAAAGAGGAACTCAAAACAAGTAAGTCACGGTGTTAAGTGAATCTACAAAGTCACGGACATAATACCAAAAAAAACAAAAAAACAAAAAAAAAAAACAAGCAAACAGAGAAACGCTGTCGAAAAACGCCAGAACAAGACCCTGTGAAGGTAGGCGATTCGCTATTCATATCCATATTGTTATTGTTATTTTTCTAAACCAACAACAACAACAACAACAACAACAACAAAATAATTTATATACAAATACCGTACGCTAATAACTCAAGTTACACAAAAAAAAAAAATAAAAAAAAATAATAATAATACGTATTCTTTTTCATTTCTTCTACGTGTACTAATTCACTTTATCAACAATGGCCTGTCAATTACCTCCCCCGTCTATGGATTGGCAGAGTGCCAATTTACCAAAAGATTTCGACAGATTCGCTCGACAGGTTATGTTGCACTTTAACGGACCTCTCAAAGATGCAAGTGAAGACGTAAAAGTGAATTATCTGTTGCTATGGTCGGGAATAGAAGGCCAAGAGTTGAGTGACACATTTGAATTTGAGGCAGGTGAAGCGTGCAATGTAGAACACTACATCAAGAAATTTCGCGCATATATAGAGCCGAGGTCAAACTTCCGCGTCGCGAGATACCAGCTCCTACAGTGCCGGCAACAACCTGATGAAGCAGCCCACGGATTCTTGAAGAGACTAAGGCAAATAATAAAACAGTGCGAGTACGATCTCCCCGTCGAGAAAACCCTTCTGGTCGACCTTTTTATTTTTGGACTGAACATAAAGTCCACACAAAAGGCATTACTCAAAGAAGGAAATAATCTCAGCATCGCAGAAGCGCTACATGCTGCAGAGACAGAAGAGGCAACACTGAAGCAGGTGGAGGCAATACAAAACACACATAGAGAACCAAAGATCCCCGAGGAAAGAACAGAAGATGCCCACGCAATAAAGACGGGGAAGGAGTACTATAATAAATGTTACTTCTGTGGAAAAGGCCATTACAGAGGTGAATGCCCAGCAAAAGGAAAAACCTGTGGGAAGTGCCGGAGGACAGGGCATTTTGCAGTTGTTTGCCGCACCAGAGACACAAAAGACTCCATTAATAAGCACGATAGACCTCCAAGATCGGCAAAACCCCCAAGATATAGAAACGATCACAACATAACAGCACACAGCGACGAAGAAGACGACGACTTGCCAAAAGAGGCATATTTCCATACCATATCAGAAAAAATCGCATACTCCAACAGATGCTAGAGAGGCATATGCGGAATTAAGAATAGGGAACAACAGATCCCAAATAAAAATAAATGCAAAGGTGGACACAGGCGCTATGAGCAACCTTATCCCTTGGGAATACTTAAAAAAACTCAAGCATGTACACCTTCAAGACACTCCTATCCGACTATTAGCCTTTGGGGGTGTTCAAATCGACCAAGTGGGCGTATGTCACCTAGGAGTCAGATATGGTGACAAGTTCACAAGTACCAACTTCCATGTAGTAAGAAGTGATGGACCCGCGCTACTTGGCCTCCAGACATCTAGGAAACTAGGACTAGTGACCCTCAATTTTACAATAGGGACCAATATACCAAAACAAGACCACACCACTTTACCCGCGGCAGTACAATCAAAACCAGAAGGAGATACGAAAGAAAGAGAACGGATACTCAAGGAATTTGCTGACATATTCGAAGGCATTGGCTGCTTGTACCCCCAGTAATACACCCACCCCGTCGGGTACCAATAGCCTTGAAAGAGAAATTCAAAGCAGAGTTAGACTCCCTTGTAGCTCAAGATATAATAACCCCTGTAACAAAACCGACAGCCTGGGTCAACTCTTTTGTATGCGTCACAAAAGCCAATGGATCTGTCAGACTATGCCTGGACCCTAAGGACTTAAACAGGGCAGTGTTGCGGCCACACTTTGTTACACCAACATTTGAGGAAATCATCTCCAGACTTCATGGAGCAAAATGGTTCTCAATAGTGGATGTGAAATCAGGCTACTGGAACATGAAGCTGGACAAAAAATCAAGAGAACTTACAACATTCATCACTCCTGAGGGACGCTATATGTTTAAGCGCTTCCCAATGGGGGTCAAGAGTGCGCAAGACGAATTTCAGCGAGCCATGTTTGAGACCTTTGGGGACATTAAAAATGTCCTCTCAATATCGGACGACACCGTTATCGTTGGATTTGAGGAGGATGGCAGCGATCATGACATAGCACTCAACAAACTCCTAGAAAGAGCTCGGTCTAAGAACTGCAAATTCAACCCGGATAAATTAGTGGTCCGCACGCAAGAAATCTCTTTTTTTGGCCACATTATATCAAGGGATGGAATAAAACCAGACCCAAAGAAGACAGAGGCGATCGTCCAAATGAAACCACCAAAAGACGAAAAACAATTAGCAAGCTTTCTTGGGCTAGCAAATTATTTAAACAAATTCTCGCCACAACTGGCAATGCTGACCAAGCCACTCCGAGATCTTCTGTCAACAAAAACTCAATTCATCTGGACTGAACAGGAACAGATGGCTTTTAACAGCATAAAAGACGAAGTAGTGAAAGCAATTGTGCTTAAATATTTTGATCCAAAAGCGCCAATAAATATACAGGTTGATGCATCATCAGCTGGACTGGGTGCAGCCCTCATCCAAAATGGAATGCCGGTCGCTCTAGCAAGCAAAACCCTGTCGGGGCCTGAGACAAGGTACTCGAACATAGAACGCGAAATGCTAGCAGTGGTTTTTGGGCTGGAAAAGTTCCATCACTATGTATGGGGCCAAGCAGTGACAATAATAACTGATCACAAACCGCTAGAATCAATAGCCCTAAAGAATCTTGCTAATGCACCACCAAGGTTAGCGAGAATGTTACTTAAAATCCAAGGCTATGATTTCACAGTTAAATACAATCCAGGAAAATCCATTCCCATAGCCGACTGCATGTCCAGGGTGTCACCAATCCCAGGGGAACCAATCAGGGATGTAGACATCAACATACATCTACTTAACGCACACCTGAATGCATCCCCAACTCGCTAGATATCAAGGCAGAAACACCCAAAGACCCAGTATTAAAACAGCTCACCAGCACAGTTATGTCTGGATGGCCAGAAAATCGATCCTGCTGCCACTCTCACGTACAAGCTTTTTGGAATTATAGGGACGAAATTGGCCTCCAAGATGGAGTACTCCTTAAAGGCAACAAAATCATCATACCTCGCTCACTTCAACCAGACATCCTACAACAACTACATTCATCCCACCAAGGGATAGAGAAAACCCGCTTACTGGCCCGAACAGCAGTGTTCTGGGTCGGTATCAACAAAGACATAGAGGAACTAATTAGAGACTGCTCCACATGTCAGAAGTACCAACCCAGTCTCCCATCAGAAACACTACTCCAGCACGAGACCCCTTCTTACCCATGGCAGTATGTCAGTACCGACATCTTTACCATGGAAGATAAGGAATTTTTACTGGTGGGGGACCATTACAGCCGCAGCCCTTTCATACGGCGTCTCCACTCGACGACATCAGCTGCAGTAATCCGACAAATGAAGCTCCTGTTCGAAGAACGAGGTGTCCCGGAGGCAGTATTCAGTGACAATGGGCCCCAGTATTCCAGTGCAGAGTTTGAAGATTTTGCCAAATCGTACAACTTTAGGCACACTACCTCGTCACCACTCCACCCCCAGTCAAACGGGTTCGCAGAAAGGATGGTGGGCGTCTGTAAAAAGTTGTTGTTGAAAGCACGAGAAACGAACACAGACACCCACCTAGCAATGATGGCGTACAGGGCCACACCGCTATCAGCTCAAATCAAATCCCCAGCAGAACTACTGAATGGAAGACCCATGAGGACCCCACTAGTGTCGAAACAACAACTAGGGGATGAACAAACAAAGCTAGAGTTGGAGAAGAGCAAAGAAGAAACAAAAAAGTGGTACGACCGAAAGAATAGCCATCAACACACACAGTTACATACCGGCCAACAGGTTCATGTTCAGGACAAAAGAACCAGACTCTGGGAACCTGGAAAGATTGTGCAGATCGCAGCAGAGCCAAGGTCATATGTAGTAAAATTCGCCAACGGTGGAATCCATCGCAGAAACCGGCAGTTATTAAGGCCAACAAAGGGAAAGGCGGACAACACGAAATGCCAGCACCAACGGAAAACTTGTTGTGGCACACACCGAGTCCCTTACCCTCACAGCACTATCCCAGCACAGGGACCACGGCCAGCCAGTGGTCAACCATCAACCATCTCAAGCACACATCCACCAGTTCCATCAACACCTGCCAAACTACGTAGGTCGAACAGGACGAGCAAACCCACCCAGCGGCTCGACCTGTAACAGAACAAAATGAACTATCTCCCCCACCCCGCAACCTCTCCAGCCCATCACAGCCCAACGTACTTCTCCTTTAATACAGAAGGGGATGTTGTAGTATCAGCAATGGAAATCTAGCTAGCCCTCCTCCCACTCCCTTCCCATATCCCCTCTTCCGGTTTCGGGCTCACCGTCAGCAGTTCCGGTTTGTACACCCAAGTAAATAAACGTGTTTCACTTCAGCCTCCTTGTATTTTCGTCTAATCGACATCAATTAATGTATACGGATATCACAACATAGATACTGAAACCGTGACATTCGTAAAAAGAAGTCCATTTCATTTTTTTTTTTACTGATGTCGCCGTGGTTGATGCTAAGTAGATAAACAAGACGCTTCGAAGGGGATGGTTACACGCTACATATAGACATATGACGGTGGTCATTTCTGCCTGAATTTATTTGTCTTTGGTCTAATAATCGTTTGGTATTTAAAAAAGGAGATTGATGATTTTGTTAATGCTGTTTTCAAGGTGGAAGTCTGCTAGTGATTTGAAAGTAAAACTATTTTTTAAAAAAAGCTAATTTATACTAAAATTCAAGATGGATGCTCAAATCTGTCTAGAACAATCTTAAATAAAAATCAAATACTTGTTTGTTTTCCCTTAAATTTACAAGATTAGTTTTGCATAACATAACATAACATGTTTTGTTAGTCCTAATATAAAATTCTAATTTATTCTTTTACCGTAAATGATATTGAACTTTTATGACTACCTATCGACACCTGTTCTGATACTAGACCTCGTGTTTTCTGTCCTCCGTCAGTGAGGGAGACACCCTTCTAGACTTCATTTATTTAATTTATTTTTGCAAGCTTTCGTTGTAAAAAAAAACTTTGTCAGGCGATACTGTCTTATAGCTTTTCTTGCTCTACTGTGATTCGACCACTCGGGGTTAATACCATCAACATGAGGAAGAAGAAAAGAAAAACAACTATAAGACAGTCTCGCCTGATAAAGTTGTTTTACAACGAAAGCTTGCAAAAAAAAAAAAATTCTATTTAAATTGCACCATGTGTAGATTTTCAAAAATATTTCACTTTATATATATATATATATATATATATATATATATATATATATATATATATATATATATATATAAAGATATTAATTTTAATTTTAGGATATAAAACAAAATTTATCTTAAATAAATAAAATGTACAATTATTCGGAGTTATTATAATAACAATCGTTTTAAATACATATATACTTATGGATTAATGATATTTTAAAATATTCATCATAATTCTATACAAGGGAATTAAGTTTTACTAATAACTAGTAATTGTCCTCCTTTGATCTAATTTATTATGGTTTATATGTGTCAAGGTATAAAGAAAAAGAAATGATGAAATTTGAATTTATTTGTAAAAATACAAATTTTAAAAGTAAATTAACTTTGAAACAATTGTAAAAAATTCTACTCTATCTAAATATATATCTCTCTATATTTTGTTTAGTAATTATGAAAGTTGAAAAAAAAACGGCAACAATGTATTCATTTATTTTAAGCTTAGCTTTCAGCACAAATGTTAATTTCAAAGCGAGACATTTCTTTTTTTCTCGCACTCATTTTCGCTTGTGTATTCAAAGAAAATCCGGTAGTGTCAGTGCAGTTAAACGCTTATTTTGAATAAAGAAGCAAGTTGTACGCACCGCCTATAGTGCACAGTAGCTAACAACTCTGCAATCGGATTCAGTACCATGATCATCAGAAAGAACCACTTCACAGTTTCTGCCCCTACTCCTTACCTACATTTCTGAAGTGACGGGGCCCCTTCATCAGGTGGTCGTATTGGTACTGGTGTAAGCTACTTTTCTGTCTAACACTCATCGTTTCTTTTCAACCAGATCGAGTATGATGCTTTCTCTACTGCTTCTTGTACGTCTGTCATAAAGTTCTTTACTTCTGTGTTCGTACAACAAAAACGATGGCGCAGTATGTTGATTAGCTTTCATCAACATATCCTCGAGCTCCAACAGCCAAATGATAATATTCCATATTCCATTTTTTTCCTGGCATTCGATCAGTAGATCACCATATCTCTCATCGTTCCTGTCTTCTGCAGTTGCAAAATTACCCTCCCAGGCTGCAGTCATTTCCAACATAATTCCAACTTTCTGTTCTGGTCTCTGCTGTGTAAGGACCAGTGGGGAGATTAATGGATTCTGGAGGTCTACTGCCAAGTTTCATGCATGTTGTTCCAACTCTATGAAAGTTCATCTTCTTAATCTTTTCTGCCTTCTGATGTAGTAGCTTTTCTATTACTTTCAGGACTTGGTTATGCCTACACGTGTATCGATTTAGTTCTTAGTTACAGTTGGACAAGATATGTTTAACAGTTCCTCTTTCTTCACGTCTGCATTTGTCACCATTGTCTACTCTCGATCGAACAAGATTTACAGGGCAAAGCATTGCATCGTAGGTCGATGTTAGTAGGAACGAAGTTCCTGCTCGCTGCCAAGCCCAAATCTCTTTGCATCCGATCTTTCGACTCACGACACACTCTTCCCAGCGAACACACTGACCTTGTTGGCGATATTCATGTCCTTCATTCCTTATCTCACGGACCACAGTATCTTTTCTCTGTTTTAGGTTACTTATGCAGAAATTTCTAAAATTCCTTCATTTGCATGCCAACAGTATACGCTGCTCTAAGATGTTAATAGTTGTCTGTCGCTTCTTCTGCATTCAACTTCTCCTCAGTTCTTACTTCAGTTAGATCGCCTTTAATCTCTTGTTCGTTAGAGAAACGGAGCATTATGACTGTCCTTACTTTTGACACCTTGTACTCCTCAACAATTGATTCAATTATTTTGAATAAACAAGTATATATAAAGCTTGATTTTCTTTAGATTTCTTTAGATTACATCGATCTTGTAACAGTTTACACAATTATGATCTATTTTCTTTTGCACATGTCTGTTCTCACTCGCGAAGTGATTAGTATGTGGTTCAGTAAGAACTCACTCACGTAGTGATACGTCGGGCGATTAGAACATTCTGTGCATACGTGGCTATTTCCATTCCCGCCCAAGCTGTTTTGCGCCCATTTTGTCACCGAGACAAGGTATTTCGAGCTTTGATAGACAAGAGAGACATGAACTCGATTCCATTTCTATAATACATACATGCTGGCTTAATCAACCTGTCTTATATTTCTGTGTTCATAAACATTTTCTGACCATATTTTGTGTTAATGAAACTGTTGAATAAAATTGATTTAGATTGTAGAGAATAAGTTTGTTATTTTTAACTATCTGCCGCCCTCGGCTTGGATATAACAACGTGCTCAACTTAAGCATATTGCTAAGCGGAGGAAAAGAAACAACACAGCTTCCCTTAGTAATGGCGAGTTAACTAGGAGAAGCCCAACGCCAAACCCGTTGCAAATATAAGGCTTCGGGACGTCTGGCGCATGGATCGTCGTAACCTGTTTCCGGCGTGCAGGTTGATACATGTTTTTTAGCGGTGTCGGGGCTGACCTCGCTCCCACCCGTTCCGCCCAACGAGGTCGCTCGGCGACGCCCTTTTTAGCCGTTCACCACCTCGGGTCAGCGATGTACATCGGCAACCCACCCGACCCGTTTTTAAATACGGATAAAGAAGTCCTGATTGATCGTTGACTAACCCCGAAGGTGTAGCAAAAACGAGAGAGCGTGTTGGAAGGCGCAAACCACGAGAGGTGTCGTGGCAAAGTCATCCGGGGGAATCATGGGTTCGTCTGCCATCTCTTTCGCGTCCCACCCGCCTCCTAGGTGTGCCCGATCCCGCTGGCGCTGTCTCGTCTTTTGCCGTAATTGCAGCAGGCCCACACCTTTCCTTTCACGAGGATAATGAAGGCCTGATGCTGGCGTGCTGGTGTTTCCCTCTTTCCACAGAAGATACCAGGCTAGGGAATTGCGGGGCATCAGCTTTTATCCTTCTTCCGCCAATCGGTGAGATCCCTTGGCTTGAACTTATCCTATTTTTTTTTCGAGTTTAGGCACTGCACACAAGCGCACCACCTCTGGGTCGGTCCATTCTCCTAGTAGCGAGCGACCAGGGACCCGAAAGATGGTGATCCATGCTCGGTCGGGATGAAGCCAGAGGAAACTCTGGTGGAAATCCGAAGCGCCTCTGACGTGCAAATCAATCGTCGAAATCGAGTGTAGGGGCGAAAGACCAATCGAATCGTCTAGTAGCTGGTTCTCGCCAAAGTTTTTCTCAGAATAGCTGGCGTCGATCGTCGCACTTCCATTCGATAAAGCGAACGATTGGAGGCTTCGGGGCCGTTCACATCCTAGAACTACTCTCGAACACGAAACAGGCTGAACTGGCTGACTCCCGAACAACGAAGTCGACCCACATTTTAGCGCTATCTGCGACGGCACCGAAAAAGTGAATGCAGTGCCAAGTGGGCCACTTTTGGTAAGCAGAATTGCGCTGTTGGATGAACGAAAGGTACCTAATGTGACGCCCACCCATAAAATACATGAAGAAAAGCAACCCTTTTCTCTGCTTTGCTTATTTTGTTTGTTTTTAATTCCTAGTTTTCTGCCGAGAAAATTTGTCTGACTGGAGTGAACTTCACTGTTCAACCTGACGACGGCAACTGCTCTCTGCTGCTGCTGAGCGCTTTTGAGGATGTGACGAAAATGTGCGGGATGTTATGTTAATAACAGAAAATGTTAATTTACAAACAAAGAACTTGAACAATGAGAACAAAAAAATAAATAGCATACTGTTCTCTTAAAGATATAATTATTTAAGAGAATACTTGCTCCTTTTGTCTGTGACGCCACAAAAATTCCATCTTCCGTCCCCAACCATTTCCTCAACTTTCATTTTGCATGTGACTACAGACCTTCATTTAAAAATGAAAAGTAGTTGTCCTTTATTTGATTTAATGGTTACTCTATTTGTCATAATTAATATTTAAGAACTAAAAACATATACATTTCAATGTTAATTATTTTTATACGTTTTAAAAAAAGGAGGGTAATAAATGGAAAATTTAAAAACATTCAATAAATCATTAAAGAAACCTTCAATCGTTTGCGTGTGGACGCTTTCATCATTCGGATCGACCAAGTTTTGGTCACGGATTACACTAGCATATTCACATCTGCCATTTTCAAAATGTTCAAGACTTTCATATGCAGCCCGTCCATCCAGCCAATATCCAGGAGCGAATTATCGGGATAATAGTTCGCGATTTCGCCGCTCTACTGTGGTTATGTTGCACCCGTTAGTTCCTATTTCCCACCGCTCTGAAAACCCAAGCATCGTTCCTAAATCGACCTATGTTATACTTTCTCATAAAGAAACAAAAATAATCTATTTCAAACTTTTTTAGCGTCATTGTTTTTATTGAAACCGCCAAGCATTATCAAATTGTTTACGAACCTCTCGAATGAATCGCATTCACTCTACTATGGTGGATGATGCAACACTGATTTCTTTTTAAATTGTGTGTTATCTCATATCAATGCTTCAACAAAACACAACCATTATTAGCTGTCTTATTTGCAGATGGCTTTCCTATAAAAAAGGATCCTTTGCGTATGCTACTTAATGACCGCTATTGACGGCATCTCCACTCACATCTGTAAGTTTTTTTTCTTTTGGTCAAAACCCTGGGTATTTTGCATGCTACACACATGCTAAAATGACCTATCAAAATTAGTGAAGCTGCGAAGTTGACCTCACTTTCCATTACCTTTCGTAAAAGTGAAGTAAAAATCCAGTTGACAATAAAGATTTCAAATGGAGTGAAGATGTGGTCCACTATATAATCCTTAGTGATCCGAGAACGTTCTAAATTTTACATATGATTTTGATTTAAAAATTATTAATGAACTCGCTAAAATATTAGATTCCAATAGTCAATGAAAAAGTTGTCTACATTATTTGAATTAAAAAAACACATAAACATTTTTTTTAACGTAGCTAATAAAAGAGTTGTTGTTTTCCTAATTTAATTAGTTTCCTAATTTAATTAAAAAAATATCGTTTTTCAAAATTGAAATTACCTTTTTGTCGGGTTTGGTTAACAAGTAAAATGGAGTTGTCTCTCGTATGTTTTCGTCACGTTTTGCATAAGCGCCATTGTCTATATTTGACTTATCACATTTTCCAGTCACAATGAACTCTTTTAAATATGATATTTGCTACTTGGTTAATTTTTACCTACCCTGTTCTTTTTACAGTAAAAGAACAGACATGTTACTCTTTTCAGAAAAAGAACAGCCAATTTCCTTTTTTCAACAAAGAGCAGATATTTTTTTATCTTTTCAGCAAACATATAGACATTTTAGATCAAACTGAACATTTATTTAACATTTTATTGCAATTTGCATGTTTGTTTAACTTTATCCTCTTGTAGTAAAAAACAAGTCTTGTTTTTTATCGGCTAAAAGCCGAAATAGGGGGTAATATAGCAGTTACATAATTAAGATCTATTTTCTTTTGAACTTGTATGTTCTCACTCGCGGAATGATTAGTTCGTGGTTCGGTAAGAATGTACTGGCATGTTCTCACTCGCGTACTGATATGTCGGGCGATTAGAACACTTTGTACAAATTGTTTTGCACCCATTTATTAACAGTTCCGTTTGAGACGTCACCGAGAGAAGACGTTGTATCTTGCTGCTCGCCCCTAGCAATGATTTTTCTAGACGAGAGGGAACCCTTAGATTACAGAAGATCAGTACCGTCGGTTTCAAATCCTAACAAAGGGGACCTATAATAAGCCACTTTACCGGATTTTCTTCGGCCTTTATTTATGTCTGTCATCTCGGAAAATGGCGGCTCACGCGTTCTGTAGACAGGGGAAACAGACATAAATAGGTCTATTTGTTAGGATTTGAAACCGACGGTACCGATGTTGTTCTGATCTTCTGTAATACAACTTAATAAATATTACGCTCTTATTTTATATTTTTCTTAATAATCGAGCATTCTGATTGCGTTCTCTCCACTATCCTTACCACCCATATATATAGTCTCGGAAGTATCTAAACCATTAAAACTATATAAGGAAAAAAAAACCCAAAAAACCATAAGTCCGAAAACGTTCAGTGGAAAATCACTCATGTAAGTCAATTTAATTTTTACAGTTATTATATTAGTTTGCTTCTCACATTATTTCAGGGATCATCAGTTGTTTACCATTAAAATCTGTTTCGGGAATTTAAAAACAATATATATATATATATATATATATATATATATATATATATATATATATATAGAGAGAGAGAGAGAGAGAGAGAGAGAGAGAGATCTAGGAAAAATATATGTTTGTGCATATACTTTCTATTTTTTCATAGACCAAACTTTTCAAGGTAAAAGCCTGATGATTGCTAACATATAACAACAGTGGCATCTCAACATTTCGCCTTCATGTTGCGAGCGCATTTTTAGTAGTGACAAGAAAGGTCGACTAACGTAGCAACAGGCGAAAAGACATGTATTCTGTTGCTACATTTTTCGACTTTTCTTGTCACTCTTGAACAACATGACGGCTAAATGTTGAGATGACACTTTGAGCTTGAGTTTTTGTTCTTTCCATTTTTCTATCATCTCGTCGGATTTATTTTATCCTAATAATTTTATATATATATGATAATAAAATATACTTATTTTACTTTACTTTACTTACATCATTATTTACACTTACTTACACTTTACTTATACTTATACTTACACTGTACTGCAGTTTCATGGCATCACCGATCATCAGAAGCGTTTTTAGATCCTTATGTACAAGTGTAAGTATTGGCTATTTCAGAAATATGCAACAAGTTAGTCGTTTTTTTGTATAGCAAATATTTATTTACATGTCGTCACTTAGCAGTATATATATATATATATATATATATATATAT
Organism: Sepiola atlantica; assembly: GCA_963556195.1. Lineage (NCBI taxonomy): Eukaryota > Metazoa > Mollusca > Cephalopoda > Sepiida > Sepiolidae > Sepiola > Sepiola atlantica. Next base: position 134,057,968 of record OY744520.1, on the reverse strand, counting down.
ATATATATATATATATATATATATATATATATATATAAACTATCAGGACCCGGGTCTCGGCGTTGGCTGGGTGAAGTAGAAAAGATTGATTTGTTGCAAACAGCTTCTGCATGAATACAATTGTAACCAAAAATTTCATAAAAACGCCGTTTACCTGTAAGTAATTTATGTGATTAAAATAGGATTTATCCATAAGTTACTACAACATTTATTGCAAATTGTGATAACGCAAATAGGTCACAAATTCGACGAATAACTCTAGTGTATTTGCTTTAACCCATTTATGTCGTTAATACTACTTTTTCTATAAAATTTGTGGATAAAATTGTTTTTATGCAGATGTTGTTTTTTTGCCACACAGACTTAGGCTTAGGTTGTTTTTTTCCCATATGAACTTCCTGCAGGAGGTAAATAAACATACTAAAAAGTACATAAATTGTTTTAAAGCAAATACACTTGGGATATTCGCCAAAGATGTTTTTTCTCTTTACTTATCCATTCGCGTTAAGTCGCTGTTTCAATATACGTAATTTATATGATTAAAATATGATTTATCCACAAATAGTCTGCCATTGCAAGTGGTGACGAGACAAAATGATCCACCTTTATTTTATTTGTTTTTTAGTTTAATTTGCTTTATGAAATTTGTGGATACAATTGTATTCATACAAAGGTTGGTTTAAAATTGTTTGTCCCCGAAAAAGAACGAAAGAAGAAGATAACTGGGTTTCCGGTATAAATATTGTTAATGGAATATTTGTATAACTCAGTTGAAGACTTTTAATTCATAATTTGATACATAAAGACAATGTTATTTCCTAGTTTAGTGCGAACGTAAACATAATCTGCGCTATTCTCGACCAGTGAAGGTAAAATCCTTCTTAATTAAGACAATTAGCAAATAAGGCATTTGTGAGAATAGTTATGAAATAATTTAGCTCGAACGTAAACATAATCTGTTCTGTTCTTGGGCATGGAAGGTGAAATCCTTCCTGAGTGAGGCAATCAGCAAGAAGACATTTGTAAGAAAAGGTATTAAATAATTTCGCTCACGACTAATAACGGTTCAAAATCGCTTTTTCAATGTAAGTAATTTAAGTGTAGCAACGAAGAAATTAGCAAGGAAAGTTTTAAAATAATTTAGCTCACTACGTTTCAGAATGTTTGACATGCAATACGATTCCGCGGTAAAGTATAAAATAAGTCGGCGTTGTGCGTTAAAAAAGATGAAGTTATTTTTAAAAAATGAATATCAGATTATACATTTAGAGAAAGAAAAATGTGTTAGGAAGGAAGTAATAGGAAAAATGTTTATTGATGTAGAAATCATAAGACTTATTGTTGTTTTTCACAGATGCTATTCATTGCTATCATGAAGCGTTTGTTTATTATTCTGGATTAACCGGTGTTTGTTTAGCTTTTATTCGATTGAAAAGTAGTACACGCTGATTCTGGTGGCGGTGGTAGTAGATAAATAGTAGCGGGTGAAAGTTGATGCTACCTTCTCCTTGAAAGGTTTGCTTGGTCCGGAAGGACGGGTAAAATATAATAAATATAGAATAAGGATGAATTGAATGCGGAATTTCTGTAAACACTCATGAGTGCTTAATGTAATTGGAGTACAGAACAGATTAACATATGAAGTGATCGGTTATCTTCCTATAATGTCTGAAAGCGTAGGGGAAAACGACTTTATTTTATTATATAGATTTTATTCCGTTTTTGAAGTTAATCAAATTACTCTAAACATAATTTACAATTTTTTCTATTTATATTACAAATACAATACTGTTAAGAAATCGCTACACTGATTCGCGATCAAAAGACGAAACACGTGTCTGTTGATACTGATATTCATATAGCATCTAGGGTAGAGTATTCTGATGTGAGAAAAAGACGGTTTCTACCTAAGTTTCTTCTCTGAAAAGAATTGAATCCTCTACGGAAACCGATTAACGTAATTAAATACGATGCATTTATCCTACATTATAACAACTAGCAAGTCCGTCGAGATAGCTACGGCGTTAGACCTTTACAGTGGTAACTGAAATTCCGGTGTTCGGACCTCGAGGTCGATGCGTTAGTTAGATAAAACCACGCTGATGGGTCTTCAAACGACGAAACACGTATACACACACACACACACACACACACACACACACACCCACCCACACACACACATATATATATATCTATATATATATATATATGTACACAAACCTTTTCTATTATTTATCAGAATTGAGGATACGGTATTTAAGAAATGATCAAGGGTTTTCGTCTATGCAGCTGCAAACCATTCGCCGATAACTTTGAAATCTTGATTATAAATCCAAACCGTTTTTCTACACCTTCAAATTTATAAAACAAAACTTAAAAGAGTGACATGAAAGTAGAAAAAAGGTGTTGGCCAAATTCTTTATAAATATTCGGATTCTATAGAACCGGTTGTTTACATGTCATCCGGCAATTGGAAGTTTCCACAATTGGTTTTGTTTAAACGTGGAGAAACGAGAATAACTATTTTGTTGTTTGTTTTTGCTATCTCCGGAAATACTTTGACTTCCGTATGAAAATGTAATCTATCATAACTTGCACATGGTTAGAAAATTATGCATGTGCCATTTGAAATGTTTTTTCTGTGGTTTGAGTTGCCCCCCTTTGCAGATTGGCTGTTTGGAGAATTTGGAAGCTAGATGGCTCTGGTTGACAGTCAATTTGCATAGGTAGGGCAATAAGTAGTATAAAAACTGTTCTTTTTTCATTGAGCTTGAAAAAGCTAGGGGAGAGGAGAGTGAGGCTGAAAGAAGAGACGGTGAAGTAAGAATTGTTCCTGAACTATTGGTTACTGATTGGAAGCGGAAAGAGATTAACCACTGTGGTTTGCCAGTTGGACTTTTATTTTATTATTCTTCATGGATTGACCACAAGCTATTTCGGCGAAAATGGGCGAACGAGTAAAATTGAGCAGTGACATCCTGAGGCTGTTTAAGGGAGAAGGTGATGTGGTCGCGTGTCTTAATAAGCTGAAGTTGGTTGCAAAGCTGCAGAAGATCGATGATGTAGCGACACTGATTCCGATGTATTTGGCGGGGAATGCGCTAGCAGTCTATCTGGAAATGGGAGAGGTCAACCAGGCAGATGCTGAGATGATTTAGAAGAGATTGAGGACGGCCTTTTCAGAGGGTACTTTTGAGGCCTATAATAAACTCAGAAGAGTTACCTGGACTGGAGAAAGTGTGGATGTGTATGCAGCAGAGATAAGGTGACTAGCAGGATTGGCCGGATACACAGGACGAAGCCTTGAAAAGACAGTTAAATTGGCTTTTGTGAGTGGTTTTCCTGACAGGATCTCGATGGAACTACAACGAATGACTGAGATCGAAACCATGGAGATGGAAGACATTTTGAGGTATTCCAGGGTGCTGACGAAACATTCTAGTGAACTAGGGACAATCGCAACCTCTACTGCGAACAGGCTCGGTGAAGAGAAGCAGACAGTGAGGAGACCTAAGTTTATTGGAAAATGCTTCAGATGTCAGGGGCCCCATTTGATGAGAGACTGTAGTGAACCAAGACCGGGTGTTATCTGTTTCCGGTGTGGCCAGGTTGGGCACATTAGTAGGAATTCCCCTTCACTTCAGGGAAACGAATAAAGAGGTGTTATTGTGCCGGTAGTTGCCCCATTAATTCTGAAAAGGCGGGTATGAGTTTGCTGCCACAGATAGTGATCACTATCAATGGGAAAAAGGCAAGAGCCCTTGTTGATACTGGATGTACAACAACGCTTGTCACGACGAGTGTTGCAAAGTTTTGGAACGGAGCCAGCAATATTAGGGCAGTAGATGGCAGTGAGGTGAAGTGTTGTGGAGAGACCAATGCCGAGATTACAGTGAGAACTATACCATTACGACTCATTACCCCATAGTCGGATGGCTGCGGACTGCATGCAGCTTCATTAAAAGGCAGACCGGTACGGACCGATGGGAGGATATAGTTGATGAGGAGGTGTTGCACATGATAAGGGATGTGATTGCAGAAGTAAAAAGGGTGGACCCTGTAAAGGGAGAATGGCACGTGAAAAGAAGCGATGAAGGAGTAATATGGAGTGACGCTTGCAGCCTGGCATTAGAAGTATTATTAGAAATAGGTGTAGTAACTGTTGAAGATGCTGCCTGGCTACGAAAGAAGAATGATAGCGCCCACATCAATGTTGCAGAGCTCGAAGCCACTATCAAGGGCATCAACCTGGCTTTGAAATGGGGGCTACAAACAGTGGACATTAGAACAGATTCGGTAACAGTGGCATGTGGATTAAGTCAGAAGTTACGGGAGATAGACGGATCAGGACCAAAGGAGCAGCTGAGATGCTTATTAAGCGTCGACTTTGGGCACTTGGAGACTTGATAAGAGAATTTGAACTAAAAGAATGGCGACATCCACTGGCAATGACTGAGAGAGTGGAACGGGGGCAAACAAAAATTACGGTGGGTGAAACCACCCAATGTCAGATGCACAACCCGCTGGGGAAGAGGAACGGTAACTGATGTACTATCTAACAACAGTGTGTCAGTTAATGGAGTGCCACGTCACGTATTAGATATACGGAGAGTTTCATTACCATCAGATGAAGAGGTTGTTGAAGTCCCCCAAGAAGAACCCGTACGAGGGTCGCAACGCGAACGAAGACGGCCAGCGTGGATGACGGATTATGAAATCGATTATTGATCTTGAAGATCAAGGGAGCATGTGGTTTGAGTTGTCCCCCTTTGCAAATGGGCTGTTTGGAGAATTTGGAAGCTAGATGGCTCTGGTTGACAGTCAATTTGCATAGGTGGGGCAATAAGTAGTATAAAAACTGTACTTTTTTCATTGAGCTTGGAAGAGCTAGGGGAGAGAAACGTGAGTGTTTGTTACGATCGTTTAAAATTGAGCAGGTGATTATTTTCTATATTGTTATATTGTTGACGCCATTTTTGTTATTTGTTACTGTTATTGTTATTTACTCGTTGGACATTTTTCTTTGTTGAACTTTGCTGTCGGTTTTTTTTTTGGGAACGATGTTTTTTTCTCCTTTTATTTTGGTCTCTAATTTGTTAACTAGATGACTGGAGACATGTCCAACATTGAGAACACGGAATGGTGCAAGCCACCAAAAGTTACTATTAACGTGAAGGAGTTCATTGAGGAGGCGAAAAACTGCTCGCACATGGTCACGGAGACCGGTATTCTTGTCGACATCCCGAAGTGGGAGGAAATACTGAAACGGACTGTACCTTTATTTGTCGTAGATAAAAAGATTAAAAAATCCATTAGAGCCACTCCCGAGCTAATTTTAAAACTCTTACATACAGCGGGTTTTAAATCACAAAGATTGATCAAATCAAAAGGATTTAACAACTGGTCGGCGCTTTTTTTGGATGAGAACACATGTAGCAGACTCTCACTGACACAAATCATTACACCGGAGTATGTCCTACGCACGGAATATATGGGGAGGAGAAGATCCTCCATTTCCATTTTTAACGTGCCATTTCACGTCAGAGGCGAACACATTGGTGCTTTCCTCTTAAAATTTGGCGAAATTACTGACGTCAGTTATGACGAGTTTCCAGGTATCTGGAATTTTGAAATTCTAGTTGACAAAAAGTCATATGAAAATATCCCCTATTACCTTCATATAGGGGAGGAAAAACTGCCCATTATCTTAACAGGAAGAAGACCCATATGTTGGTTCTGTGAAGAAATGGGTCACTTAACCATGGATTGCCCCCCCCCCCAAAGAATCAACTGTAAAAACGACTACCCCAATCACGAAAAAATCGAAAGCTGGACCTCACCTCGACACGCATCCAAATATTGGCCATATCATTAATTCTGCAACCGATGATTCGGAAGATGAATTCCCGGCACTACCATCAAGCAAGAGACCTGACGATGAAGATAAAAAGGAAGGCTGGATTATCATACCAGGGAAAAAGACCCCGGGGCGTTTGTCATTGGATGAGATGCGAGAAAGGGAAATGATAAAGAATGACCCCGGTAAAGACTCTTTGTTAAAAGCGAAGGCTTTACAAAGTAAATTGGACAAAAGTAATACACCCAAAACCACTCCTGACCAAACCCCTAAACCTAGTCCCCAACCGATCACCAAACCGAAAATCCCCCAAAATCCTCAGTCCCCCAAATCAATGCCCCCACCAATAACTGGTCCCATCACGGACAAACCGTACAAACTTATCCCCCTAAGCCCACAAAAAGCCCCCCAAAATCCCAAATCTCCCAGACCTTCTCCTTTTGTTTCCCCTTTAAATACCTCCAGAAACACTCCACCTGCATCCCCCTCAAAGCATCCCTCCCCTGCGCCTTCTCTAGCTTCTCCCATAGAGCCTAGCCCCCCTCCCCTTCTCCCATGAATGACATGCCTCCGCCCCCACCCGCTACGCAGAAAAGACAGAAGTCATCCCTAGAGAAAAGGAGAGTTAACAAATCGGCTTTTCTCTCGGGAAGGGATATTTGTAAGAGCACCCAAACGCAAGTTGAGACTGTTAAAAATTTGCGTGGTACCAACCTCATCGGACTATTAAAATTCGATGAGGTTGGAGGATTATCCATCGAAGACCCGGCAAACTTCCCCAATGCAACTAGAGTGCTTACAGTAGTAAGAAAAAGAACCGAGGCAAAGGCTCTATGGCAGATGTTGGAGGAGGCGAACAGCGCCTTTGATTTCACCCCCCCCCATTAGCCATTGTAAAAAATAGTGAGTTAATGGAACTTCGAAACGATTGTTTTGGGAGACTACCCATAAAAATTCACTCATCCCTGTATAGAATAGCAAAATTAACTTATCCTCATGATATTGGCGGCATCTCCCATGATGGTCTAATTAACGACAAAATGGGAAAACAGTCTTTTGGGAGAGCCGTTGATATCCTGACTACATCTATGTTCGTTTCTCAAACCCAACCCTAAGGCATCTCTATGGCTCTCTATCTAGCAAGTTTAAATGTGCGGGGCCTGAGGGCGAATGACCGTAAATTTCGGGTTGCTATTGACCTTCAGCGCCTCGAAGTGGATATATGTTGTGTGCAGGAAACCCACTTGAATTCAGGGGACCATTGGGGTGCGTTGGCTAAGCGTTTTCGCGTTTATTCAGCGTACTTTAATTCTTCCGCAAGGAGAGTTTCCTGGCTAGTAAGCAAGACTTTAGATGCGTCGTGTGACCCTTGCTACATGGATCCGGAAGGGAGACTATGTGTTTTGGATATTACCATAAAGGGGAAAGCATTTCGACTCGTTGGGGTTTATGCTCCCAATAGCCATTCTGAGCTCAGTTCTTTTTTTCGGCGAATTGAGCAGTTCTTGAATACTACTCGGACGGTCATTTTAGCGGGAGACTGGAACGCGGTCCTGGATCCCGATTTAGATCGTAATCTGCCTAGGGGTACTAACACTGATCGGGATGCTAAAATATTTCGGGACTTTCTCGATAAGTTTGATCTTATCGACAAGTTCCGGAATGAAAAGCCCCGTGATAGGGTATGGACTTGGACATCTAGACGCGGTTCCGATTTGAGACAAGTCTCGAGTTATATCGATCGGTTCTTAATTAGGAGAGTCGACGTAGGGGTAGTTGAATGTCCAAGTCTTCATAATATAGTTTACTCGGACCATAGACTTATTCGGGTCCGTGTGAACTTAGATAGATGGGTACTGGAAGCTCAACACTTCGTTGTTCGATGTGAAGGGCTACCGGGACCAGCTTCTACTAACATTACAGCGGGAATTGACGGGGGCTGTTATAGGGAATAGGAAGTGGGTCCATTTTAAGAAGGTGATTAGGTCCTTTACTGCCGATTTTAGCAGACGGCTCAACCTAACAACTAGGGCAGTTAAAGCGGCACTAGAGTCTAGATTAGATCGGGCGGTGGAGGTGGGGGATAGCTCTAATGTTACTATAATTAAGGCTAAGCTGAATTCTTTGGATTACCAAGAACATCAGGCTTTAGTAATTAGGGCTAGGTTAAAAAGAATGTCTGAGGAAGCATCAAACTTAGCCGCTGAATTGCGTGCAAAGGAGTCTCGTCATGCATCTGATCGACATATCGCTCGTGTCTCATTGCCGGATGGGCGGCTCGTGACTACAAACGAAGGTATTCTGGAGGCTTTTTGCTCTCATTTTCAAGGGCTTTTTACTCGGGAACCCGGTTTGTCTTTAGCACAATTCGACCCCTATTTGGCTGACTTTTCTCGCCTTGAGGCGACCGAAGCGGCTAGGTGCGAAGGTTTCATAACAGAGGATGAAGTACAAGAAGCGTTAAAGCGGGTCGGTCTTAACAGATCTCCTGGGATTGATGGTTTGCCCTATGAAGTGTATTTGAGGATGTCGCACATTTTTGTTCCCTTGCTGACGGTTTTGTTCAATTCGTGGTTTAGGAACGGGAATATTCCTCAGTACGTGACCATGGGTTTATTGAAGCTAGTACGCAAAAACAAAAATGGTGGGGATGGGTTAGATAATGTTCGGCCCTTAACAATGCTTAATGAGGAGTTAAAAGTTTTGGCCAAGATTTTGCCAATCGTCTGCAACTTGTTTTGCCTGGTCTTATTAGCCCTGAACAGACTCTTGCTGTAAAGGGTCGGACCATTCAGGATAACTTGCATTCGATACGCTTGATCATTGATAAAGTCGACACTGAAGCCGCGCTGATCAATTTAGATCAGTCCAAAGCATTTGATAGGGTGGACCATCGGTATTTGGAGGCTGTTTTGTCTGCGGCTGGTTTTGGCCCGCAATTCCGCTCTTGGATTCGCCTCTTGTATGCGAACCCCGGTGTTAGGGTGTAAGTGAATGGGGTGAGGTCGAAGGCTTTCAGATTGTCCAGATCTCTTCGTCAAGGGTGCCCTCTTTCACCGATGCTTTATGTGCTTGTTTTGGAACCCTTCCTTAACAGGCTCAGGGTGAATCCGGTCCTACGTGGAATTACTCTGCCAGGTGCTTGCACCACGTTGAAGTATTCTGCCTATGCCGACGATGTAACCGTGCTTGTAACGAGCAATGCTAAGATTAGTGTCGTCGGCAGAGAAATCAGAACATATGAAACGGTGACAGGGGCCAAAATCAACTGCGTTAAGTCTGTTGGCTTTCGCATCGGTGCCTGGAAGGGTGTTTCCTTGCAGGGACACTTTACCTGGACGGACGGACCTTGCAAGCTACTCGGCGTCTGGTTCGGTCCTGATCTTCAGCTGGAGAAAAATTGGTCGGAAGTCTTGAAATCGATAAGGGCTGTAGCTGGTCTGTGGACCCGTAGAAGTCCTTCATTGAAGGGAAGATCGAACGTATGTGCTTCTCACATTTACCCGATCATCCTGTATCGTCTTTCAGTACTTCCACTCCCGCCGGATACACTGCTCGGGTTGCAGCGGGTTCTTTTCAACTTTTTATGGCTTGGAAAGGCCCATATGGTCCGTCGCGAGATTTGTTACCTTCATCCTTCTGAGGGCGGGTTGGGTATGCCGAGCATCGAAATTCGATGTCACACACTTCGGCTATTTTTTCTAGACCGAATGAGTTCACAATGTGAGGGAAACGGTGGCTTCTGGAAAGAAGACGCTAAGAAAGCCTTCCCGGCTTTGAGAAGTGTGCACTTGGATGAGGGGAGGCACATAGGTTACCCCGAGGCGAGTGCTCCTTCTATCGCGAATGTAGACATGCATTGAGGTTCCTTTTAAGGGTGACAGATGGCCTCTCTGACACCCTGCTGTTGTCCCGTAAGGCATTATATCGGGTGATGGTAAGGGGGGGGGGCTGTCCGTGAAGATAGGATTGAGGGGCTCGGTTTGACGAGTGGGGAACCTTCGCTCAATTTGGCCTTGAGGGCCTGAGTTAAGGTGTCTTGATAACGACGAGGCATCGCTGCTCTGGCTGACGATTAGAAATGCACTCTGGGTCGGTAAGAAGCTTCATTCAGCCGGCTTGAGTAATTCTCCGACTTGTGTTAGATGCGGCGACGAGGACGAGACCGTAAGTCACGCCTTTCTTTCTTGCCGCATTGTCGCGCCGCTGATTAGGCTTGTTTCAGACTTCATGGTTCGTATTCTTAATGTGTCGTCTTTTGACCTGGAACCCATTAATGTATGTAGCAACTGGGCTCCGACAACTGATAGACAAAAACGTATTACGTTTTTAAGCTTGCTAGCCGTTTTGAGAGTTACGATTTGGAAGACGAGATGTAAGACAGTCTACGGAGCTGAGACTTACACTTCCCTCGATCTTATTGCGATTTTTAAATATTATCTAAAAGCTCGCATTAGGGCCGAGAGAGCGAGACTCTCTTCGGCAGATTTTGGTGAAAGATGGGTGACTGGTGCGCGATTGTGTAGAGTGGCTGGGACTAGATTAGAGTGATATTTGGACGTGCCGTAGGCAAGAATATTGGGTTGGAAAAACGAACGTAGATTCATTTAAGTTAGGTTAAGCTGTATTTTTATTTATTCTTTGTCGGATTTTTTGCTGAATTCTTAGTTCAACAACTTAGTTAGCGTGTGATTGTTTTCATTACTCTTCCCTTTTATTTTGTCCTCTTCCCACTCCCTCTTTTTATTTTCTACCCCTTATTAAATCCCCCTTCCCTCCCAAATTAGGTGACAGATTGCTTTATTTGTCGGGATGCGGGTCACCCTTCGATATTTTCGAAGGAGGTGTAAGTTAATAAAGCGTTGGGGCCCGCATCAAATCTTTTTCTTTTCGAGTTTTCGATTTCGACTGGCAAATCGGCACCTCTGCCACATTTCAATAACGGGGGGCTTTTTACTAACCTAAAAATGTTTTTGTTTTTTTCATGTATATATTATCATTTTATTTTGTACATATAATTTTTAGTCCCCCCCCCCCGTTGCATATTTTCATATGGGCTTTAAGTAGGTTCTCATGGTATGAATTTTTATGGTGATAGCGTGGATGTAAGTATGAACGTGGTATTTTGGTAAATGATGGTCGCGATTAGACTAGCTATGTTGAGACCTTTTTTAAGTTAGAGTTGACCTATCCTCCCCCCCCCCTTTTTCTGGCCTTGTGCCACATTTTATATGTATTTTTTTAAATATATGTAAATAAATATTAAGAGCTAGTGGAGAGGAGAGTGAGGCTGAAAGAAGAGACGGTGAAGTAAGAATTGTTCTTGAACTATTGATTACTGATTGGAAGCGGAAAGAGATTAACCACTGTGGTTTGCCAGTTGGACTTTTATTTTATTATTCTTCATGGATTGACCACATTTTCTAATATCCTTTTCACGTAATTAATAGACCCATTTCTCGTTAACAGGAATCCTTTTCAGTACATCAATGGTGTTCTGCTTGATGTGATGGCTTTTCACTCTTCCTTTTCCCCCTCCCCCTCCCCCTTCTTCTTCTTCTTCTTCTTCTTCTTCTTCTTCTCTATGTCGTTTTCTTTTCCTTTTATTTTATTTTCTCTTTTCATTTTTCCTTATCTTTTCTCTTTTCCCCTTTCCTTTTTGTGTTTATTCGTTTACTTATTTCTTCTTATCTATTTTCTTATGTTTTCTTTTATATTCTTTTTCGCTTTCTATTTTCTTTTCTCTCTCCTTATTTCTTCGTTTTTTCTCCATCCGTTTTCTATTCTCTTATTTATTTCTTCTTCGCCTTTCTTTTTTACGTTTTTGAAACATTTTGTTCTTTTTCCCCTTTTTTCTTCTCTGTTGTTTTTCGTTTCAGTTATTTTTCTTCTGTTTTCTTTGTTTTTTTTCTTTTGTTCTATTTACTTCTTCCTTTCTTTTTTCGTTCTTTTTTTCTTTTGCATTTTTCCTCTCTTTTTCTATTTTTTGAATGGCTTATATCTTCAATCGCACAACTCAGCTTTTCACTCTTCAAATCCAGAGGTTGAAGACACCAAATTAGGCCATGTACATCAGAAGAGGGAAATGATTTCCATCCAATTCTCTTATAATCTGTGAGTTATATCACGACACTCCAGTGAAATCTATTGCTTCAGTTAATTACGGTATCGCGCAAAGTATCTGAATTTAATTTGAACTAAAATAATTATTTAGACATTAATGTTTAATGATCCAGTCAAATCAGTGAAAAGGGTCAAACTAATTGCAACACAATGTTTTTTGCACAATGCATTTCTATGAGGTGTCTATATGAACATACTAAAAGTCTAGAAAAATCTATCGATGCGAAAAATGAAAATTTTACACTTATCGATTTGCGAAAATAGCGTGTGTTTATGACAAAAATGTAAACAACCTCGTTTTCATTTTGCCTATTTTACTCAAATTTTCGATAAAATTGATTACTGGTCTTAAATGTATTTTTATGTCATGAAATAAATTTCTAATTTACTTTTAAAAGTTTTGAGAATAGAACTGTAATTCAATGTTTTAATCGCTGGCGGCCATATTGTTTTTCCATGCACCAAAATATTTTTACGACGTAAAGGTTTTATTACATACAAAAATCAAAGTTTTTGATACAATAAAATTTGAACATTTTTTTACACAAAAACCCCAACTTGTTTAAAACAAAATGAAGAGCTTAACACTAAAACATATTGGTCGATGTTTAAATAATTCCTTAGAATATATATTATAGGACGAAAATTTAGAATAACTGACTGAAAAAATCTTTTAGTCTGTTATACACTGCTGGTTTTATACTGTCAATTTCTTTTTTGTTACAAATTGAATAATGCTTAATGCAAGTACTGGAGATATGTGCATACTTCTTAAGGAAGGTATCATGGGTAACAATGTTTCGGATACAGAGACAATTCCCCAAATAAGAAGTGACAGCATCAACAAAGCATGTGAGGAACATGGACGTAGTTTCTGTATATGTGCACGGCAACGTACTCATAAGAGATGCAGAAAACGATAGTGTAACCCTAACATTATAAAAGTAGATAAAAACATAGAATGGGTCGATATATCAACATTTAATTGTAGGTCACAATCCCGAAGAAGAACTTTTGATTTAGTTTGCCTTTTTGTAGTGCATAAATCAAATACCAAGAAAGGCCAAGAAGTCAAGGTTATCATCTTGTGAAAACATTAACATTTGATAGCACTATAGACAAAACATGTAAATCCCGGAATGATGAGTGGAGTGATACAGTGGTAGAAAGATTATCCTCTGCAAATGATTTACATGCGAAGGATGCAATCTATTGTTAACGGTGCAATACCAACTTTAGGACAGGAAAACAGTGAAATAAAAGATATGACTCAAATATATTAGTGTAAATTCTCTTGCTTAAGTATGAAGAGGTAATTTCTTAATAGATGGTGCACTTAATATATTACTTCTTGCAGACACATTGGAACTTACTATGCCACATACTTCTGTACCTGAAACTGAAACTTAAAGTGAAGAAAAGACGTACGCCTGAACAGAGACATCTAATATAATTCAAGTGAGAGGTACTAATTTAGCAGAAAGTTGAATAATGTCAGCTAAAAAATATTTGCAAAACTCATTACTAATCCAGATACGATGGTAGATGAAGAATCTATGATAGGAACTATGGCTCTATGAAGAGTTGGAACAGGGAAAGAAAAAGAAAATTTGACTAACCGTACTTGCTGCTTGTGGTTGCAATATATGAAAATGCTAGACATTTCAAAAGATTTCCTCTAGGCTGAAAGAACAGGAAATTGGAGTTCCTATCTTGCTTCATTGCATGACATGCTATGTTTCTGCAGATTACAATTTGTATGCTAAGACAATATGTTTATATCGTCCAGAAATGGCTACCTCACCAAGAGCCCATCCCGATTTGTATTCTGTTTTTAAAAATAGTTTGCATGTTGTTTGCCATAGTGATACTGGGTACAACTTTCCACTGATCTTATTGTTTATGCGAAGTATCAAATTTACTGACAGACTCACAAGGGATAGAAAAGCAGCGAATCATGGTGATTACATCTTTCTGGTTTGTTTTGAACTAAATCAAGTTATGCAGCAGTTTACTGGTGTCAATTATAAAATTAGTGAACAACACAAAGAAGTAACTGACACACAACAAAAGAAAGACTGCACGGATATAAAAAAGCTTATCAGCTTTTTGAAAGCCAGAAATTCCTTCAGTAAATCTGATAAAATACTGCACAGCATTATCTCAGGTATTTTTGTAGAGGATTCAGTAAATGCAGATCAAACAGAAAAGTTGGCTATGCGATTCTTCAATCAATGGAAAGAAAGTGAAAAGAAAACAGGCACTTGCCATTGAATCAAAAACATATGTGATTACGGACAAAAAAGCAGTGCATATTCCTCCACAAGCACTGTTACGACGCCTAATATCATTTGCAACAAAATAACACTTTATTATAAAGGACCTCTTTAAATATGAAGTGTGTTTGATTCTATCGATTCTTCCAGATCTGCAAGCAAAGCAGTTCTAGGAATTACCCTATGGAGCCAGCTTCGATACCAAAACTGCAAACTTCCCACTGGTAGACACTTTGTTTTGAATGGAGGGGCATTACTACATCGGATCATTTCGCATCATGGTCTTACATGTAAATAAATATGTTATGTATATATTAAATACGTACTGTGCAAATATGACAAATGTGTTATTGTATTCGATGGTTACAGTGAACAACCTTCAGTCAAAGACATAATTTATTTGAGAAGAGGAGTAAATACTGTATTTCTACACTGAATTAACTATTGTTCCAGCAACGAAAACGACATTTTCTTGGCAAATAAATCTAATAAACATAGATGTATCCAGATGTTTTCTGAATGTTTGGAACGAACAGGATGTCGGTGTATAACAGGGTACCCCACTCGTCTCTATGCACCGTGGGGATCGTTGGCACCTCACACACAAGTGTTTGATATACTGGTCGCGATGCCAGATATAACAAAGAATCCCACACGGCTCTGTCTCTCTGCACACATATCTTGCCAGACCGTGAACACTCTTCAGCCGATCGTCGTAGTGGCAATAAAAAAAATATGTCGACCGTAATTCCTCTAGGCCGGGATGACGACGTCAGCCAGAAGAGAAATTAAACCAAATTGCGCTATCATCGGTTTTCCCAAGATACATAAAAACATAATCACAGTGGATTAAATATCTTGCCTCCAACAACAGCTGCTATAAAATTCTATTTATGGCTGTATACTAATAAGTACATATATGGTTAGTAACTCGTTTTCTAAATCCCATCAATTGGGGATGGCAGGTGATCAATGTGTCATCATACCAGAAATGACTGATGTGCATCAGAATGTTTTCTTAACTTCATCCGGTGCAACTGCAAAAAGATTGCAATAAATCACGGTGTCAAAAGTATGGACTTAATTGTTCAGCACAAAGTGTTGTGGTGCAGCTTGTGGTAATTTGTCAGCGCCTGAAGATAACATTGACTTAGATTATTGCAAAATAATTGATAACGAAAGCACTCAGAGAGCACAATCCTCCAAGGTTTATTGTGTTACCCTACTATGGAGGTGAAACTTGGTAATGTTTTTGAAAATGAGACACTACATAAACATAGGATAGTTTACACAGATTGATTGAGAAATGCCAGATTTACGGATATTCATATGAAGTTGTTACATGAGATGTTCTATTTTAAAATGAAATATGCTGCCAAATCTTTTATCTGTTTTAGATCTAAGTGAAATTTTATTTGGTAATTTGGTAATATGTAATACTATCTGCTACCCATGTTTCAAATTTCAAAATAATAGACAAGAAATTGAGATGTGATTTTTTTGAAAGATAGGGATTTTCCGAATTTCAAAAACTCTTGGATTCAGATAATTCAGATAATTCAGATATTGAACTTGATCACATTCAGAATTTATTATGGAACTTCCCTGGGCCAAGGTACAGCTTTGGTAAAAAAGGCATTGAAATCTGGTTATTATGTTTTCATAAAATCGCTAGCAAACGGACAAATAAACTAACAAACAAATAAATAAACGATGATTAAAACATGACCTCATTGTGTGTGTTGGGGTAATTGATAATATATTCATTATTTTTTTAAATTGAAAAATACTAATGTAGAAGTATAACTAATAAAATAATCACATAAAATATCCGAATAATTTGATAATGGAAGAATATTATTTGAATGCATACGGAAAAATTGTGTATTTTAATGAAAAAAATCGTCTCAAAACTTAAGATTTCCTCTAAAATACATTTTACATAGGTTAGTTCTTGCTGTGAGATTAAAGAAGCATTCTATATACATAATTTCATATCCTAATTTTTACTTATAAATTTCAAATGATGCATTGGCACGATTAGTAGCATACATCACGTTCATTGATTTGTTAATGAAAAATGTCAAATTTGCATATTTCGCATCAGTAGAGTTTTCTAGACTTTTAGTATGTTAAAACAGAGACCTTATGAAAATACGTTGTGCAAAAAAACCTTGTGTTGCAATTAGTTTGACCTTTCGTCAAAATTGAGGCTTATTTGACTGGACAATTAGTAATGTATATCATAGAGGTGTTTATAAAATAAATAACATGCAGAGGAAGACTATAATGATATTTTAAAGTATTTATATACCCTCATCTAAATTACGAACTCATATGCAATGCAAAAAGCTAACATATAGGTTACATGATATAAAAGTTAAAAAGTCGTATGCGGCAGTCGAAATGGCATTTTCTAATACCTATTTGCGTGAATGATAGGCCTATTTTTCATCAATCAGAATCGTTTTCGATACATAAATGCTTTTATGTTTGATCTAATGGGGGTTAGCTTCCCTTCTCTTTTCTTCCCAGGAATTCTCAAATACGGATTCAAGTCGAAAGCTACCATTCACTAACCCAACAGTCCTCTTCTTCTATTCGTATGGCGAGATTCCATGCGACATACACATAGCAAAATGAACCCGCATAACCTAGTTATACAGATGTGGAACAGGTATATATATATATATATATATATATATATATATATATATATATATATATATATATATATATATATATATATATATATATATATATATATATATTTGAAGCTCCTCGTTAAAAAGTAGAGCACTGTAAAATGGTAGTAGTAACACAGCGTAGCGTCACTTGCTTTATGCATCGTTCCTTCACTTATAGAAGTTTGAATGCCTGTACGCTTTCGCCGCCGTTAATGTGTTAAAATTATCATTGTTTATAAGCTGTTCAGAACTGGCCTAGCGGTTAGCGACGTTGGACTGTAGGTTGAAAAAATACTTGTGGTTTCGAATCGTGTGACCGGTGGTGAATAGTCGTACTTCTATGCTGATGAGTCTTGATTGAAAAGAGACGAAACGTATACGTCCATAGATAAAAATATAAACAATAACAAATATTATATATATATATATATATATATATATATATATATATATATATATATATATATATATATATTAGCAGGACACGTGTCCGGCGTTGCCCAGGGTAGAAATAAATAAATTAAGAAAATGTAAGTATTAGAGTAAATGCTTATAGGGTGTATCCATGTTTCGAATCAAACAAAATAGATTTCCTATGTTTTCCTCTACGCGTTATTTGAAAAAATAAAAAAAACACTCCACCCCAAGTAAATGTGATCCAAAAATAATCGCGAAGCTTTCCGCGGTCAGTGAAGGAGAAGTCCTTCTAGACTAAATCAATTTTTATTTCAATTCGGAGTCACTCTGTTTGGGGGAGATTTATTTAAGTATAGTATCATAACATATACGACACCATTGGCAAAAATAAAAACTACGCCCCCCCCCTCGACAAAAAGTAAATGTGATCCAAAAATAATCGCGAAGCTTTCCACGGTCATTGCAGACTTGTAGACTGAGTCAATTTTTATCCCAATCCGCAGGGGAGATTTTTGATTGATATAAGTAATTTTCTTTTTGTTTTTTTTTAACGATTTTTTTTACTGTTAAGTATTCTACACGTATACAAATTAATATGTTGTTCGTATTTAGTTGCCTCCCCACGTGTGGAAAATCCATCTCTTCCAAAAAGAGGGCAGTCTGGATTGGTGAATGAAAAAATTGCCGCAGTCTAGAAGGATTTTTCTTTCACTGCCGGAGAATAGAAAAGAATAAATATAGTCTCATAACAGATACTACACAATTGGCAAAAATAAAAAAAAACTCCCCAGATGGTAAATGAAAAATTGCCACAGTCTAGAAGGATTTCTCAATGACTGACTGAGGAGGGAAAAGAAAAGAATATGTTATCACAACAGATACTACACTTTAACGGTGCATCTATATCGAAAAGTAAGAAATAAAAATAAACCTAAAAGAAAAATATACGAATATTTAAATAGTTGAAAAGTAAACCAAAATGTAAAATTTGTCGCAGTATTGTTTGTAATGTGCAATAATTGAGCAAGAATTACTATTTTAGTCACGTAAATTCTATTTTTGATGAGTACATCGCATGGAGCGTGAAAATGAAATCAATTATGATCTGTTGGTCAATAAATGCTATTTTATTCAAATATTAGTGTTAAACAACTGTTATTATTTCGTATTTAATTAGAATCGAATAAAAATTATGAAATGAATGAAAATGGGACACATTTATAATCTCTGTTAAGAAAAGTGTACAACGATACATTCTATTTTCGCTCAAGTACGTACAGTTTGAGCGTATTAATTCACAACTACGAATTGACTGCCTATTAATGGAAAATGTATTCATTGGATATTATGTGTACGGAATATGACATTATCAATCATTTTAAAACACTGAAATTACTTACGTACGTGTTTACGGTTGAAAGAATGATGCAATGCGTAAAGTGGGAACGTGTTTGTTTTTAATTCTAGCGAATACTGGAGTAGATCTTGAAACAGTAATGAAAAGAAAACGAAAACCGTAGAATATTAATTCCGTTGATCTGATATTCTGATGAAGGTAGTGTATATTGTTTTTGTTTACTAAATAGAAGATGTGAATATTATTAAAAATAAAACTATTATTATATTGTATGCAATCAGAAATGAAGAAAATTGTGAAACGAATGAAAATAGGTCAAGTTTAAAGAAGAGTGTACAATGATATACGCTGAGGTCGTAGTTCTAGTACATACGCTGTGAACGTCCGAAATTATAGATCGAATGTTGTTGATTGGCTAATTATTTGATTGAAGTTCGCTGATATTGTTTTATTTCACAAGTACGAAAGTAGTGTATGTTAATGGAAAAATGTAATTAGTGGATAGTATTTGTACGTATGTTTCAGGAATATGCAATTATCAATCATTTGAAAAAATGCAATTACATACATACGCGTTTACGGTTGAAAGAATGTTAACGTGTTCGTTTTTAATGCTAGCGAATGTTGGAGTAAGGAAAAGGAATTCGTTACGCGCAGAATATTAAATCTGTTAATCGGTTATTTTTATGAAGGCAGTGTGTATTGTTTTGATTGTGAAGTCTGTAACCGGTGTTTCCAATATTAGTTCCTTATTTGATATTTTCGACGGGGTATATGAGGTGCGTGGCAAGAGTAAGATATTAGGGAGGAAATAAGTATGCTATCTTCTGTTTGGATTACGTATTTGAGAGAGTCAGACGTAGGGGTCTAATACTAGTCATTAATGTTTGAGGATGATATTAAATGAAAGTTTCTTGTAACACTTTCGAGTGAAGTAGCTAAATGAAGTGGTGAGTATTGTAGCGTATGATGTATCTGTTTTTTTTCTAGTTACAGAGGAAAAACCAGTCTACTTTATATATATATATATATATATATATATATATATATATATATATATATATATATATATATATATATATATATATATATATATACGTATGGGTTTCATCCTTAAGGAATCGTCAATGTAGAGATAATTATTCAAACTGGTCGCAAGATTCGAAACCTCGGGACAAGAGTCATGTTTTTAACTCAAATTCCGACTTTTTAACCGTTGCGGCCACCATGAACATCTACATAAATTAGTGAGAGTTTTATCCTATTGTACCGAGCGGGCGAGATAGTCAACCGACATAAACAGTGTTCAACTATGAAGGAATATGCAATAAAGCTATAATTTTGACGGCTGTATTGATACTACTCACTAGAGTGCTAAGCCTACATTGGGGGCGACAAATAATTATAAATATTTATTTATCAACATACGTATATGTTTCATCCTTACGGAATCGTCAGTGTAGAGATAATTATTCAAACCGGTCGCATGATTTGACACTCCCGAACAAGAGTCATGTTTTTAACTCAAATTCCGCCACCTTAACCGTTTCGGCCACGATATATATATATATATATATATATATATATATATATATATATATATATATATATATATATATATATATATATATATATATATATATATGAACAAATGTTTCGTGGTACAGAATTTTATAATAGTTTTAAATATAATGAACGGAGTCATAGCGAGTCAAGGCACTATCGCAAGAACAAAAAAAGGGAGAGGAATTATTGAATAATATATTTAATTGTCGATTAAAAACTTTTAAAAAGAATAAAATGATCGACTAAAATTGAGCGAATAAGAACTAATTTCCTAGGTACCTTTCGGCCGATACATTGTCAAGAGGAAACGTCGGCAAATATCGCTTAAAAACGTGGGAAAGAGTAACGTGGGGAGACCCCACCCCACCAAATTATATATATATATATATATATATATATATATATATATATATATATATATATATATATATGAAGTAAATCCAACAAAAGATATAAGAGGCAACTAATATCTTAAGGACTTTGAGTTACCTTGCCTGAACCTCGAATTACAATAAAACTTGATCCGCACCTCACCCCATTACTTCATTCTATATTATGCTATATATATATATATATATATATATATATATATATATATATATATATATATATATATATATATATATATATAGTGTTAAAGTGAATAATTTTGGTAAGAAATCCGAGTAAGAGAGCTCAATGTAGAAAACAGAGCGAGAATAGAATATAGAAAGAAAAAATTCACATACACATTGCAACTGTCAGCATTTATAATTTATTTCAACTTCCTAGTCTCTTCAGAATGCTAACGGGACAGCTGCATATTGGAAATGACAGAAAAAAGAAATTTTCACCAGCAAAAAAGGGGACAAGCAACACACTTAAGTTAAAATCATCCAGAAAAGAAGGGGAGGGAAATATAAAGAGGTCAGCTAATGCTCTATCCAGTATATTGAGCTTCAGTTTTTATCCGGATGTTTCACTAATTATAAGATATTAGTTGACGCTTATATCTTTTGTTGGATTGCTTCATATATATATATATATATATATATATATATATATATATATATATATATATATATATATATATATATATATATATATATATATATATATTTATATAAGGATACACATGTAATAAAATGGAAAATATATAGCGAAAGACATAATGGAAAAAACAAATTAAATACAAAAGAAAGATAAAAACAAACAAGACATTGACTGGCTTCGTTCGGATATACGAACGTCTTCAGAAAAAGTGATGATTCGAAAATTATTGAGAACATCGCAAAACATAGGATCATATCTTTATAAATTTAGGTATTAAAAAAAATACCTAAATTTATAAAAATATATTCCTATGTTTTGCGACTTTCTCAATGATTTCTCAGTATGTTTATATATTTTTATGTACATGAATAACTCCTAATTTACTTAACCGATCATTATGAATTTTGGAACACAGCTGCTAGGCGTAAATGGTCCAAATTTAGTTTGATTTACTTTTATGCAAATGGGGTAAAAAAGGAATGGAAGCACTTTGTGAAAATTCAGTTACCTCTGATTTTTGTGAAATAATCAATAGATATTCACCAAATTTTAGTTTGTATTATTTTTAAGGGTTTTAGGGAGCGTGCTTATAAAAATGAATGATAATAAAACAAATAGCCCCGCTTTCACCTCAGCAAAAAACGAAAAACAAGAAAAGAAAGAAAATGCATGTAATCACCATTTTAATTCCTTCTGATTACGGCTGAATACAGAGTTGCGGCTCCCTGTTAGCCGATTATATGGGATGCGATTATTAGAGTTAGCCCCCTTTACGGATTTCATGATCGCGCGCGCGCACGCACGCACACACACACACACACACACACACACACACACACACACACATACACACACAGACATCGATTTTTGTTTGCTTACAATCAGGGTCTGAGTTTTGTACTTTCTGATGGAGTGTTATTACATGCATTTTTATTTATTTTCTTTTTTCGTTTGTTTCTGAGGTAGAAGTGGGTCTATTTCTTTCTTTATTTTTCCAAACTTATTTATTTTGTTTGCTTGGTTACTGTTTTCTTGTAACTGCGTAACATAAAGTGGAAACCACTCCTACAAAATATAAACATATTTTGCAGCTTACATCGTACAACATATATATTTTTTTACATGACATCATAATTTTTACATCGTACAACATATATATTTTTTTACATGACATCATAATTTTTACATCGTACAACATATATATTTTTTTACATGACATCATAATTTTTACATCGTACAACATATATATTTTTTTACATGACATCATAATTTTTACATCGTACAACATATATATTTTTTTAAATGACATCATAATTTTTACATCGTACAACATATATATATTTTAAATGACATCATAATTTTTGCATCGTACAACATATATTTTTTTAAATGACAGCATAATTTTTACATCGTACAACATATATATTTTTTAAATGACATCATAATTTTTGCATCGTACAACATATATATTTTTTAAATGACATCATAATTTTTACATCGTACAACATATATATTTTTTAAATGACATCATAATTTTTACATCGTACAACATATATATTTTTTAAATGACATCATAATTTTTACATCGTACAACATATATATTTTTTAAATGACATCATAATTTTTACATCGTACAACATATATATTTTTTAAATGACATCATAATTTTTACATCGTACAACATATATATTTTTTTAAATGACATCATAATTTTTACATCGTACAACATATATATTTTTTTAAATGACATCATAATTTTTACATCGTACAACATATATATTATTTTAAATGACATCATAATTTTTATTAAGAAAAATGACATCATCATTTTTAAGGAAAGTTCCATCCCAGACTTCCTCAAATTCTATCGGGTCGAGCTCTTAGATAATTTCTGCTGATGAAGAGGTAGTTTCCGAACAGCTATCTTTCCCGGTAACCGCCGGTACGAATGGTAAATCAGCGCATAGCTGTATGATAATATATATATATATATGTATGATAATATATATATATATATATATATATATATATATATATATATATATATATATATATACGTTTATTTAACCCTCTAGATTGTCTGCTGTTTACTGCCTGCTTTATTTAGGCACAAATAGAACATAAACATAATTTAATATATATATATATATATATATATATATATATATATATATAGGCTAAAACTGAACATTTGAGCAACAACTCCGAAACAAAAAGAAACGGTTCACATCAGGGGAGGGGGAGGGCATAGTGTTTGTGTTTTTTTAGGGGGGGGAGGCGGAAATTTAGTTTATATATATATATATATATATATATACTTACGTATGCGTTTCATCCTTTCGGGAATCTCTCTGTAGAGATGAATTATTCATACCGGTCGCCGGACTCGAATCCCGGAACACGAGTCATGTTTCAAACTTAAATACGGACGTCTTAGTCCACACGGCCGCTATTAACAACTTGGTAAATTAGCGAGAGATTAAACCTATTTAAGGCAGTCGTCGTCAAAGTGTTCGACTACTGAAAGGAACATGCATTGAGGTCACGATGACGGCTGTGCTAATGCTACTCAATACAGAGCCCAGCCTAGATTTGGTGCGACAAATAATTATATATATATATATATATATATATATATATATATATATATATATATATATATATATATATTCCCATCTCTCTCTCATGTTGTCCATCGCCCGGCTTCTAGAAGCTTGTTAACATAGATCTTATGTATTTTTAATGAAAATTATATAATGAATATCATTTCTAATAACAGTTGAGGAACACCAATTGTAATGTGCCTCTACCGATGTCTTTTGGGATATGTTTTTATATTATTTATTATTTATAAATAGTATCTCCATCCATACATCTACTCTATACTCATAGAGTTGGCACCAGAATCTCAGCAAAGTCACATGTCAGCAAATTGATTTTACACAGCGTCTTCCTTTGTTCCCCCCCTCATAAATATAGTCTAGAAGTAAGTACAGATTGGATTAGATAAAACACATTATTCATTTGATACTATATAAAAGATAGATCTAGAAAGTTATCGGCATGGTAATACATAAAAATTATCATATTAAATTATATTACTATCCTACTGAAATTTCATCGTCGCTGTAATATAATGCTGAGGCGGGAGACGGTAGTGCAATGTTTTTTAGTTCATTTTTATTTCAAAGTTTGATGTCAATGTAAACACAATATATAAATTTGTTTAAAAATCTCCCTTATCGTCTGTCCTTGTTTCTTGGCTATATTTTCTTCACACATGGGAGAATGTTGCCAAAAACATCAAACGGGCATAACAACGAGATAGAAGATTAGTAAGTATGTGTGTGTGAGAGTGTTACGTCTGGATGTTTATACGCTATCGGTTCAATTACGGCTCAAAAAATGAAAGAAGTACGAAATAGAACCTTTAATAGATTTATTTAACAAACACACTTGGTTGAAATGTAGAAAACCGCTAAACGCGAGATGCTTGTTTGATCGTGAGAGCCGTTCTGTTTACTTTTCACTGTCATGGCAGACGATCTCTTTTATCCAAGGGCGATAACTCTTTCTTTTTGATCCAAAGAAAATAACGATTCTGTTTTGTTAGCTTGCCTCTAACAGAGAGACAGAGAGAGAGAAAAAAGAAATGGGGGGGAGGGAAGAGAGACGCCTAGAACTGTCAACGACGCGTTTGACAAAATAAAATCTTACTTACACCAGGTATCTCCATCCCAACTCATCCGACTAGACTTTCCAGTTTTAATTCTTTGCTAAAAATTGCAGCACAGCGGTCCCAGCCAGATCATTAATTCTCAGGAGAGAATTAATGAAGCCAGAATTAATGACGCCGCCGAAGACCTATCAAGCCAGACGACGGATTATTTACTTTAATTTAAGGAGAATGTAACGATCGTTAAGTCTGGGGAAGTGGTGGAGTGCCGAACCCAAGATATAAAAGCTCGTCCAAATATGCATCCACGCACACACACCAAGTTACTCTCCCTGGAAAACGATCGAATTACAAACGCTAGTAAGTACTTCCAGTTACTACCACCACCACCACCACCACAACAACCGCCATCATTTGTATTTTCTCCATCTCTCAATTAACAGGTTGTGTTACAAGATAGAAGATTAGTAAGTATGTGTGAGAAGCAGAGAGACGGAAAAAGAAATATAGCAATAGAGAGTAGATACCAGTCGAGAGCGAGAAAAATAAGAGGAGGAAAGAGAGACGCTTTAAAATGTTAACGACGGATTTGAAAAAATAAAACTTTTCTTATTCCTGTATAACCGCAATGAAACATACATGGAATCGGAAATCAAGTTGAAATAAATCATATAACATGTTAGCTATAGAAATTAGGTATAATCATTTTGGTATAACTAAATCATATAACAGGTCATCTATAGAAATCGGGTATCATCGCTTTGGTATCAATAAATCATGTAACGTGTAAACTATTGAAATCGTGTATCATCGTTTTGGCATAAATAAACTATATTACATGTCAACTATAGAAATCGGGTGCCATCGTTTCGGTATAAATAAATCATATAACATGTCAACTATAGAAATCGGGTGCCATCGTTTCGGTATAAATAAATCATATAACATGTCAACTATAGAAATCGGGTATCCTCGTTTTGATATAAATAAATCATATAACATGTCAACTATAGAAATCGGGTGCCATCGTTTCGGTATAAATAAATCATATAACATGTCAACTATAGAAATCGGGTATCCTCGTTTTGATATAAATAAATCATATAACATGTCAACTATAGAAATCGGGTGCCATCGTTTCGGTATAAATAAATCATATAACATGTCAACTATAGAAATCGGGTGCCATCGTTTCGGTTTAAATAAATCATATAACATGTCAACTATAGAAATCGGGTGCCATCGTTTCGGTATAAATAAATCATATAACATGTCAACTATAGAAATCGGGTGCCATCGTTTCGGTACAAATAAATCATATAACATGTCAACTATAGAAATCGGGTATCCTCGTTTCGGTATAAATAAATCATATAACATGTCAACTATAGAAATCGGGTGCCATCGTTTCGGTTTAAATAAATCATATAACATGTCAACTATAGAAATCGGGTATCCTCGTTTCGGTATAAATAAATCATATAACATGTCAACTATAGAAATCGGGTGCCATCGTTTCGGTATAAATAAATCATATAACATGTCAACTATAGAAATCGGGTGACATCGTTTCGGTTTAAATAAATCATATAACATGTCAACTATAGAAATCGGGTATCCTCGTTTCGGTATAAATAAATCATATAACATGTCAACTATAGACATCGGGTGCAATCGTTTCGGTATAAATAAATCATATCACATGTCAACTTTAGAAATCGGGTATCCTCGTTTTGATATAAATAAATCATATAACATGTCAACTATAGACATCGGGTGCAATCGTTTCGGTATAAATAAATCATATAACATGTCAACTATAGAAATCGGGTATCCTCGTTTCGGTATAAATAAACTATATTACATGTCAACTATAGAAATCGGGTATCCTCGTTTCGGTATAAATAAATCATATAACATGTCAACTATAGAAATCGGGTGCCATCGTTTCGGTATAAATAAATCATATAACATGTCAACTATAGAAATCGGGTATCCTCGTTTTGATATAAATAAATCATATAACATGTCAACTATAGACATCGGGTGCAATCGTTTCGGTATAAATAAATCATATAACATGTCAACTTTAGAAATCGGGTATCCTCGTTTCGGTATAAATAAACTATATTACATGTCAACTATAGAAATCGGGTATCCTCGTTTCGGTATAAATAAATCATATAACATGTCAACTATAGAAATCGGGTGCCATCGTTTCGGTATAAATAAATCATATAACATGTCAACTATAGAAATCGGGTGCCATCGTTTCGGTATAAATAAATCATATAACATGTCAACTATAGAAATCGGGTATCCTCGTTTCGGTATAAATAAATCATATAACATGTCAACTATAGAAATCGGGTATCCTCGTTTTGATATAAATAAATCATATAACATGTCAACTATAGAAATAGGGTATCCTCGTTTCGGTATAAATAAATCATATAACATGTGCACTATAGAAATCGGGTATCCTCGTTTCGGTATAAATAAACTATATTACATGTCAACTATAGAAATCGGGTATCCTCGTTTCGGTATAAATAAATCATATAACATGTCAACTATAGAAATCGGGTGCCATCGTTTCGGTATAAATAAATCATATAACATGTCAACTTTAGAAATCGGGTATCCTCGTTTCGGTATAAATAAATCATATAACATGTCAACTATAGAAATCGGGCATCGTCGATTTGGTATAAATAAATCAAGACTTGTGTTTTAAGAAAGCAACAAGTGAAATGTAAGTTATAAACATGCATATCGTTGCACCGTGTTTTCGGGTTCCGGTCATGTGTTCGGTGGTCATCGTGAATCGAATCAACAAATAAAAATAAAAGTGCTGCTATTTTTTTCTGAATGGACGAGGACATTGAAAAAATGGTCAAAGGCTGCTTTACATGGCCAAACATTTCAAACTGAGGAAAAGAAGGAAACCGTGATACCACATGAAATCCGTTTCAGTTCATGGAAAGTAGTTAGATCAGACCTGGCAAGAGAAAAATACATCGACTTCCAAGTTTCCTTTTCTCATTAAAATATATAATTGATGCATAAGCTGATAGCTCACCTGTGCTCTGAAATAAATATTTAGGAAAAATAGTGAAAATAGTTACAAGATCTTATCTATAGGTGTAGAAAAATTCTTTGTCGAGCTGGCCCTATCCTCTTTAAACTGTATCAAAATGTCCTGCAGAATTTTGCTTCTCTGCTAGCTGGAAAATTGCCTGTGTGGAACTAGTTTTGAAGAACTCTGGCGAAACAACTGACTCACAAAATGATCATAAGTTTGCAGCGCTCTTTAATAAAATCTTTGAATCCTTAACTAATCTAGTCCAGTACCTAGAAAATACTAAACTTCTATCTGACCAACAGTATTTATTTAGCCCATCCCGTTTTACTGTCTGCAGAATCTTGCTTCTCTGAACGTATATACTACACACTGGATAAGGCAGGGGAAGCCAGGGCGGTAAAACTAGATATCTCCAAAGCCTTTGACAAAGTCTGGCATGAAGGTCTTCTCAAGAAAAACTCGTGCAGTATTACTGGGATAATCCTTAGAAAATGGGCTTTCGTCTGTTGTAGAATGGGGCAAAAAATGAATGGTCATATTTAATGCTACCAAGACGAAGCTTCTCATAAACAACTACAAAAAATTATTCCAACCACCGATTGTTATCGTCGATAATAACTTTCCCGATTAGAGTCCAACGTTTAAATTTATTGGACTGATATTCTCAGGCGGCATGAGATGATGTTGCCAAGTCTGCTGCAAAGATGAATGAAGTTTCTAGTCCGGTAGATGGACTACCGGACTAGAAACTTCTTTCATCTGTCACAATTCTATATTTCTATAGCTACGATTCGTCCATGCATGGAATATTGTTACCACATATAGCCTCTCCCTCTTAGACAGAATGCAAAAAATAATTTCTAACCTTGTTAGTCCAGCTCTCGTCACACGCTCGAGTGTTACATGCCTGTGTTTGTTTTACAATCACTTTCACGGAATGTACTCCGATGAAGTTATCCAACTTGTACCCTAACGTAAATACCCCGACATACCCGACGAGCAGCAAAATCCTACTCATTCACTGTAGAAATAACTTTATACCAAATCCTACTCATTCACTGTAGAAATAACTTTATACCAAATCCTACTCATTCACTGTAGAAATAACTTTATACCAAATCCTACTCATTCACTGTAGAAATAACTTTATACCAAATCCTACTCATTCACTGTAGAAATAACTTTATACCAAATCCTACTAATCGACTGTAGAAATAACTTTATACCAAATCCTACTAATCGACTGTAGAAATAACTTTATACCAAATCCTACTCATTCACTGTAGAAATAACTTTATACCAAATCCTACTAATCGACTGTAGAAATAACTAGTTGCCGGAAGATTTTTTTTACTCCGATAGCTTCTTTGCTCGGACCGCTAACTTTTGGAGCAGTCTCCTTGCCTCCTGTGTTCGCGACCGTACCAACACGCATACATTTAAATGTAATGTGAACACACATTTTGCTGCCTAGTTCCCGACCCAGGTTGCACCTATAAATCTGATTTCTGTCACAATATCCCCTTACGCTTCATTGACATTTGTTCGCGGTGAATAAAAGTAAAAAAAAAAAAGGTACGACAGCTATGCTCTCAGGACGTTCGCCAAGGATTAGGGATTTAATCACATCACCTCCAACTATATGTTTGATCAAAAAGATTTGCAAACGAACGATATACGAGGGTAAAAAAGATCATAAAAAGCTAAATACAGCAAAACAGACGTGGGAATGACATTTATGTGGTTAAGAACAATGCCCATCGACCACAAGCTACCAATTCTAGTACAGGATGAGAAGAAACCGGCATCACGTACGTAGAGCCTCACCACAACAAGGAAAGAAGGGACCAAGAGTGCAACCCACATAAAAGTAAGACAATTTGAAGACTCTGCTGAGAATCGAACTTCATCAGGAAAGCGTCTGAGAAGTGATGGTTCACGTTACAAAGAATATGTATTAGCTGAACTCACGTTTACAATTACATGGACACAATGGTATAATTTAAATTACAGCAACAACGACAACAAATGAAATTAAAATGAGAGTATAAATTAAAAAAATGAAAAAGAATGAAAAACTACATTCATACATACAAGTATATAGTATTAATAAAAACAAAATTGCAGTCGTCACTCAAAAGTTGGAATTGCTGAGAGGAGCAGACTCTGCTGCTCATATTTCACCTATGCGCTTGATATCCTAAATTGATATACTTCTGGTCATCCTCACTATGAGATAAGGTGCCCCGTGCAAACCAGTTGAATACGGTTTGCTTGAATAAAGACATGTAAAAATAAATATATATGTGTGTATCACTTACTACAAATTGTGTAAAAGGGAGAATGAGATAGTTTAGGATGATAAAGATAACAAATGTCTACTTTTGATTGATTAATAAAAAGTTATGGGAGCAAGAATTAATTCAATAATGTCAGTTTTTGAAGAGTTGCGTTCGATCAGCTTGAATTATTTACTGTTTCAACGATGGCACCCGAGAGAATATGTAATTAAGCGATAATTAAAATCTTCAAATGCTGGCTTTTAGTTGCAACTTATATTCGGGTTCAAAGCTGATTTAGTTCTTGTTTAGCGCCGGCTAATGAATGGACCAACAAAATAACAGAATAAAGGAATCAAGCAAAAATCGGAATGAATGAATTAGAACGAGGCCAGAATTTATCTTTAAAAGATAATCGTGCTCTAAACGTTAGATGTTTTATCGTCCGGCACACAAACTTCAAGCTTTCATGTTTTAAATTTCATTTGTCATCTTTAAAATAACCAGCGCAGCTTTTACTGATTAGAATTTTCATCGTTAATGTATATTAGCCCAAAGAACTGTTCACAGAAGATAAAGGCTTACTTTGGCAAATAGAACACACCCACACCGATGCGCGAACACACACTCATACACGCAGACACATACACTATACGACGTCAATCTGAAAAAAAAATAATGGTATATCAGGTGTTGTGAGAGTTATGAGTGAAAGATGGATGTTGTATACCATGGAAGCCATAATCCAAAGTGCTCAATATCCTGGATAGAGCAGATAGTAACCCAAAAGTGCTCATAACAGTGCTCTATATCGTAGATAGAGAAGGTGTGTTTAAACTCCCGGGATAGACCACTTCTCTGTCTTTTTAAAAATGTGGTACGTTTTCAACCAAAGTCAACGTTATTATGTACTAATTTGAAAAACAACAACAGTGATATTATGTACTGATTTTGCGAGTCTGGGTTTTGGAAGCGGGCCGAACGGACGATTTTACTATGTAGTCGTCAACATGATTAGGGGAATTAAATTCCCTAAGTGAATACAGGCATGAGATTCCTTCTTCTCCCTCCTCGAATGGCTAAGGACTTAAGCTAGGAATTAACTACGATAGAGTAGTAATTTGGTCTCTCCCTTGACGTTAGTGAAGCATCTTCATGGCCGACAGAAATTTGACGCCTGAATAAAACATAATCAAAAGTTTAAAATATTGTTTGTCTCGTGAATTTTGGTATGAAGGTTTTGTTACAGACAACATCGAGACACACCTCTCCACGCGAGGAAGAAGAAAAGATACGAGAAACTAGACGACATCGAGACGACACCCGAGACACACCTCTCCACGCGACGAAGAAGTAAAGGTACGAGAAATTAAAGGTATGCAACATATGTCTTTTTGGTGTTAAAAATGACCAGTTGTTTAAGCGAGAACTGCCACGGCCCATTCCGGGGCGGGTATACAAAGCGAGAACTGCCACGGCCCATTCTGGGACGGCTATGCAACATCTTTTCTTTCTTCTTTCCATCACACTACCACCATTCATTCCTTTCTTTCTTTTCCCCTCCCACTACCACTTTTTCATCCTTTCTTTCTCTTCTGCTGCCATTTTCTTCCTTTCTTTCTTCTTTTTCTTTCACTCCCAAAATTTCTTCCTTTCTTTTATTATTTCCCTCCCACTATCACCTTTTCTTTCTTTCTTTATTCTTTCCCTGCCACGACCACCTTTTCTTCCTTTCTTTCTTATTCCCCTCCCACTACCACTTTTTCTTCTTTTATTTCTCCTTTCCATCCCACTACCACATTTTCTTCCTTTTTTTCTTCTTTCCATTCCCACTACAACTGTTTATTTCTTCTTTACTTCCCACTCCCATACTTTCTTCCTTTCTTTCTTCATTCCCTTCCACTACCACCCTTTCTTCCTTTTATTCTCATTTAAATATCATACTTCCAGGCATTAACTCCTACTTTTTTTTATTAAAAAATAATTTGATTTAATTCGGGCTATTAATTCTGTGTAGTATAGTATCATTCGTCATGATACTTTCCTCCCAGGCATTACCTACACTTTTAGGGGAAGGGGCATTATAATATACGTTCTTTTACTCACGCTATCATTCTCTCATGGATTACCGTCACTTTTTATCAAGGAGTAGTGTACTAAATATTCTATTGTCATCATATGATGCTCCCAGGCATTAACTACTTCTTTTTAGGGTGAGGGAGTGTTCGTTCGCTTAATTCGTTTTATTTTCGCACACATTTTGGATGAAATTTATTAATTAGTCTTCAATTGTATTTTTTATTTCGAAATTAAATTCGTATTTTTGATTAAAGACTTGAAAATCAAACTTTAATGCAATGCCTAGTCGCTGGCGGCCATGTTGTAATTTCCTATAACTCGATTTAATCGGGTCTGTTATTCTGTGTAGTACATTTT
Source organism: Sepiola atlantica (assembly GCA_963556195.1). Taxonomy (NCBI): domain Eukaryota; kingdom Metazoa; phylum Mollusca; class Cephalopoda; order Sepiida; family Sepiolidae; genus Sepiola; species Sepiola atlantica. The sequence goes on along the minus strand of OY744520.1, from coordinate 134,025,177 downwards.
CTATTCATCATTCCTCTTAGCAGAAGAGGGTGACACGGCAGCTTAGCAAAATTATACAACCGTAGGGAGGATATTTTGCTAGGTCTATTGTATAAAGGAGACTTGTCTGTGTGCTTATGTTTGTATGTCTGCCAAAGGCTGACGAGATACTCGACAGAAATATCGAAAAATTGAAAAAAAAAAAAACGTCGATTCCTTCGTGCCGAACCGGTATGAAACTTCCCGGGGGAGCGACCAAATTTCTTCATTTCCCAGTCATTTGTACGTTGAGCGCACGTGCGGTTTGCAAAAAACAAAACAAAAACATAACGTTAAAGTGAGCTATTTTCTTATAGATTTTGTTCTATGCGTCAGTAACATAACAGTTACGGATAAATAACGATTAGCAGGTCAAGCGACCCATAAGAATTTTTTTAGCGATAACTTACATATACATTGAAGGGGGGGGGTGAGGGCGAAAACAGATGTGGTACTTTTCATAGAAATATGTCACACTTTTGCCCCGGGCAACGGAAATAGCCGGAGTGAGGGAGAGGGACAAAGAGAGGGCGGAAGAGACAGTTATAGCTCCGGGCAACGGAGGTGGGGGGGGGGGTGACCACAGAAGAAACAGCTTTCGCCCAAGGCAACGGTAAAAGGGGAAAACGGGAGAAGGGGCGGTGAAATGGGCTTGTCTACATATATAAGGGGCATAATCCTATGAGAATATTTGGAAGAGTTGTTCTCCCTGTTCCGGTATATTTATCCTTTTAGCCATATAGTGGTTGAGAATTGATCGATATTATTTTTAATTAGTTTCAAGTGGGCCACATAAGTGAAAATTCTATAAATTCGACGCATATTCATTTTTATGGTTTTACCCACAGAAATAATAAACAAAGGTTTCGAAAAAGCGAAAAAATGTCACTAGACCAACTACAGAAGCCCAAAACAAAACAACGAACAATTTATAGCATCGGTCTCAGCATACAAATACACCTTCAAGAAATATTTTGGGAAATAACACTAAAAGAAACTAAAATAGTTAGAGGCAAGCACAAAACCTAAACAAATCTTAACCACCCAAACTGAATCAACATACAGCACAAGGGGTCACAAAATGCTCCACAATAACATTCACAATAAATCATAAATTAAGCTGCACTTCCCAAAATGTAGTCTATGCACTCAGGTGTACAACATGCAATAAATCATATATAAATACAACCAAATCACACAACAACAGAGTCTCCCTATACAAAACAAAAGCAAGATCAAACTTCGGGACAACAGAAACCCGTTGTTTCTCAACATATCCATGAATGCAGCAAAGGTGAATTCAAAATGATACTAATAGATCAGACGGGGGATTACTACTACTTCATAGACAAATTCACACGAGATTTCCAGCGTCCTCCAGCTATTTCAATAACCGTCGAAAATCATTTTGCGTTATTGAAACAGCCGTTTACCTCTGATTTATCATTGGCAACGACCTTTGGTTTTCTCTGTGTTTGAGTGGTAATACGCCACCGCAAGACCCTAGTGCTATCTGCACTCTTCTAATGGAGGTCTGGTTGGTGCTCTCCTTCGCTTTCCTTCCATCCTCGTTTACCCTTCATTACTATTTTGTGTGGTATTATCCGGGGCTTTGTAATCACTTGTATATGTGTGTACTTTTTTTTTGGGGGGGGGGGGGAATGAGGAGTATGCTTTTATTGAAGTTCTGTCTGCTTTGTTCCCTTTGGGGCTAGTATGTTCTTTCTATTTCTTTGCTTTATTTCTATTTCAAGTTTCGTGTCGATTGTTAGCCTTCGTAGTCTATGTGGGTTGGTTTCCGCATTCGAAGATTTTTCTTAAGATTTCTGCTGTTTTCACCATTGCTGCCCATTGTATGGTCTCAGTCTTTCCTTTGACTCCAATTTCTAGTTTGTTGCATTCACTTATTATGTGATTTACCGTTTCGTCTCTTTGTCCACAGTGTCTATATTTACTGCTTTCTTGGATGTTGTCTATTTTAGCTTTGATATAGTTCGTTCTGTGCGGCTGTCAGTAGCGATTCCGTTTCTCTTTTTAGATGACCTTTTCGTAATTATGTTCAGTTTTTCTCGTGTGTCTCTTCTCTTGTCAGTTTTATGAATCGTCCATGTAGCTGCTTTTCTTCCTCTTTTTTCTTGTCTTTTTGTTTTCAGTTTTGCTGCTTCCGGTGTCTCTTGCTATATTCTGAGTTATGTATTTTTGCAGTTTCTTTTTTGTGTCATTCACCCAGTCTTCTATACTTACCAGTCCTCTTCCCTCTCCTTTTTAGAGTCTGTCAATATCATCCCTTGCGTGTAGTTCATTGTTTATGGTCATTAGTTTCCTAGTCTTCTAATCCAGGTACCTGAGTTCTTCTTTTGTCTAGCCTATGAATGGCCTAGAATATCTTACTAAGGATACTGCTCAGGTGTTAATTCCTTTTATCAGGTTTCTACTAAATAACTTGTTTTTTTAAAGTTTTTCTTGTTCTTCTCAGGTATTATTTTCCAATCGTCTCTTTCATTGTACCCCCTCAACGTAAATACATCTCAACAACTTGACGCAGTAAAATCCCACACTTTCACTGTTGAGGTCCCCAGATGCTGGAGAACTTTCAACTTTCTTTCCTCGGACCGCTTCCCTTTAGAATTCCCCCTCTGCTTCCTGTTGCCACGATTGTACCAATATGCAGAAAATTAAATGTAATGTGAACAAATATCTTGCTGCAGAACTCCCCACTTAAGATGCCACCCCTTCTATAAATATGGCCCCTAATACATAGTAGCTCCTTATGTCTCAGTGGCAATTCTCCTTGTTTAGAGTTAATCAAAGGTATATAAAAAAGCTAGCCAGGTACTGAAAGCTTAATACTCTCTTAATAGAGAATAGTGTCTTCCAGGAAAGCTAGAATTCTTTATTGATCGAGTTACCATGAGTAAGTTGTGGGGTAGTTTAAAAGCTAAAAGTAGAAGCTTCTCTATCAAATATGGCCCTTGTCTCGACTTAGTTAGCGCCAAGATGAAGAAGCAATTAGAAAATGACTCTGGAGGTGGCAGCGAGACTCCTTAAACGTAGAACTAGCTAAAAGAGACTTTCAATGCAAGGCTAACAAGCGTTATAAGATACAATTAGTTAGGACTAGGGTACATTGAGTATCCAATGAAGCTGTGAACTTTGTCGCATAAAGAAGAATTATGTCTTCCAGGAAGACTTCACCGAACTGCGTAGACTCCATGTTCAGAAGTTTAACAATTATTTAGCTAACCCTCTCTGCATCGATGCTACTGGATTAGCTAGTTGCGAACACAGCGTTACAGAATGTGAACTCTTGGATGCGTTGAAGCAGGTCAGCTACAACAAATCGTCAAAATTTGATGGTGACCAATGGAGAAATCATATTGCTAAAGAAATTGAACAGGCATGGTGAGGGCAATAGATGACTACAAACCCATAACTCTGCTAAACACAGATTAAGAAATTTTCGCCCGGATCTTATCGAACCGTTTGCAGGTTGTACATGGGGATATAATTAAACTTGAACAGAACTAAGCTGTGAAGGAGTAATCCATCCAGAACAATTTACATCGTGTTCGTAGATCATAGAGTATACGCATTCATAAAACAAGTGTGGCTTTCGGAAGATTGGAAAAGAGAGTATAGGCAGCTCATGACATTATCAACTAGACATCCCAAGGTTTGCATGAATACAGCGTGTGTTCTGGCCGCTTGTCCATACTCCTCTGAAACCTGGATGCTTTTCCGTGATGGTCAATTTGGATCTGTTCAAAGCGTTTGACAGGGTCGATCATTGCTTCTTAGAATTCGTTCTAAATACCGCAGAATTTGAATCAGACTTCCGTAGATAAATCTCTATTCTGTATTGATCACCGACAGCAGTGGTGCAGTTTAATGAAACACGATCGGAGTCGTTTTCTGTTATTTGATCGATACAGCAGGGATGTCACATCTTCTTTACTTCTTTACGTTGGAGCCGCTACTTCGACCGTTAAGGATAGGCGGCAAGTTTGCTCCAACACGTAATCGGTTTACCTAGCGAGGAATTTCGCGTTCACTGATCATGCCACTTTGTGTCGTGCGTCGTAGCCACCAAGGTGGCGACAAAGGCACTAGCACGATACAAAAAGGTTACGGGGGACCAGAATATCCCGACGCAAGTCGAAAGGCCTGAGGTTGGACGTTTACATGCAGTACATCATGAAACGCTTTAGCGTTACAGCCAGCTTCACAAAGACCAACGCAATATTTACCCCTGCACCTGGAAACCGTACACCGAGCCTAATATCTTTGTTTATGGAATAAAATTGGGAGTGAGTGACAGGTTTATTTATCTGGGCAGCATACTGTCAAGAGATAGATTCTTGGATGCTGAGATACATCTACTCATTCATAAAGCAAGTGTGGCTTTCGAAAGATTGGGAAAGAGAGTATACATATCAAGGTTTGCATGAATACAGCGTGTGTCTGACCGATTGTCCATACTCCTCTGAAATACGAATGCTTTTCCGCAAACATATCAAACTACTTAAGCGTTTTCAGCAGAAATGTTTAAGGCGCATATTACACATCAAGTGATAGAGCAGAAGTCCTAGTCCTGAGATTCTTGTCAGGGAAAATGCGCTGGTATTCAGTCTCTAGTAACATGCTATCAAAAGTACTGGGCAGAACACGTGGTTCGCATGAAACATGATAGATCCGCGAAGCAACTATTTTATGATGATCTACATTTTGTAAAACGTCCTCAACACAATCCGACAAAAAGGTACAATGACACCCTCTAGAGGATCGATGTAGTTTTAAATAAAACTGAGTGGCGAGTACAGTTGTAGAATTTCGAGGAACATCGTATGAAAGACGAAAAACTCAAGCGTCAGCCTCAGAAAGATGATTATCACGATCTAGATGCAAACATTAAAAGCTGAGAATGTGAATTTGTTAACCGATACTTCTTTATAAGGCTAGTTCGTGAATCAGCAAATCCATCATGGAATAGCAACTACTCAAAATGTTTCCAAAGGTGAGACAACTTGTGTGATGTGCAATAAGGTCTGTAAACCGCCACATGGTTATACACTGAAAACGGGTGTCAGAAGACGACCGCATAAGGAAAACGTTAAATTTCAAATTATGCGATATCTTTAACTTATAAATATCTGCATTGTATTTTTGTTGTACAACTAGCTGTACTGAGCAAGCGTTGCCTTGAAGTATTTGTACTCACTTTTGTTTCGCTTTTTTTAATTGCCAATAATTATATATATATATATATATATATATATATATAATTTCTAATAATTATATATATATATATATATATATATATATATATATATATATATATTTAATTGACAATAATTATATATACATATTTAATTTCTAATAATTATATATATTTAATTACCGATAATCATATATATATATTTATTGCCAATAATTATATATATATTTAATTGTCAATAATTATATATATATATATATATATATATATATATATATTGATTGACAATAATTATATATACACTTTTTAATTGCCAATCTAAATGAATAAATGCGAAAGTTGTTTCATTTATCACTACTATCTAATAATCAAAACATATATAATTTCTAATAATCATATATATATATATATATATATATAATTGCCGATGATCATATATATATATTTATTGCCAATAATTATATATATATTTAATTGCAAATAATTATATATATATTTAATTGCAAATAATTATATATATATATATTGATTGGCAATAATTATGTATACACTTTTTAATTGCCAATCTAAATGAATAAATGCGAAAGTTTTTACATTTGTCAGTACTATCTAATAATCAAAACCGTTACTGTTATTTTAATAAATATTACATGTTGAACGGTTGATATTCTGTATATATACTGAAGATAAAAGATTAAGAGAGAATCTTTTGACTGCATAATTAGCATAACTATTTTTTAATCCGTTCATAATTAATGAACATTTAGTATTATGGATTTGGAATTGCATTTGCTTATGTTCGTTATTTATATGCAATAGTTTCGTTTATATAAAAAGTAATTACTTAAACTTATTTAATAAATAAATCGGAACAATTACTAAAACATTTTCAGTTTAAACAACCAGCGCTCGCTCACGACCTTGAAGGTCGAGCAAGGCATAAGCGAGAATAGAAAGGGAGGGGAGAGGAGAATGTGGCTGTCTCGCTTGCTTTCTCTCTGATCCCTTTCTCCGCCCTCTTTTTTTAGGTGTTACATTTTCACTAAAAAATACATAAATAACTTTTTTGTTATTAGTTAAGTTAATGCATTTATTGTAAAGTTTAACAACGCACTTGTTGTTTAATGTTTACAAAGACCTTATCACTATTCTGATTGACAATTAGAACAATAGGTTAGTAGCACTGTCCGAATTACGAAAAATATTGGTATGATTGAAGATTAACATCCTCCGCGAAATTAACCCCCCCCCCTCTACCCCAAAAGTATTCTATATGTTTTAAGCGATCACGTGTGAAGACCCTGAAAAACTTTACGGAAAGATGAAAAGTATTATTTTGGAATTTAAAGTGGGGGAAGTCTTTTGTATATAAATTTAATGTAAAATGATCCCCATTTTTCGGGCTATTTTTAGGGCGTTAACTAAATGCTTTTTTTTCTATGGGAGTTAAATCTGTTGCATTATTTTTGGAGAGGTAGCTATTTTTTTAGGCGATTACATGTCATTTTATGACCTTGCCACTCGGACTTAGGGTTAGTAGTAAAAACTTTTAGTGAGTTCTCTAAAAAGATAGAACAGCCCGAAAATTGAGAACATAGTACGTTTTATATATATATATATAAATTTGTATTAGACGGAATCTCCCCCAAAAACACAGGCTCAACTTCACCAGTAAGGATAGCAGACTCCCTACCTTCTATAACCTCATCAAAACACACAAAACTAGCAACCACACACAGATCAAACCCATAGTCTCCAGTCTTAGGGACCTCTTTATATGATCTCCTGGCTCCTCTCTCAATTACTCAAACACTACTCCCTACCTTTCCTGCACATGTCAGCAGCTCTGACCAAGTGTTAAATAGATTGAACTTACTTCAAGCCCAACAGCTACGCCTCAACAATTACATTTTTAGCCTTGACGTTGTCTCTCTTTACACTTCCATACCCGCATACCCTGCTATCAACCTCATAACCGACCACATCTCCTCTAATAACCTCGACTGTTTCGGGATTACCCCCACAGATATACACTAACTCCTACATATCATCGTCAACAATACCTATTTCACATTCCAGAAAAACACATACAAACAAGTCTCTTGTTTACCCATGGGCTCCAATCTTTCTGGCCTGTTAGCCATTTCTTACATGGACCGACTTGAGCAACAAGCTCTAAGCACCTGCCACTCCTACATATTCTTCACAAGATACATTGACGATATTATTATCCTCATACCATCTTGTGATGAAGCCACCACTATTTTCAACACATTCAATAATACTGACCTCCACCTACAGTTCACTATCGAACACCCCAACACCTCAGGCTCACTCTCACTCTTAGATTTCAATCTTAGTATCTCTGAGGATGGATCAATACACACTACCTTTTACAGAAAACCCGCCTGCAGAAAACTCTTCATCCACTTTAAATCCGCCTTACCCCTTAAAGCAAAATTAAGTTATGCACACACAGGGATCGCTCGTATACAAAGTAAATGCTCATCTACTACTGC